>CANSGD010000121.1:80000-287993 GCA_947645195.1 Patellifolia procumbens
AATTTAACCAAATTTCATGCTAATACGAGTATTCTAATTTGGAATTTTTATTTTATTTTACCGACCAGATATTTACTATTTCATCATACAAATAAGATATATAAAGCAAGAAAATACTAAAAAATTACAAAGTAGCTAATAATGCAGGAGTACTATTTGAGGTACAACATTGTCGTTACGTTGGATATTATATATTCTTTGATGGTTTGTGGTGGGATTTGGTGTATGAATAATATGCACCAACCCACCACAAATTGTGGTTTGGTTAGAAGCACACACCAACCGATGTTTTAATCTAATCATATTATCATTGCTAATTATTATTATTATGGTAATATTAATTTACTTTTTAGACATTATTGTTATTACATCATGATCATCAAGTATTCTTATTGTCATTAATTATTAATTTTAAAATTAATTTATTATAATAATTATTATTATTTATAACTATCATTTAATAACATCAAAAATAATATTATCATTATTGATTTGATATTATTCTAAATTGTTGATTTAATTATTATTACTTATTATTTAATATTTATAATAATTACTATTTACTTATTATTTATATATTTATTATAATTTAATTCAATTGAATTCAGTTCAGTTCAGCCCAAATAAGTTCAGCTCAGCTTAGTTCAGTTTCAATCAGTTCAGTTTCAGTTCAGTTCAGCTCGAACAAGTTTATTTCAGTTCAGTTCAATTCTATTCACTTCTATTTAGTTCAGCTAGAATTAGACGAAAAGAACAGGTATTTACAAATGTAACACCAAACAAAATTAATTTTTGTAATAAATATAAAAAGTAATATTTCCTTTTGCGTAGGTCTCAACATAGTTTAGGTAATCCCTATCCCAGCCTAGTGCCCCCAGGCCCCAGCCACCTTGTCTTCCCAAAAAATATCTAAAAAATTAAAAGACAGCTTAGGTCTTAGGTAAAGTTAAGTGTGTACTTACAACTTTATAAACTATAAAGAATGACCATCTTATGAAAAAAGATTCATAATTATTACTAATATATGCTCCACACATGTATACCCATATGCCTAATCGTATAATATAAATAAAAAGGTCACCAACTACTGTTTACATACATACATACTCCTCAAACAGTGAACCCAACTTCGATTTTACAAAATAAATCAAACTAAAAAACATCAATCAAAATAGTATCCATAATTATGGAGTTGAAATCATCCATTAATGAAACTTGGAAGCTCTTCTCAATAGGAACATTTCTTGGTTGCCTTCTTTTACTACTTTTCCTAGACAAAAGCCACCAAAATACTAGTCTTTTAGCTGCTAAAAATGCAATGCTACAATTTGCTCCTTTTAAGTTATTAGATTCAACATCCACCTTTGATGAAATCTCAAACCCTTTAGACTCTTCAAGTGTCGCCGCCATTGATAATGTCGAAAAACCGGTAAATGAAACCAAAAAGGAGTGCAATATGTTTGAAGGGAGATGGGTTTACAAGCCGGATGAACGTCCTAAATATGATTCAATGAAGTGTCCATTTCTTGAGGAGAAGATGAGCTGCAGAATGAATGGAAGACCGGATTTCGAGTATGAGAAGTGGGTATGGGAAGCTACAGGTTGTGATATACCATTGTAAGTTTGTATCAGATGTAATTAGTTAATGGTTTAATCATACACTATATTCTAAAAAGCTTATGTTCTAGTTTCATTAACATACTCAGCTTTTTGCTAGATTTAATGCAACCCATATGTTGGAAAAGCTTAGAAACAAGAAGATGATCATATCAGGTGATTCATTAAATAGAAACATGTGGGAGTCTCTAGCTTGCCTTCTCCATACTTCAATTCGTCCATCTAGAGCACGAGTAAATGCTAAGCAAACACTATATAAGGTTTTTAAAGCCAAGGTATATTTGGTTTTCTCCAAAAACGAAATTTGTTTGGACTCCATTATAGCTTTATTTACATAGGTTCTTGTTGCTGCAGGACTACAATTTTACATTTGAGTTTCATTGGAGCCCATTCTTAGTCGAATTCGACGAGAAGCATAAAAGTGGCAAAAAGGTGGTGGTGCTTGATAAGCTCTCACCCAACTCTAATCAATGGCGTGATGCTGATATTATGGTGTTCAACTCAGGACACTGGTGGTCTCATACAGGAAAATCTAAATCGTACAGCTTTCTATCCAACTCAATATCTTTTTATGTATAGCCTTATTCACATAACAACTTGTTAGTATTGCTCTTATGACTTGAACTGATTGAAGCTGTTTACTGAAAAATACTTATATTTGCTTGTTTATGCTGGATAATATTGATTTAAAATCAGGTCTAAGCACATGAACAAAAGATTGAATTTGTAAATCTGATATACGATGTTGTAGGTGGGATTTGTTCGAGTACAAAGGAGAGTTAACAGAGGAGATGCCAATAGAGCTAGCATACGAACGAGCCATGAAAACATGGGCGGCATGGATCGAAAACAATGTAGATCCACAGAAGACAACTTTGTATTTCAGAAGTATATCAGCTGAGCACAAAATGCGGCAATATAATCAATGGTGCTACAATATAACACAACCTATAGTGGGTGAGTCTTATATATCAGTCTACCCCAACACTTTAGTTGACATTATTGAAAGCTTGATTGAAACCATGAGTAAAACAAAGGTGAACTACTTGAACATCACCAAGCTTTCGTCGTATAGAATGGATGCGCATCCGTCAGTGTATAGAAGCATGAACTGGAAGAATATTACACAGAAATTTGAGGATGTTTTGCGTTATGCCGATTGTAGTCATTGGTGTCTCCCTGGCTTGCCAGATACTTGGAATAGATTAGTATATGCCTCTTTGTTCTTTAATTCCTCAGATATGGCTAGTTCTTGATATTTTTTTCTGTATAGTTTAGTGTTACGTTATTTTATGCGGGTGGTCGTGAATTGTACGACGTCAGCAGTTGAAATGTGTATAAATGTTTAATTGAGTTCTATTGAACTAATTTCTGCGACGCAGTGGAGAATGTTAGGATGATGAAGTATTGATTGTGTTTTTTTAATGATTATTTTGTTCATTGTGAGTTGTGACTATCTAAGCATAATTAAAGTCACTCGAATGAGTCCAATCTAAGTGGTAATGGTACCAATTTTCTTCTCATCGACTCCCCAAGCATATCTTACCCCCCCCCCCCCCCACATCTTTTTTAGTAGTTCCATTTTTTATTTTGCAATCTTATAACAAAATTATATATATACTCGTTAAAACTAATATAAGAATTTTCAATAGGAAATATTTCTATTAAGTGACACATGATTTAGATATAAATTTCCAATTTGATATCACTTAATGCATTTAATATTTATTTATAACTCTTATGCCTACATCTATTATAATTCTATAATTTTTTTGACAAGTTGAAAAGACAATATATATCATTATCAAAAAAAAAAAAGGAATACAATCCTAAATGAGACAATAACAAACCCAAAACACAAGACATACGACAAATAGCATCGGTATAAGAAAGAACCCACCTTCTAGGAAGGGTTAAACTCACTTACTCTTTATGTGCTCCTAGCCCAGGTTACAGGGAAACAACCTTACCAAAAGAGAATTTTTACAATTAGTCCTTGGGACCAACTAGCAACTCTAAAAACAATATCTTTCACACTAAAATCAGTACTACTCAGCTTTTTTATTAAAAATAAATCTGTTTCTTCTTTGACACCAGATTTGACAAACAACCTCGGTAAAACAAGCAACATATAGATCTTAGCTAACTCATATTTCTTGCAGCTAATCCGATTAGAAATAATAGCTTCCTGTAAGAAGCTTCTAATAGGCCTTTGGATCTTCAGCAGCTTCAGTATCAGTTTCCACACTTCAGCTGCATAAGGACAATAAAAAAACAGGTGTTGCACAGTCTCAGTAGTACCAGCACAAATTCCACACAGATCATCATCCACAATACCCCATTTGACCAATCCATCCTCTATTGCCAGCCTATTTTTCAGAGCTAGCCAAAGGACGAACACACTTTTAGGAGAAGCAATGTTATTGCAATAGAGCTTCTTCCATTCAAACCCCATCACATCTGTTCTCAGTAGCAGTTTATAGGGCTTTGCAATAGAAAACTTATGATGAACCATAAACTCAGTCCATGTAACTCTACCTTCCAACAGTACCATGCTTTGCACAATCTTCCTCGACATCCATGAACATTGCCGAGAGATTTCCATGCTAAGAAGATTTCTCTCTTTCACAAAGTACATATGGATCACTAGATACTGATATTTATATGAAGGTCCCTGATGGGCTTAATATTAGAGAAACATACATCCAGAGATATGCTCTCGATAAAGTTGATAGCCCAAAGATTCTTCAAGATAGCTTCCTTATTCCAAATAATCATATCCATAATATTCAGACCACCAACAGCCTTAGGAAGACAACACTCTTTCCAAGCATAACAGGCTCTCCTAGACTCAACAACATTTCCAGTCTAGAGAAACCTTCTATAAAAACTCTCCACTTCCTTTACAATCTTTTTAGGAACAGGAAAAATCAAAGCCCAATAGTTCTGCATAGAGCTAAGAATACTCTTAATAAATTGCACCCTCCCAGCATAAGAGAGTATACGAGCCACACAGGCCTTGGCTCTACCAGTGATCTTCTCCACCAAAGGCTTACAATGATTGTAAGAGAGCGTTCTACTAGCCAAAGGTACACCTAAATATCGAAAAGGAAGAGTACCAATAGGAATATTTAGCTCTGCACTTAGTCTAGCTTTGTTCTTATTACTCAACCGACCAAAAATAATGGCACTCTTTTCAGGATTAGCAAATAATGGTCAGAAAAGCACAAAACAGCTTCTGAAGAGAGGAAGAATCACCCCTTGCAAACATCAGCAAGTCATCAACAAACATCAAATGTGTCAGCTTAAGCTTGGCATATTTACGATGATACTTGAAACCAGCAGTAGTATGCAACTGATCAAGACTTCTGCTCAAATATTCAATGCAAATTGCCAAAAAAAAAAAAATAAGGAGAAAGAGGATCTCCTTGTCTCAATCCTCTTTTAACAGCAAATGGAGCAATAGGGCAGCCATTGACAAGTATAGAATAAGAAGCTGTATTAAGAAAATCCATAATCCACCTTACAAAATTCCCAGGCAAACCAAACTCATTAAGCATATTCTCCAAAAAGAACCAATCCACAGAGTCAAAAGCTTTCCTAATATCCACTTTAACATGGCACTAGGAGACAAATTTTCCCTACTATAGGCCCTAATAAGTTCAGTGGCTAGAAGAATATTATCTGAAATTTGTCTTTCAAGAATAAAACCTGATTGAGCTTGGCATACAACTTCACCAATCACTCTTTGCAATCTATTAGTAAAGATTTTAGCAAAAATCTTACATAGTAAGGTACAACAAGCAATAGGTCTAAAATCCTTAACCATATTTGCATTGGCTATTTTAGGGACAGGGGTAATAAGGGTACAATTAATAGGGATATGCATCACACACAGTTGTCAAAATATTCATAGACATCAGCACAAATATCCTTTTTAATATAAAGCCAAACCCTTTTAAAGAACACAACATTAAACTCATCCAGCCCTAGCGCCTTCCCATCATCAATAATGAAAAGAGCTTTTTCAATCTCCTCACAAGTAACATTATAAATTATTATCAAAGAAGCCTCTCTACTAACCTGAGAACCCGCCCTTACAATGCTATAATCAATGCCTTGTAAAGAGCTATCACGGGTCCCTTGAGAATTCGTATAGAAATCCATGATATGATCAGCAATTTCATGTTCATTTTGCAGAATAATACCAGAAGCGGACTTAATAGAATTAATTCTATTAGTAGAGTACGTAACTTTCTCTCATGTCTGCATGGAAAAAAGAGGAATTTGAATCACCCAGCTTGAACCATTGAATTCTTGACTTTGATTGCGAATGCTCTCATGAACATTACTTAATTGTCTAATCTGGTCAATATGATTGCTTTCTCTCAACTGTAATTCTGCATCCCAAAAGAGATCATTGTTACTTTGAATGCCCAGCAATTGATCCCTAGCATCATCAATCATAGCTAGAAGATTAAAATGCTTATAATTCTATTATTTATTGTACATTATGGATATAATTGTCATTCGTTCAAAAAGTTAACAAGAAGAGTTGATTCTTTAGGGTTTAGGCCAAGTAACATGTAGTAAACAAGTGTTTGGCAAGAAAATATCTTACAAAAACATAGAGTGTTTGGATTGGGGGTTTCAAGAAAGGGTAAGGAAAAGAAAAGACATTATTCCCCTTTTTGTTCTTTGTATCAGAATTTATTTGATTCATTTCACCCTTTTTTCTTCTTTAGTAACCCCAAATACCTCTACTTCGATCCCGCCTTCTTCTCCACTTAGAAATGGGGGTAAAGGAAAGTCCCATTAACCACCCACCCAACGTAACGTCCACTACTTTAAACCTCAGCCCCACCAACCTTCACTACCTTGAACTCCATCCCATCCCCACCACCTCCGACCACATTCGCCCAAGAGCCCTACCCTACAGTTTAAAATCACTATACCCCCAAAGTCGAGAACCACCAAGAAAATCAACCTACAGCCTAGGACCATCACACTACTGCCAAAAATCACCACAAACCGACTAAATTGATCAACTGAAAGCAAAAGCAACTAGACATACCTCCAAACCACTCAAACTCCTCGAAACGCATCAACCACCACCAAAGAAAGCCAGCATCCCCCAAAACCACCTCAAATACCCTCTAAAACCTACCCAAAGAAAAAGAAGAAGAAGAAGAAGAAGAGGAGGAGGAGGAGGCCAACGACGACAACGATGAGGAGGAGGAGGGGGTGAGATGAGGTCGGAGAAGATGGTTGGAAACCCTAAGAGGCGGTTAGGAGGAGATGCAGGTGCATAGGGGATTCGAAAAAGGAGAGAGAAAGAGAGTTGTGGAATAGATGTCGGGGGAGAGAGAAAAGTTGAGGAGCTTGAGAAGTCCAAATAGCAACTGATTTTTTAAATTAATATTCAAGCTTGACTATATATTATTATTCCTCTAAGTTTATTTCAAAGAAATTGAATATGACTATGTAATTAGTGAATAATCAATTGAATTATTCGAGAAATATTGGTTTAATTATATTAACGATTTTAAGTTATCATTTTTATATGGAATTTCGTTAGCAATTAAATTATTTTTTGAAAGCAGTGAGGATTTAAAGATAGTTGAAGCAAATAGAATATGCTGGGAATATTAGATGGAATTACATAGAAATAAAAGGATAATAAATAAAAAAAGGAGAGCAAGATATTACTCCCTCCGTTCCCTTTTGATGTTCCCATTTTCCGTTTTAGGCCGTTTCTAAAAGTTGTTCCCATATTGAATCTTTTCCATTTTAAGAACATTTATTTCTCCATTTTACCCTTCAACAACCAAATATTTACAACACTTTTTACTTTTTGTCTTACACATGGACACACTTTAGAATAATTTCTTTCTCAATCACTCACTTTTCTTTCTCTCTCTCTTGCTTTTTCAAAAACAAAAAGTACCAAAGTACACTTTATACATAATAAAATTCAAAAGATTCTCATCCAAATCAATTTGCATTGGTTTTCACTCATATTCCATATGGGAACATCAAAAGGGAACGGAGGCAGTATGAGTCAACGAGTGAAAGTATATATTATTCATTTAATGAAAATAAAGAGGAAAAAAAATAGGGAGGGGGACGCGGTTTCTGGCCAAAAGAAAAAAAAAGGAGGAGCCTTGGAGAGAGACGGGAAAGGAGAGAATTGGAAGAAAGGGAAAGAGGTAGTGAAACTCACGCCCACGAGGAAGGAGTAGCAGCGCGCTGCAAGCTCTAATGAGCTGTCAATGCCAAAAGAGAACGATAAAGAAGGAGAGATGTGCGAGTAGAGCTAGTGGCCTCAAGTTCGTGGTTGTTTCCCACCAAGAAGAGGGAGAAATATGAAGCTTTAAACCCCAATTACAAATACTCCGATTCAATTTTTGAAAAATTAACAACCCATAAGTTAGGGTTAGAGGAGGAAAAAGGGGGAAAGGGAAAGGGAAGTTGGGGTGTCGAGCACTGCCACCAAGCGCACCACCATCGTCAACCATCTTGTCTCTAATCAACCAAATTCAGATTTGTAGCATTTAGTAAGTAATAAAATGTTAAAAAGTTTAAATACTTCAATGGCGAATAAAAACTCTCCTAGTAAGTAATAAAATGTTAAAAAGTTTAACTATTGTTAATTTTTACTTTGTAATTATTTGTATTTTCATGAATACTATTAAATAATTTTGTCATCTTTAATGTTTCTCAATGTTGAAAATAATAGAATGGGAGTACTTACTAACAATATTATTCAATATTCTTTGAATAATATGATGTTAGTAACTAATGCTCTCATAGTAGACATAGTACTTACAATTTTATGTAATTCTAACAATATGTATTGATTTCTTACCTTATCTCATCTATTAATAATGTTACCGTACATAACCCTTACGCTTCCGGTGAAAGAAAGGTTAATTGAATTGAATAACTATTCGAGCAACTATCTTATAGGATCAAGGGTTGCTAGAGCTCTCTCACTTAGCCTGCACATTATCGTATTTCATGGTCTTTATTTTATCTTAGTTCCTTACACTAATTTAGTGGTCCGATGTTTGCACACATAACACCAAGTAGAAAATATATTTTTTTTTCAATGTAAAAAGTATAAAGTCAAGTTTCATCTTATAATAAAATTCAAATTAAAGTGCAAAGATCATCACTAGATATAATGCGAGAAATAGATCAAGTTCCACCACATAAGATTCAATAACAACCACAATAAAATTTCATAAACGATATATATTAGAAAAGTATTATGCATAACAAAATAATCTAATCTTGACTGAATAAAACCTTGCATAAGAAACAGAGAATATATTAATCAATATGATGTAGAATGAATATTCTAATTATCACAATATAAATAAATGCATGATAATTTCCTAATTTTCAACTAGCTATAAGTAATATATTAAATATAGTCAAAAATGAAAATATAAATGACAATATGATCCAAAAGAGGAAAACATATGTTAGAAATATAATGTATATAAATTTGTCTATCTTGTTAATGCATAGATAATATAAAAGAATTGGGATGTAATCTAATTTTGCCAAATATAATGACACATATCATAACGAGTATGTGATGTCAAATCATAATTAGAATATACCAGATGCGCTGTTAATATTCCCATTATAAATAATAAATAAAGCTCAAAAATTTAGGCATATATAGGTCAAGTAATACATACACAAGATCCTCTAACAAATAAAATTATGCATAACAACGATACAATAATAAGACCATAACTAATGTATGCGATGTAAAAGTGTAGCAAGATAATTTTATCCAACAATCTATCTCTGGTTAGTTGACAACCTAATAAGAAGACAAAAATAAACTTTTTTATTAGAAACAAATTAATGCACATATAATAGAACTATAACATAGACAATTATGCATAAATAGCAAAATAGAAACACCTAACTACTTATAATATTTACCTCTAACAAGTTAAACAACGTTACTGATAGAAAATATTTATACTAGTAATCGGAACAACCATCAATTTCAACAATTAGACCTTGGTGGACACTAGTAATGATGATATTTACAAATTAAAATTCACCTCAAAAGCATCATCAATCGTTCGCTGATCACTTTTCTCAATGATCACATGTTGGTCTCATTATTCCATCATCAACTTGAGTTGAGTTTCTTGTTGTTCATCAGTTTTGCATAATTATTTACATACTTCAAGGAACTAGCTCTAATACCAATTTATATTCCAGATGAACATACACGAGGGTGGTGAATTGTGTTTGCTTGTATAGTAGATATTGGATCTACTCTTTTTGCGGAATTAAACTTAAAGCACGAATAGAATCATAAAAAAATATAAAAAAAAATGGCACAAGAGATTTTTTGAGGAAACTTCCTATTCCCTAATTCGGAAGAAAACATTCGGTCATATGGGACTTTAAACACTACTTCTTCTCATTATATATAAGGCGTAACCACAATATGAAGCTAAATAAACAGAGGGCCACAACCAGAGTTCCTTTCAGAATGAAGTCACCAATCAAAGTTCTCGTGAACTTTAATTGGCACAGAATTTAACTCAATTAGACTTCAGCACAAGAAGTCTAGACCTCACCACTGGAGTAATAGTGAACAACTAAATATGACGTCACACTAAATTCTATGAACAAACACTATGGTCTACGCGATCATTGTCTCACCACTATACCATCCACAACCTAACTTTAGGCCAAACCAAGCACTATGGTTCTTATAAGTTTTTCAAAGAAAATACGAATCTAATTTTGACTTTACAAGGATTCGAACCTTTACGGGTCAAAACTCTAAAATCCTACGACCTAAAGGTCAAGACTTTTGATTATAAGGCACTATAAAATCCTCTAATTAAAGATACTTTTCACAGAAGATATTACAATTGAACCCATGAACTATAAACACATTCCTGCATAGAAACTGAGGGGGCGTTTGGTTTGTAGAGGGGAAAGGGAATGGAATCAAGAAAGGGGAAGGAAGGGAAAGGAAACCAAAACCCTTACATGAAATAGGTTGTTTGGTAACCTTTTTTTCCTCCCACGCCTCTTCCACCTTTCACCATAGCACTCTCACTTTTCCGGCCACCTTATTGACCGTTGTTCCTCTCCTCGCCGCCGTCCCCCCTTCCCTCCATCTCTCCCTCCTCTGCGCGTTCTCTCTCCTCCCTGCGCATTTCTCTCCTTCACCTGCAGTAGATTAGTGGTTTAGGAGAGGCGTAAGTGGTGGTGGTGTAGGTTTCAGTGGGTTTGGGTCTGCTTGGAGGGAGTTCACGGTGGTTGTCGGCCGAATTCGTGGCGATTTCGGGATCTCTATTGGTTTGTGGGGGTGCTTTGTTGTGGTTGTCCACTAGATTCATGGCGGTTTCAGGGTCTTTGGTGGTTTTTGTGGTGGTTTTCGAAAAGGATTGTGGTGGTGGCGATAGGCTGCGGTTGTTTTCGATGGTTTGTGGAGGGAATTGTGGTTGTTGTTTGCGATGGTTTCTGGTAGTTTTCGGTAAGGGGTGGGGGTGGCGGTGGTGCCGTGGTGGTGGCGGTGGAGGTTCAGGGGGTAGGGGTTGAGGTTTAGAGGGGTGGGGGTTAGGGTTAGGGTGCAGGTGCAGTTGTGGCTGGTTGTGACTGGTTGTGGTTGTGGTCAATTGGTGGTCAACAAGGGTTTTCCTTACCCTGTTTCTAAGTGGAGGGGGTGAGGAATCAATGTAGAGGAGATTGGGGTTTACTAATAAAGAATAAAGGGTAAAGGGAATGGAAAAAATAGAGAAACAAACAACATAAAAGGGAATCAACACAATCCATTCCCTTACCCTTTCCTGAAACCCCCAATCCAAACGCCCCCTGATAGTTGTTGCTGAAGGAAACATCTTTCCTTCATATGGAATGGCTGGATACAGATATTGCTAATCTGAACATATTTTAGTTTCATTTGTTGTGTTAACCAGACGTGAACAGGAGCAGGACCTGAATTGGGAATGGTGTCAGCACTAACAATGTGCGACATTGGCACCAAAAGACTCAAATGGAACCTCTTAAAATTCCGACTCTAGTTTTTGGTAAATAACTATTTCAGAATGACTAGCAATATATATAGTAGTAGTTGGGCAATAACCTCAGTCAAAAGGTAAAAGATAGAATATCCACAATTAGTTAATATCCTATAAGATAATTAAAAACAATGTAAATCTTAACACAAACTAATTAATATCCTAGGGGATATTTTAGTACGCAAGATAATATTTATAATTAATTACCTAATTAAAAACTCCCTTCGTCTCATATTAGATGATTCAGTTTGACTGGCACAAAGTTTTAGGAGTGATATTTGAGTAACTATTTTATTGAGAGTAGTTGATTATTGATATTTTCTTATTACACAAAGTACATATTGGTGGGGGATATCATAGGGATTTGGGATACAACTATTATCATGCACCCGGGTGCACCGTGCACCCGGTGGCGTTATTGTAATTAACGCAAAATACTGGACAACAGCTTAAGTATTAATAGCGTGCCACTATACCATATAGGCAGCTTAGCTCAGTTGGTCTTGAGGTTTATGCGCTTGATAGTTGGTCATGGGTTCGACTCCCATACATACGATTTATGATTTTTTTTTTTACGTTTGTCTTTTCCTTCTCTTTTGGCTTTGAATCTCATTGTTTAATTTTTTTTGGTTTTTCATGTTTCTTCCATAGTCTTAGTTCTTATTTTAGCTTTTTTTATTTTATCTTTTTCAATTATTTTGCATATCAATGTACAATAATTATTTTTTTGAGGGATGTTGTACTATAATTGTTATTTTTAAATTTCAAAAAAAATTATTTTACGGGTAGAATATATAATTATTATAACGCGCCTTTTTTCTTTTTAATATTTTTCATATTTTGTTACAATATATTTTCAAAAAAAATTTAAATAAAAATCTTATTATATTCTTCTTTTGTTCTCCACTCACTTACCTTTTCCATTTCTTACAATATATTTCACTCATTTGATCAAATGAGCAATCGTTTTTGTGCAGCAAGATCAGTAAACATTCTGATCACAATTGAGCGATTTTATTTTACTCATTTGGTCAAATGAGCAATCATTTTTGTGCAGCAAGATCAGTAAACATTGTGATCACAATTGAGCGACTTTATTTTACTCATTTGATCAAATGAGCAGTTTATTTTGTCTTGGAGAGAAATCGATCTGCTCATTTTGACAAATGAGCATGTTTGTTTCGATAAGTAAACATTCTGATCTCAAATGAGGTAAAATAAATCTGCTCATTCACAAGATGAGCAGTTTTGTTTTACTCATTTGATCAAATGAGCAATCTTTTTACACAGGAAGATCAGTAAACATTTTGATCTTGAGTGAGGAAATAAAATTGCTCTTTCACAAAATGAGATGTTAATATGACTTAATTTTCTCTTATTATATTCTTCTTTTCTTTTCCACTCTCTAACTTTTTCCAATTCTTTTTTGAATGTGGCGAAATAAAAATAAACAAACAATAAGATACCCATTGAAAAATTGATGAAATAAGCAATATAGCTTTGAAATGAGCAAATATGTTACTTAGTGCAAAAAAGTCCTTAAATGAGCAAAAAAACTCTTAGAATATTGCTCATTTAATAAAATTATTAACAATACCACTGAATATTTATAGAGCAAAAAATAATTTAAATGAGTAAAACATCCTTATAATGAGCAAACATTGTCTTATTTTACGGTGTAGAATATATAATTATTTCAAATTCATTTTAATTTTTAAGCTTCCAATATATCACTAGAATGAACAATACATAGTTTGAATGATCGATGTATCTTAAATGAGCAAATTAAATATCTATTTCTAATGTCTTAAAATAAAAAATAAATAGTCATAAAAAAGAAGAAAATAAACAACATTATTTTCTAATTTGTAGTAGCGTAACACTGGTACGTGGAAAATAAATAAATGAGTAATTTATCTTTTAAATGAGCAATTATATAATTCTTTATTGATTAGTAAACATCTATATACTATTTCCCATTGACGAATATATTACTAAAATGAGCACTATATATATCAAATGAGAAATATATCTTAAAATGAGAAAATATATTTTCTAATGTTTTAAAATAAATATCAAATAGAGTAATCGATTATAATATAAGTACTGAGCAATATTGTTTTCGAATGAGCAAATAGATTATACTTGAACTTGAAAAATAACTAAATGAGCATCGTAACTTTCAAATGAGCAATATAACTTTTAAATGAGCAATAATATATTTCTTTTTTTGAAAATAGGAATAAAAAGAGGATTAATAAAAAATGAGTTGAAGGAGGAAAAAAACAACAAAGAGTGGTAGAGGGGGGATTCGAACCCACGACCTTCTAACGCGGAGAGAGTAGTAGAGGCCCAACCACTGAGGTAGCTTCCATTTTGTGATGTAAATTGGAAGGAAAGAGTATAAGATTCAAAGCTGATGGGCCGGGTGCACGTTGCGTACGGTGCACCCGGGTGCATGATGAACGGTCTCGATTTGGGGTGGGTGAGCTGATGTTATTGAATTGATTATATGTGGGACTCAGTAATATCAAGAATAATATTTATATTTTACTCTCATGCCATTTATAGAAGTGTATCAACTAATATGAGACGAACAAATAAATCAAGTGTATCATCTAATATAGGACGGAGAGAGTAATAATTAATTGAATATAGAATGCAATACAAAAAGTCTTAAAAAATAAATACTTAACAATTAAAATAAGGCAAATTTGTCAGAAACAACCTTTTAAATACACTTTTTTGCGAGAAACAACATTTTAAAATTTTTTTTGCGAGAAACAACCTTGTATATTTTTTTGCGAGAAACAACCTTTTAAATTTTTTTTTGCGAGAAACAACCTTGTATATTTTTTTGCGAGAAACAACCTTGTATAATAATTTTTTTGCGAGAACACACCTTATCACTCTTTTACGGCGTTGACCACAAATTTCCGGCCTTGACCAAGTCAAATTTGCGTGGAAGAGAAAGAACTTTTGGGTTTTAAAAGCATGGGATTTATATAATGGGGAACAAAGGAGGGAAAAGGAGTGTGGAAATAAGAAAGAAGGAGTGCAAATAGCAAATTGACTTGGTCAAGCCCGGAAACTTGTGGTCAACACCGGAAAAGAGTGATAAGGTGTGTTCTCGCAAAAAAAAATTATACAAGGTTGTTTCTAGCAAAAAAAATATACAAGGTTATTTCTCGCAAAAAAAAATTTAAAAGGTTGTTTCTCGCAAAAAAGTGTATTTAAAAGGTTGTTTCTGACAAATTTTTCTTAAAATAATAAAAATGTGTTTATGTGTGATATGCTAAAATAGGTATCCTAGTAAGACTACTCGGACTCGCGCATAATGCTAGATTAATAACTTTGAGGATCCTAGTCATTGTATATTTTAGACGACCTTATAATGGGATAACGCTAGCAATAATAGATATAAAACCTTAGCTTATTTCGAGATAATATATACCTATCATATGCAATAATCTGCTCTAAAGTTATTATTAATAAGGCTATTATGCGTTATAAATCAATATGTAAGACTATATTGAAATGCGATCAATATTCATATGTCTTTTAATAAATTATCACCTAATGGCACCTCATATATGCTTGCTCTCCTCATATGACCCTGTTAATTAAACTCTGTGACACCTAGATATTTATAAGATACCTATGTGGAACAAGCATGACGATGTACATACTCATCACGTTAAACTAATGATGATATTTGCCTGTAAATAAGTAGGATGATAATAATCACATAACAATACTAAATATATCCTACTAATGATACATACTAAAAAAATGGGAAACATACGTAAGTAGCTCATAAGAAACATTATTTTTAGACACTTGATCATATGCGCATAAATTATCAACCATATAAATAATATGATATTGAAATATAATACTCCCTCCGTAACACATTACTTGCAATAATTTTCTAAAATAGTTGTAACATATTACTTGCAATAATATATTTTCATTACTTTCCTTTTACAGCAAATTTTTATCCCAAAAACTACATAAATACCATTACTTATTAAACTTAATATCTTAACAATTTAAACTAAATGTCACTACCATGTTAATTAATCAGCTTAATTCCTAATTAAAACATTACCATCTCCATCAATTACCCACAACCTCCAAAACCCACTCCAACCCACAACCACCGCAACCTACCGCAATCACCGCAACATTTCCTTCGATTACCCACCACAACGACCATCTCCACCACAACAGCCAACAACCACCATCACCATCTCCATCTCCATCTCCATCTCCATTTCCATCTCCTTCAGTGGTGAACTACCGGAAACCCAATAACCACCATTCATAACCCCATAACCACCAGGGAGGAAGAGGCTTCGCAGAGGAAATCGGATCTGGAGGTGTTGAAGGTGGGTAATCGAAGGATCTGGAGGGTAATCGAAGCGAACCTGGTCGGTTTTGTTTGTCGAAATTGTTAATTGATGAAATTGGTGGTCGTGGGGTGGTTAGGTTTAATGGGCTGATGGTGGTGGAGGAAAAAGGTGCATCATGGGGGTGATAGGGTGTTGGGGTTGCTGCAGCCTACAGGTGGCGGTGTGTTGGGGTTGTGGGTGGCGGTGTGTAGCGGATCTGCAGCAATAGGTGTCGGTTTATTAGGGTTGTGGGTGGCGGATGGTGGCGGTGGGCAGCGGGTCTAGAGCTCTGCAAATGGCGAATGGTGTTGATGATTAAGGGTGATGATGTTTGGTTAATTAAGTTGAATAGAGTGATTATGAAATTTTGCCTAGAAAACTCTCCTAGTTCAATTAAGGACTACTTTTTAAAATAATCGTTAAGTTTTAGTTATTTTATTTTTTTAGAGGTGTAATTCTAATTTCAAAACAATAATAGTTAAACAATTTAAATACATAAAAAAAGTGTAATAAATATTATAGAGTAAATTAGAAATATTGATTAAAAAATAAAACACCAAAAAAGACAAATTATCTTACAAAAGCGTAATGGAAGATGTCATTAGTATCATCACTCATGAGTAACATCACCCTCCCTCTATCAGTTTCTTCCTCATCCTAAAATATTTTATAATGTTTCATGATCAATTTGATCAAATACATCTTCACTCATAAGCAATCAATTATTCATGTATTTGAAAATTTTAAAAATTCAAAAGTATATAAAAATATAGCAAAGTGAGTGTCTATTTATAGATCTTTCTAAAATATAATCTTTGATATTTTTTAAAAAAATTTTGACTCTGTAGATTTTTAGATATTTTAGTTTTAAGTTTTAAACAATTTTTGCTAAAATCTGTTGGCTAAGTTTGTAAATAAAACTTCATTACTTATTGACTTCCTTGATTTATTTTAATTATTTTTTCTTTTCTTAATTTTGGTGTCCATCCCCCCCTCCCGCTTCCCTTATACTCCCTCCGTTTCTTTTTGTTTGTCCTATTTACTGTAGCTCCAAATGCCAATGTAGATGATGTCATAGGCATGTGGGTGGGGACAACAATTAAGGAGTGCACTTATTTTATAGTAAATGTGAGGGTTAAAGTAGGTGAGAGAAAATTTTAAGGTATATGTGGGACCAAAAAGTGATAAAGTAGGGGTAGATGGGTATTAAATTTTTTCCATAAAAGGAAACATAGAAAAGTAGGACAAACAAAAAGAAACGGACAAAAACGGAAAGTAGGACAAACAAAAAGAAACGGATGGAGTAGTTTAGAGATAAGTTTGGTTTCCTTGAAGCACGCAGTTCCAACCATATCGTAAACTTTTTCCTTGCAAGCACAACTAAGATCATGCGCACTAGCTAGTGTAATACCGATATATGAGTTTAGTTTGTCCTCATAAAAACCATATAGGGTCTCAAATCAAAATTTGTTCTCTTTGGTGATTGATTTCAGCTTCTTTTTTTTCACTTTCTGTAACGAGTTCCTAAACCTGTTGCCTCTCATTTGCGAGTTCTTCTTCTATGGCAGTATATGGATTATTTGTCAAAAACTACCTTTTATAATACACATTGTAGGTTTAACTACCTTTTCTAATTTTTGTTTACTTAACTTCCTCTTATAATTGAAACCAGTAGGTTTCACTACCAAAACCGCTTTCAGGGCAAAAAAAATTATGACGATTTTACCCTCCAGTGGTTTTCAGTTATGTTCTTCAATTTTTCCCCAATTTTCACTCCATTTTCTCATTCAATCTAACCCTAGTTCATCAATTTGGGAGAAATTTGAAGATTCTTTTCAATTGAATATTTAATTGGGTGAAATCTCTCGCCGTTTGATTTTACCCCACTCTCTTGCCGGCAAAATCTGCTCCATTTGGTGGTGGTTGCTCCCTCGCCGGCCGGAACTGCTCCGTTTGGTGGTGGTTGCTCTCTCGCCGGCGGAATCTTGGCTCTTTGATGGTGGTTTTTCTCTCACCAACGGAATCTCGGCTGCCCACTATGGTTGCGGGAATTTAGAAACTAGGGTTTGCAAAAAACGTCCAATTGAAGACGATGTTTTTTTCGAAAACGGACACTGTCATAGGTCTTTTATGGGCATAAATTTTGAGAATCCTTATGAAACGAGTACCAACAACACGGGTTCGGGTACATATTTCAAGACGAAAGACGATATTTTTTCGAAAAACGGACATTTTCGAACTTCGTGTATGGGTACGAAAGACTCGTCTTAAAATACGTGCCCGAAAATCCGGCTTGTTGATACTTGTTTCATAGGGATTCTCGAAATTCGTACCCATAAAGTGTACGACAGTGTCCGTTTTTCGAAAAAACGTCGTCTTCAGGCCGAAAACCCGACTTATTGGTACTCATGTCGTAAGGATTCTCAAAATTCGTGCCCATAAAGGACCTAAGACGATGTCCATTTTTCAAAAAAAAAAAGTGGTCTTCAATCCAAAAAACTCATCTTGAAGTACGTGCCCGAAAACCCGGCATGTTGGTACTCCTTTCGTAGGGATTCTCGAAATTTGTGCCCAAAAAGGGTGCACGACGGCATTCGTTTTTCGAAAAAGTGTCCTCTTCAGTCCTAAAAACGCGATTGAATGTCCTCTCGAAATACGTGCCCATTACCATGTCATATATCAAAAACATATATTTTTAAATAGTGTAAAATTGAGTAAAAAAAAGATTTATAAAATGTTAAACATGATTTGACCGGTCAAATTATGCATTAGTAGTGTAATTATAAAAATGGTAACAAGTTATTTAGAGATTAGTATTTCATGGCAGTAATTCACAGAAAAAAGATGATGGCTATAATCAACAAAATGAGTATTTCACATGGTAGTTTTTGCAAAAAAATTCTACTTCCTCCATATTTTTCAATGTATATACTTCTTTTTCATGCTTTTCAAGGAAGCGATTTAAGGGTGTAAACGATTAAATTTTTCGATGAAAGTATAACACAAGCAAGAACGAGACTCTTGATTACTTTTGTCAATAGTTCATCGAAAAATTTAATCGTTGACTCCCTTAAACCGCTTCCTTGAAAAGCGTGAATAAAGAACTGTAATCATTAAAAAAACGGAGGTAGTAAAAAATATGAACATCAGATTACTCAAAATGTCAATGATTGAGTTTAAAATCATTATCATCCTCCATCAGTGCCAATATTTTCCTTCAAATTAATGATGCTGCTTTCATATCATAATAATATATCAAACAACACGTATGACATTTCCGCACATAACTTCATGATTTTGGGCTCAAGATTGATACATCGTAGTTTAATAAAATATAAAAGTAATCTACAGTGAAATAATGTAGCTTATGATATAGAATATATTTTTTCAAATGAGACATTGCTGTTTTGAAATTGAAATGTCAAGAAAAGAATTTTTAGAATTGGAAATATCGATTTAATTATTCTTTATTAGGTAAAAGTATCGATCGGAAATCATGTAACAGAAAGAAAAAAGGTTTCAAATAGGTTTAGACTATTTGTATGATGTATTTGCGAAAAATTCGAAGTGAACACGTCTTATATAACACTAGACATGTAGGAAAAGTCGCAGGTTGAACACTAGACATGTTAGCAGCATCGTTTTTATGATATTTATTACTCATGAATACGAGCATTAATCTTATAATGAGTTCCTCCAAAGTGGACTTACCTAGAATCATAAGTACAAAATTCTCTTATAATTATACTTACTCTATTTTGTATTGTGTTTCATGTATTTCTTTTTGGTCCATTTTCAAAAGACCTTCCTACTTTGAATGTTTTTCATATTTGGTAGTTTTAATTTCCATTTTAACCTTCAAGAACACATACTTACTACACAATATTTTTAAAACATGGGTCCGCATGAGAAACTTTTACTATCGAACCAACCGATTCATCACAAAAGACCACATTTCACTTTTTTATTTTGAAAAAAACTAGAATACAAATATTATAATATATACAAATTTAACCTCTCCAATTTACCTTCGTATTCCCCCTTACTAATAAATGAAAACCAAAAAATAAATTGGAGGGAGGACTTTATTTATATGTTTATGTTTTTATTTAAACTTCATTTAGGGTTGGTTATTTAGAATAATCCAATCACACATGTTATTGGATAATCGTCTTTAAATAGAACTTCTTATAACGATATTGAATGCTGAAAATACAAGTTAGCACAATAATGTGCATATGAGGGTCTAATGAGTAGTAATCTAATATCATCGAGTGGACATGTAAGCCAAGTTTTATAACTTTTATGCAACTGTATTGGCTAAAGCAAGAAATAACATAATAGAAATAGGTTTGAATTTCACGGGTTAATAGCACAAACTAGGCATTGATATAAGAAAACTCCTACCCTCTAGACATTTTTTTAGTTTATAATTAAAATTTCTCAAATAATTATAATTTGTTAGTCTTGGTCAAGTTTGAATTGATTGAATTATTATTAAAAAATTCAATAACTTATAAATCGAATTTTTTAGAGAGAACTTTTGGTATCCCTTATATTTTTACACGGATATATATACATTCCATGAAATTGGCCCTCCTTAACACTAAGAAAAAGTTGGATGATTGGTTGGAGCCTGGAAAGATGAACTGTTTCACATTGTGTTTGTGGCCCTTTCATAGGTCCCCATTTATGAACGTGACGGTATCATTCATATTGGATAACCAAATAATAACCAATAAACATTACTAATTTAATTTTTATAATAGTAGTGAGAATAGAATCATGTTACTCGATTTGATTCTAATCCGATCCCATTTCCCGTAGAGTACACTATAAAAACTACAAAATGGCGAAATGGCAGAGTCATCGTTGATCTCATGTGTAATTATTATATTTATTCTCAACTTGCATAAATGTTACACTAAATACTTATTTATTCTCTCAACTTGCCGCAATCTTTTGTTTTATGTTTAATTTTTGTTGTTCATCTTACAGATGTGCGTAAACATCGCCCCACAAAGTTAGCTGCAGAATCTCCTGGGATCCGGCTTAATCTTACCATTGCCCTCCTGATTTTAGATATTTAATTTTTATGTCCACAAAATATTAAAAGGGACCCTCTAATTTTAGGATAATTATACAAATGGCTATAATTAGCCATTAAAATTATAACCACTATAAGTATTTAAATTTGAACTCTTCATTAGTTGTAGGCTTATTTTGACTATGAATTTAAATGATTTAACAAAAAAATAAAGTCAAATTTTGTTGAAGTTAATTATATTTAATGGACAATATGAAATCTGACAAAAATTAAGAGTTGAGATTGAAACTATTGCAATTGCTACGTACAATTTTATTGTATCCATTGAATAACCTTCCCTAAATTAAAATTAAAATTACACTAACTTAAGTTCATGTTTATTAATTAACAAGTTCATTTCGTTTAACTCTAACACAACACTATTCCTCAACATTTTGCTCCAACCTAGTCATCCTTCTCTTCACCTTTCTTTATTTCACTTTTAGTCTTGATAAACAACAATGTTTTTTTATAAATAAACCAGCAGGAAATGAACTAAACTAGTCATTAAATGTATTAAATTGATCAATGAATGAATTAAACTAGTCACTACATGAAATAAACATTGTGACTAATGAAGGAATTAAATAGGTAACGAAATGGATTAAACATTTCAACTGACCTAGTCACTATATTAACAAACAATGTTTGTTTTCATTTTAATATTGAGTTTGGGCCGTTGCCTATTTTCAATCTAAAAGTACGCGGTCTCTTAATAGACAAGCTTATGTAGGGCTGGTAAAAGCTTACAATCGTAATAAATTTGTATCAAAATTTATCAAAGTATGATATAATTTTAACATATAATTAGACCAATCTGAGCATATATTTCACTAAAAAAGCCATTCCATTTTACTTTAACCCAACATTATATTTTTAGATATCTCAAACTAACCTAGTTGTTCATTCTCTTTTCCATTCTCCGTTTCACTTTTAATCTCGAACTATAACCGCCTTTTTAAAAATTTACGCACCAGATTTACCGAATGGAATAAACTATTACACGCTATATGGATTAAACTAGTAAATGAATGACTTTAAAAATGTAAATTCTTAATGAATTAGGCTGGTCACATAATATATTAAAAACAAGTTGCGAAATAGATAAACTAGTCACTATGTATTATTTTGAAGGGTTGCTTCTCAAAACCAATCTATTATTTTGTTGTCTTTATCTTTCAGCCTGCTACATACAAGAAAATAATAGTTTGGATTATTTTGATAAGAAACCCCCTCATAGTTAGGACGTACAATGGATAATTAATAGTTTAATTTGAACCTTTAAAAAAATTGGTCATAATTCAGTCTAATGACGTTAATTTTCGCTTGAAATAAAAGGCATTTAAACTAATTCTATATCAATCTATTGCTTGCATGGTCACCACTACCCTATTATGCAACTACTCACTCATGATTAGGAACAATCTCAATTCTAATATTCATGGTCAATAGCAATATGGAATATTGAATATTGAAATCATTCGAAAATAATAAAAATAAAATTATTAACAATCGAAGACAAAAGATTAAGTATGTGAATAAAACTATAGAGAATGATAAATGTGCTTAAACTATAAGTTGCTAGAACCAAGATAAATAAATGAAAGTTTTACTCTAAGTATATATGCCGCTCCTAAAAGTATTACCTCAAGTTTCACTAAAGACACGAAGGAAAAAAAATTAAAGAACAAAAAACTATTATCAAAATAATCATGATTTAATAAGTTTGACCAATTTTTTATTTATTATATGACATATATCATATGACTTCAAAAAACAAAATTACAGTGATACCGAAAGGACCCTAAGTTATTAGAGAAGTGCTCGATCAATGTGGCATAAGCGTGCGATTAGGGCCAAATAAGAAATTAACAACATTGCCTTTTCCTATAATGTTGAAACCGGCGGACACTAGTGTGGCAGGCTGCAGTGCCCATTGGTTCTTCGGGAATCTCATCAACGACACCAGATAGGGTACAAACGGCGTCGTTGGTTAGGACTCTGTAACCGGTCAAACTCTAGAATAACTTTGCTTCCCGAGTTCTATCCATAACTCAATATTTATTCCTCAAGACTCCAACGATGTCAAATGGTTCAGGCGAAGGATTGAAAATCTCAACAAACGTAGTAATATCTTCGCCATAGTCATCAAAACAATGAAAATTCTATTAAGCCACCCGGTGGGACGTGGTCGCACGCGTTTACCAAAGATAATATTTATAATTCCGACTTTCCAACACAAATAATGTAGGAGGCAAGTACGATCGAACCATAAAGACTTAAATACTAAAGTATGTTCATAAGAGATCGAAAGGGGGGTTTTCAGATTAAAAAGATTAATTAACAGACTAAGAAAACAATAATAAAATAGGAATAAATCAATGGAGAAAGGTCTTGAGTTCGGTCAATCTTCACTTCTGTTCGGGGTTATCGATCATCGGTTTCTAAATACGAATAACTAATCTTAATCACACATAGATTGAGAATTTAATTAATACCGCTTCCCTCTAAAGATTAGTTAAACTGCCCGAATCTGCAGATAGAATAACTGAACTATAGAACAAACCTAATCGAATCAGCAATAAAAGTTCAATTCTAAAGAACATCAAAGCCCTAGGAAACTATGTGCCTCACAACAATCACTAGCATAACTATTCAATTTGGAAATAAAGAATTTACTAGGTAATAACAAGAAAAATCAGATTCAAAGTTAAACCCCAATCTGCTACTCATAAACAAAGAACAATCGAATCGGCAGCGTTCTATGTTCTAGCATTAAATCAATTGAAAAGATAAACTAGTTGTACTTCCTAGCAATCAAACAATCAATCAAATATTTCCAATAGAAATCAATTTTATAACTAAGCAATTGTTCATAAAAGAAACCTCACAATAAAACTAACCGAAAATTAGATTACTTTTCTCAAGAACCGAATCACGCTATGATCGGCATAGAGTAATTCAAGCAATCCTCAACGTTGATCTTAAGCATAGAAGGATTAGAGAGAAGAAAAGTGTGTTTTTCTCTCTAATTACGGTTCTAAGTATTTTCTCATCATGATAATGAAACTTAATCTTATAATCCTAATAAAAAGCTAAACTAATAAACAATGGAATGACAATCGTCCGTACGCGAAATCGCAGCCCCGACCCTGCGGGAGGCATGCACAATGGCTGCACGGGTGGCGCACAATTCCTGATCTGCGCTGCTGCTGAGCTGCTGGAAGACTCACAATGCACGAGGTGCGCACAAGGATGCGCGAGTCGTGTAGAGTTGCTGTCTGGGAGTGTTGCTTCTTGCGTATGCTGCGTGGGCTGCGCTGTTGCGTGGGGTGCACATCTTGCTGCTGGCTTGCGTATGCTGCTTATGATGGCTGCCTAAGGCTTGCGGAATCTCACGACTTGCTTACGGGGGCTTGCTTACGAAGTGATGCTTGCTTGCTTGGCTTGTCGCTTTACGAACATAGCTAATTCTCATACGAGCTTATCGACTCGAACGTTAACACTTGTTGACTTTCTCTATCGAACGAACCACGAACACGGGATGATGTCCACCTGTACATGATTAAAATAATATGAAGTCTTCAAATGTCCTTAAAACACCTCTAAAGCACCGAAACCAACCCAATTCTCCATATACCACACTTAGGCTAATAATTATGAAACTCCGCTTCTTAGGGCCTAAACCTTTACAAAACGGACTCCGAATCATTCTAAAATCACGCCTAATATGGTCTCATCAAATACCTCACACTTGAACTTTACTCGTCCTCGAGTAAACTCAATCTAAAAACATGGGGTGCGCCTTCCCACAAGAACACATAAATGAACTACTCCCTTATCACTCCATCCTAGTGTACAAATACGATGCCGCTCCTCCGAATCACTTGAGGCCAAACACAAGGCCAAAGGTTCCCCCACACTTGAACCAAAAGCTCACTTGAAACAATGTTAGTAGCAACTCAATAATGATCAACACCAAGATTATACACCAAATAGTCAAAAGATCAATAAGGTGAATTCGACCCCTGAAAGATCTCAAAGGACTCGAACCCACACCAAATCTGCACAAAGCACTACATGCACTCCTTATTTCTCCAAAGATAGATGAGTTCTAACCTATTCGCCTCTACTTCAAACACCAAGATGAAATCCTACCCGAAACACTCCTTATATCACCATCTTCTTATGACACCAACTCCGGTAAATGATTCAAAGTATCTCTCTTTTATCTCTCATTTTGCCTAGGAGCTCTTTCGAGTTTTCATCCTAGCTTCACACATTTTTTCTTCAAATGATGAACTCACCATCTCACTCGCTCTAGATAGCCACTTTTTTACATAGGTTGCTCTTTCGAGTTTTCAACCTATCCGTGCCCCCATTTTGCCTGAGTTTCCAACTCAACGGGTTTTCACAGTTTTTTTTGATTTTTGATTTTTCAGTTTTTTTTCGATTTATTTTTCAAAAGCGAAGCAAAAATAAATGCGTAAGACACACAAAACACCATCCCCCCCCCAACACACACACACACATGATGATCGCACGAGTTTACCAAAGATAATATTTATAATTCCGACTTTCCAACACAAATAATGTAGGAGGCAAGTAGGGTTAAACCACATAGCCTTTGGTACTAAAGTTTGTGCACAAGATATTGAAAGGGGGGTTTTCAGATTAAAAAGAATAATTAAAATAGGAAGAAATCAATGGAGAAAGGTCTTGAGTTCGGTCAATCGTCACTTTGGTTCGGGTTATCGATCACCGGTTTCTAAATACAAACAACTAATCTTAATCACACATAGATGGAGAATTTAATCCCGCTTCCTTCTAAAGATTAGTTAAACTACCCGAATCTGCAGATAGAATAACTGAAGTACTGAACAACCTAATCGAATCAGCAATAAAGGTTCAATTCTAAAGAACATCAAAGCCCTAGGAAACTATGTGCCAAACAACAATCACTAGCGTAATTATTCAATTTGGAAATAAAGAATTAACTAGGAAATAACAAGAACAATCAGAATCAAAGTTAAACCATAGTCTGCTACTCATAAACAAAGAACAATCGAATCGGCAACGTTCTATGTTCTAGCAATAAATCAATTATTGAAAAGATAAACTAGTTGTACTTCCTAGCAATCACAATCAATCAAATAATTCAATTAGAAATTAATATTATAACTAAGTAATTGTACATTATAGAAACCTCACAATAAAACTAACCGAAGAGTATATTACCGTTCTCAAGAATCGAATCACGCTACGATCGGCATAAAGTAATTTAAGCAATCCTCAATGATGATCTTAAGCATAGAAGGATTAGAGAGAAGAAACGGGTGTGTTTCTCTCTAACTAGGGTTCTAAGTATTTTGTCATCATGATAATGAAACTTAATCTTAAAAACCTATTAAAAAGCTAAACTAAGAAATAAAGGATCCACAATCGTTCGTTCGCGAAATCGCAGCCCGACCCTGCGCGAGGCGTGCACAATGGCCGCGCACAATTCCTGATCTACGCTGCTGCTGGAAGACTCGCAATGCGCGAGCTGCGCACAAGGATGCTCGAGTCGCGCAGAGTTGCTGTCTGGGAGTGCTGCTTCTTGTATATGCTGCGCTGGGTGTTGCGTGGGGTGCGCATCTTGCTGCTGGCTTGCGTATGATAGCTGTCGAAGGCTTACGGAAGCTCGCGGCTGGCTTACGAAGGCTTACTTACCAAGTAATGCTTGCTTCTTGGCTTGTCGCTTTACGAACATAGCTAATTCTCATACGAACACATCGACTCGAACGCTAACACTTATTGAATTTCGTTATCGAACGAACCATGAACACGGGACGATGTCCACCTGTACATGATTAAAGTAATATGAAGTCTTCAAATGTCCTTAAAACACCTCTAAAGCACCGAAACCAACCCAATTCTCCTTATACCATACTTAGGCTAATAAGTACGAAACTCCACTTCTTAGGGCCTATACCTTTACAAAACGGACTCCGAATCATTCTAAAAACACACCTAATATGGTCTCATCACCACCAAAATTCACAAAATGAAATAAACCACACGTAAACTATAGAACTAGGAAATTGTTACTATAAATAGCTCGAAAGAGCTCAAGTCAAACCAATACTCCCTTCTTCTTATTTTTTTTTCTTTTCCATCATTTGCTTTTTCACAGTTTTCAAGACGACTTAAAAAATTCATATCTCAAATTAGGTATCGAAAAAATGATATTTTTTTTAGAAAAATACAAATTGAAACAAATCAAACAAGACCTCACGTAATAAGTAGGATTTCGTCACATAAAACACAAACAAAGCTACGATGTGAATAATGCTTCCAACCAATGTCAAGCAAATAAAAAGAGAAGATGAGAGTATTTGCTAGTAATAGAAAGTAAAAATCATATCAAAAGAATTACATTAGAGACCACGTAGAAAACGCTTAGGGCGATGAAACTTAATTTCTCTATTTCATACATATTAGAATAGCATGACCAAGTTTTCTAGAGAGACGGGCTCTCCCTTCTCTCTAGAAAACTCTGTCATTCCACCGGCTTCCACCGCCTTCAATTGTTCATCCACCACTCCAATCTCTACAAGTCTTTCCTTTTACATAGCAATTCGATTCGAGTACCTTGTTATTAATTTCAAATCCGAGAACCTATCTGAAGAAAGAATGACAACCTTGTCTGAATTAAGCTCATTTGGAGATATAGATCCTGGAAGCCCGGGTTACGCATGGCATAGTCACCATCACTGTCAAGAAAAAGGCTCTGCCCTTTTCTTGTTGTAGCTCCTCTTAGATTCAATTTTGCTATGCCATGGGGGACCACCGCAAGTCTCGTCCACTGGCTTCTCGACGCCGCTCGCCACCAACAATAGATGGCAAGTGTAACAACCTAAGATGATGTATCATCTTCATCTTTGCCCTGGTTAATTGTGAGAAGTCACCGAGAAATCTCATCAAGGCACATGTTCGCACCTTGCTATTCTGATCGTGGTGTTTTGCTTCACTGCTTGATGTCGAGTAACGATCACCGCTTGATGTTGAGTTTAGCTCTCGTCAGAAGCATTGGTCAGCTTCGTCTAGGATCTAGATTTTTGTTTTCTTTTTTTAAAATTTAATGTACTTTAGTTATTGACTTTGGTCTATTCCTGAGATAGGAAGACCTTAGTCTTTTCTCTGAACCTGCTTCAAAAGAAAATATATAAAAACATAACATATCACTGATAGTTATTAAAAATCCCTATTCAAATCATATATGGTGTGCTGAAAAACAAATTTGTGAGGGATAGGCTCAAAGCGAATAATATCATTCTAATGTGTGCATGAGTGTGCGTCAGCGGCCCAACAATAGGGATATACATAGAAACTTTGCGTGGGAATTTGAAACTATTCACATATGCACTTGAACCTTTTTGTATGTATATATACGTTGAATTTTATTATTAAAAGGAAAAATTGCCTAGAATAATGGAACCTTTTACCCATTCGCAAATAATAAGCCTCATCTACGACAGATTTTCCGGTCGTAAATGAGCCATTTCTCGTCGCAAAAGACCTTTTACGACGAGAAATGCGTACAGTCGTCAACCGTTTATTCTAGGCTTTGTCGCAAAAGGTCTGACACTATTTATCGACCGGTTTTACCACCGGATTTAAGACTTGTTGCAAAATATTCTCACTATTTACGACGAGCTCGAGAACCAGACATTATTTGTCTGCTTTAACGACCAGATTTCCGTACGGTTGTAAAGTTTGGTCGCAAATGAAGTCTATTCTTGTAGTGGATTATTCTGGAATAATGCAACATTTATACCACATCTATTTTAAATGCGATAAAACCGGGTTTAATCGAAAGAAAAGGTTAAATGAGACACGTGTCATTTAGTTATTGGATATCATGAATATTTTTTTTAAAAAAATTAAAAACAAAAAGATAAAAAAAAAACAAACGCCCCCCCTCCCTTTCCCCAGCCACGAACCACTAGCCACCCCACTCCCTCCTCCCTTCCCCTTGCCACTAAATCACCACCTTAAAACACCTAGACGCTGCCGACGAGCCCAACGCCTCCAAGCACGCACCTCCCTCTATCCGGCAAACCACCACGCATTCTCCCTTTTGCACCGTTCCGTTCGCACAAACCACCACGCCGCCGTCCACACTGCCCGCAAAACCACCTTTTCGCGCACCCTCCTTCCCTATGTTCGGTTGATAGCAGCGGTGGTGACGGTGGGGGTTGATAGCAGTTGATAGTGGGGGTGGGGGTGGATAGCAGTGGCCAACGGTGGGTGGGGGTTGATATCAGTGGGGTTGGGGGTGGGGGAGTTTATTATTTTTTATATATTAATTAGAATTTAAAGTTTTAAATAAAAATTACCCATGATTCAAATCACCGGTCATTTGTCCTGTTTAAAAAAAGGGGTATTAAGGTCGTATTATTCTAGAATAATCTTTAGATTGCATTATTATTTGCGAATGGACAAAATGTTGCATTATTCTAGACAATTTTTTCATATTAAAATGGAGTAATCTATTCATTTTGTCTATATTTTATAAAATAGCAAAACAAATTGGAAAAATTGACTAGAATAATCCCAACTATGCATGATCAAAAAAAAAACTATGCATGATCCGCTCAAAATAATCCCGACTATGAGTTATTCTAGAATAATCTAAACTATTTGGGGTGACTTCTCGAAATAATCCAAACTTTATTTTTCTTTCTTTCAATGATCCATTTTGGGATTACTATACATAGTAGAATTAAGAGTTTGGATTTGAGAATGTACCCCTAATAGTTTGGATTATTCTAGAATAACTCATTGTTGGGATTATTTTGAGCGGAACGGTCATAGTTGAGATTATTCTAGTCAATTTTTCCAAACAAATTTAAATTTCCCTAATGCATAGTGTAAAACTAATGTTTAAAGTTATACGTTAACAAGTATGCCAGTTCCTACTAATACGATAAAAAAACATAATGAAGTATTCGAGTGGATATAATTTTTGAGAAAAATCACATATGACGACATCCAATTATACGCATCTTTTTAGCTAGTTCCATATGTATAACAGTAAAGTCGTTTTCCTTGGAAAATATTTGGAATTTTCTATTCGTCTATGTGCTCCAATTTGGAGAAGCTCAAGAAAAAACAACTTAGATATTAGGTGAAGACTACCACTAGTAACTAGTAAGTGCTTTTAAAGAAAGACAGCTCGAGTCAACACTAGAGCCAATAATTATGAGGCATATACTCCACACATGCAAGAAAGCCGCCAGGTAAATTATTCTCCTTGTTTAAGTCAAGTTGCCCCTTTTTAAACCATATTCTTGTAGTACACTATACATGCTTAACAAATATTGCACCATTGCATTTAGAGCTTAGTTTCCAAAACAATGGAGTCAAAATCCTCTATTAAGGAAACATGGAAACTTTTCTCACTTGGAACCTTACTTGGGTGCTTCTTTCTTCTCCTATTTATAGACCAAATCCATCAAAACACTAGTTTTCTAAGTATTAGAAACTCTTTGCTACCACTTACTCCTAAAGTATTAGACTCCTCAAATGGCATGATCATACCTTTGGAACCATTAAATACCACATTTGATGATAATCTTTTGGAGCCTTCAAATACTACACTTGATGATTATAATTCTTTGGGGCCTTCAAATACAATATTTGATGATAATCTTTTGGAGCCTTCAAATACTACACTTGATAATAATCCTTTGGGGCTTTCAAATATTAAACTTGATGATAATCTTTTGGATCATTCAAACATCACAGTACCTTATGATCCCAAGGATGAACAAAGATTCAGCGTGGACGACGAGAAAACAGTAAACAAGACTAAAACCAAGTGCAACATGTTTGATGGTAGATGGGTTTACATGCCAGAGAAAACTCCTAATTATGACTCAACAACATGCCCTTTTCTCGAAGAGAAAATGAGCTGCCAAAAGAATGGGAGGCCTGATTTTGATTATGAAAAGTGGAGATGGGAAGGTACAGATTGTGATGTGCCATTGTAAGTATGCATTACCTTGACTGATCTTGCATTGCATGTTTTCATTTTATTGTTCCGATTTCGCTTTCATGTATAAATTGTAAAGCATGTAATTTCTAATGGTATTAATGAACTCTTATTAACATAGGTTTAATGGAATAGACATGATGGAAAGGCTTAGAAATAAGAGAATGATAATAGCAGGAGACTCACTCAACCGAAACATGTGGGAATCTCTTGCTTGCCTTCTCTATACTTCCATTTCTCCCACTAGAGCTGAAGTCAAAGCTGAAAGCACAGTTTACAAGGTTTTCAAAGCAAAGGTATAACAATATTCGAAGTGTCAAGTTATTTAGTTTTTAGTTTTTCTTACCTTACAAATTTTGTTCTATGATATTTTCATGAGTGCATTCTAATTTGTTCTTTATATATTTAACAGGACTACAACTTCACAGTTGAGTTTTATTGGAGCCCATTTCTTATTGAATTCGACAGAAATCATAAAAGTGGCAAAAAAGTTATTGTGCTTGACAAGCTTTCACCCAATTCGGAAGGATGGCGAGGTGCTGATATTATGGTATTCAACTCCGGCCACTGGTGGGCTCATACGGGCAAATTTAAATCGTATGTAGCTTAATTAATTTATAAATAGGGAAATTTGGAATCTGCTAAATTCTTTACATTTCTCATTCCCTAGCAATAATAATATTTTTTTTCTCTTATGATTTGGTAGGTGGGACTTGTTCCAATACGGGGAAGAGTTGAAAGAGGAGATGCCAATAGAAACAGCATACAAACGGGGTATGAGAACATGGGCGAAATGGATCAAGAAAAACGTAGATCCGAAGAAAACAACTGTTTTTTTCAGGGGCATTTCGGCTGAGCATACATTGCGGCAATATGATCAATGGTGCTACAATGTGACACAACCCATGGATAAATCGTACGTATCGGTCTATCCTAAAGTATTCGTCGAGACTATTGAGGGCTTGGTGAGAAAAATGAGCAAATTACAAGTAAAGTACTTGAATATTACCAAGCTCTCTGAATCTAGAATTGATGCACATCCATCCGTTTTCCGGAGCCAGGGATGGAGAACTCTTACCGAGAAATTTCAAGATAATATTTCGCTTTATGCTGATTGTAGTCATTGGTGCCTCCCTGGAGTACCAGATACGTGGAATAGATTATTGTATGCTTCAATATTCTTTCAGAATGAAGCGATGCCAAAATTTTAAGCATTAGTTTTGTTTCTTGTTTGGTTGATTTCTGATGAAATCTTGTGCAGGTCTTTTTTCTGACAATGTTGTAACGATTTACAAAAGATAATTGATTACATTGAAGATGTACATAATAGCTGAGGATTGTAATTAGGAAACTAGACATATGGGTTGCTAGGTTTGCCTATAAAAGACGGTTTTCACTTACTCAAAAGCACAATTGATGGTTTATTGAGGAGAGAAATTTTCAAGAGGGTTATTGTCATATTTTATAGGAACTTAAAAATACAATAATTGAGGGAGGGGGGATCCAAATTCGCTCATAAACACTTGTGTATTTTATTATCAAACAATTCCATAGCTAGTGAAGGAGTTGTCTTAAGGGATTGTAATATATTACTAAATTGCATTAGAGAAGAGATAACCATTATTATCAATAGTTTAGGATTAATAAAAAAAATAATTAATTTAATTATTATATATAGGTGGTATGGTATAGTGCCTTTACCAGACCAACTAAAATTTGTTGTTTTGCGGATTTATAAAAGAAAAAATTGACTAGAATAATCCATACAATAGTTATTCCGCCAAGAATTATCCCGACTATGCGCTATTCCTGTATAAACATACCACGTGTCATGGTTTCATTGGTTATTTATAATTTCTTTTCCTATTAGCTATTTTTAATTCTGCCTAACTGCTCTTCATTGTTTGATTTCTCTTCATCAACCTCACACCGTCACACGTGGTACATCCGTACATACTGTATTTATCTCATAATCATAATTTAAGTTGAGCGCCTAAGAAATCATTCAAATTCTTCACCATGGTTGGTGTTTCGGTTCCTACTATACAATCAAAACCCTCATTTGACAAATCAAGGGTTTCAGCTATGAAGCCTTCGAGAACTTTGGTACCCATAAAACCAGTAAGACAAAAATCCATGGAACCTCAACCTCCATCTTCCTCCCCAAAAAACTCAGCTACTAGGAAAGATAAGATCCAACAACAAATGGGTATCCAGCAAGATCCAAACGCCCTCCTCATTTCGAATCCAAGTCACATGTCTCAAACCCAAATCAAAATGAGTCTCATGAATGCCCATTTTGTATTGGGCATGAACATGAGTGTGCACTCGTGATTTTTCCTTTTTGGGCTTTTAATGGTCATTGGTCAAACCCCCATCACCAGAAGCGGCGACAATGGTCGTTGTCATTTCCTGGCTTTGGTGAACTTGTTCCTGGTCTTTTTTGTGTAACCTGCTAGTCGTTATGGATTCACTGTCTCCCTTTTTGTTCGTTTTAAGAACTGTATTCTGCATATGATGGGAATATTTAGGAGGTTTTGGGAGGTGTTATCCTGTCAAAAGTCTGATTTTGGGAAAAATAGGAGGTTTTGGTATTCTCTTATCAAAAGCCTGATTGTGCGATGTCAACTGGAAAAAGGATCTAATGACAGTTGGGAATTTTTAATATTCTCAAATAATCTGAATTAACTAGTGGGAAAAGAGGAAATTGTTTTGGTTTTTTTCCCCTCACTGTATTGGAGTGGCGAGGAAGGGAAGGGAAGGAAAGGGGGAGGGGTATTTTATTTCCGTTTTTCTTTCTTTTTTTCATCTGGGCCAAGACAATGAAAAGAAAAATAAAAATTATCTTGTTAACAGGCTACAAGTCATCTGGGTTTATTTGTGGCGGACATCTCTGATAGTTGGGATTATACAAGAATAACAAATAGTAGGGATTATTGTTGGCAGAATGGCAATAGTTCGGATTGTTCTAGTCAACACTCTAACCATGTGCTTAATTTTGTTCTTAGTTTACAAATTTATCTAGCTCCAATAATCATGCGAGAAAGGATATTGCCCCTTGGGTTTGGATGGTTCCCTTTTTAAAATCTTCACTAGTACTTAGATTTAGGCGATTCTCTCAGATTTGCTTGTAGTATACTTTAGTACTTTAAGATAACTAAATTTGGTTTAGAAAGATGTTAATAAAAAGTTATAAATTAATAGGTTTATTCATTAATGCAATTAATATATGGTTTATTTGAAAACAAATATTAGTATTGATAAAAGAAGCAATAATAGTGTAGTGGAGCAATGATTAGAGCATTTATCTTCTACACACGAGGTTGCAGGTTCAAATCTTCTCATGGACAATTTGCACTCTTATTATGAACATAACATACATAAAATATTATTGAGAAAAAGGAAAGCAACACATGGCGGATTACAACATATGATTACGCTCTTTAATATATATATATATATTCGATATTTTTTTTGGGAACAAAGTTAGAACCTAGAGTAGGTAACTGACATAAATAGTTTGTTACAATCATACTGAGAAATATTCATATAGTAGTATTTGCAAGGCAAGTTAAATCTCAGCCACAGTGTTGGAAATCACATCTCTTAAATCTCTTGGTCAGCTGCCTGCAAGGATTCGCAATAAGACCCTCTATCACTTGGCAATCCGAAAAAATGAGTATAATTCTAAAACCTCTTTCAAAAGCCGCATTGATTTCCTCAACGTTTTCTTTCGTTTCTGCTTCAATGAGGTCCTTATGTCATACCTAATTTTACTAAAACCCAATTTCCAGTTTCCTTAGTGACCGTTAATAACCCCTTCCAACCCCCTGTGTACACCTGAACTAATAAAAGAAGTGTTAACGTAAATGATGGAATTTGGTTGAGAAGGGTCCCACATGGTTAGAGTGTTATGGTTTGTGGGGCTGATGATGACTAAGGGAGTTAAGGATGCTTTGGCATAAGAGATAGCGAAGAAAAATACGATGAAAAAGGTGTGGTCGAGCCTAAATATTACATTAATATTGTTGCGATCTTTCCAAATTTCATGACATAGCTAGGCCAAGAGGAAATTCCACCCCATGCCACTAACTTCAATTTTCTTAATCATGGTGCCCTTGTGCCAAGCAACTACGTTTAGTTGGGATTCCGCTAAAGACAATATGTTACTCTACAACCTCTAGAGAATTAACATTCGAAAAGGATTTTGGCAAAGTATGCGTCTTCAGGCCCGCTTGGGGCACAAAGAGTTAGTAGTCATATTTCGAGTGAAAAGGATCTTTTATGTCGGATTTAGTCCAACTAGAGGACCCATATGAATAATTTAATTTTACGCTTGTAATGAGCCTTCCAAACCTAATCTAGGTTAATAAGGTCTGCTAGAACCTCAATTTGGGCCTCGTAGGCTCACGAGAGGGGGAAGCTAGTAGGAGAGATAAGAGAGGGTTCCAAGGTGTCTTCTAAGTCAAACAGGATTGGAGGAGGCTTAAGCTTCTGTCTTTCACATATACCTAGATATCTAGAGTCAGGATTTGGAGATTCCAACGTCCAATATTGATGAAGAGTTGGAGACATTTTTCCTCTTCCCCTTTCTGGAAGGGCGTGAGTAATTATAAAATTCAATCACTTAAAGTGAAATATTGGAGGGAAATGAAGAACATGTTGCCCTGTATCGGAGGTTCAGCAGCCACTACAGGTTCTGTAGTTACTATGCTAATTTTCTGTTACTTGTCTTCTTTCTATCTTAATGTGACCCATGTAGAAGGGGGTGTGCACACTAGAGACTCTGTTAATTATAGCCAATATGATTTGTAGTTAGTTACAGAGGTTTCCCAACCTACGGTGAGTAGTTACCGAAGTTTCTCCGGCTCACATTGTTAAAGTAAAAAGCTACTGAGGATCGACCCTGGCTGATTGGCATTCTCTTTTCTCTCCCTTAGTAATTGGATATTATTGAAATGATGATTTGTTGTAACTATATTCCTATTATTTCACAAAGTACTTTCAACTTAAGTATTTTTACAGGATGGAGAGTTGGAATTACTCAGTTTTTATGATTTTTTTGGAGCTTATTTCTCTTGAATTTGTCCAATGTCTTCTGTGCAGGTGGGTGATCACGGGGGAACAATATCAACAGTCGTCAATCACCTTGTTTTTTAGTTTAACTTCCGCTGGAACTCCGAGGCTTTTAATTGTTAATTTTGGTTGAACAATTTCTTAAGTTGTGAGGATTAATAATATAGAATTATATATGTTTTAGCTAATAGCTTTGCATTTATTCATTCGAAAATAGATGCGACGAGTACACCCTTCGAGTCGAGCACACGCGGATTCCCCTTTTCATCTTTTTTTAAGTGAAAGTTGGTTTTGTTTAGTGGGGGTCTTACAAAATTATTTCTACTCGGCCCTATTCTTAGCCAGTTATCCCCTAGAATTTAATCTTTTCAATTTCCCAAGGTCCAATAATTATTGTTGTATAAGTGTTTTCTTCCTATTCCATTTCTTTTCCAAATGTGTGAGCGTTTCCTTTCCTAGGGAGCGTACTCTTCTTTACCAATGTATTTTGACTCAATTAATGTAACTTTTGGCTATGGGACCTACATCATTTTCCACTCTAACTTGTCATTAAGGTATTGTTGACCAAAAACTGGTTTCTGATTCTACTTAGGCTGCCCCTCTTAATAGGGAGGAAGGTTAAGTCCTCTTTCTAGTATTTGGATCTTTTTCTTGTTGTTTTCCTCGCTGCACATAAAGTCATATTTGAGATTTTTTCTAACTCTTTGATGGTGCGCTCTTCTGGAGGAGGGTAGTATGAATCAAGTAGGAGGGGATTGAAGGGAGCGTGGAAGATATGAGGTAGCTCCTTCGAGCTCATGATTGGAATTTGCCTTCCTAATCTGTTACTTCTACCCTAACTTTTTCAAGAATAAAGTGCATTTGGTTTTTGGTGGGTCTTTTTTTATTAGACATGGGCATTTCCAATTAGGTGCTGAGGTTCTCATTCTCATGGACATTTCTAGTGTCTTAGAAAATAAGTTTCAGGTGATCTCAAGTGTTTGGAGATAAGTTAGCCTACTATTGTGTTTAGAGAGAGAAACTCTCTCTCTTCTCTCTACTGAACAACGGATCTCGTTTGCGTTCTTCTTCCCTCAGCTCAGCTGGCGCCATGGCAAAGGGTGCAAAGACAAAAGAGTTAACCATTCTAAATCATCTGGAAAGGGGAAGAATAAGAAGGCTATTCCAAGAACTGCGGATGCGAAGAAAATTGTGGGATTGAAAAGGTTGCTCTACTTAATAAGGGTGTTTTTCTGGTTCGATTTAAAGATGTTATCTGTAGAGATAAGGTTGTTGCTATGGGACCTAAATTTTGTGATCACAAGCCTGTTATAATGAACATTTGGTCTCCTGATTGGAATGTGAATGATGTGAATGTGAGTAGTGTTCCTATCTAGATTCAGTTGCCTGGCTTGGATATTAAGTCTTGGGGTGCTGGCACTCTAAAGAAACTGGTTGGTTTGATTGGTAATCCGATTAAGACTGATAAGTTGACTGCTCAAAAGGAAATGTTATCTTATGCTAGAATTATGATCCAGGATGAAATGAATCAAGAGCTAACCGAGTTCATTGAGTTTATGAATGAACATGGTAGTAGTGTTAGTCAGACTGTGGTGTATGAATGGAGGCCTATAACTTGTACTGAGTGTCAAGGGTTTGGGCACACTAATATTGAATGTAGGCAGAAAAAATAGGAGGTGCCGAAAAGGATTGGAGAAAATAAAGTTAAGTAGATTTGGGTGAAAAAACCTGTTGTTCTACTGGAAAAAGTTGATCATAATGTGACTGAGGTTGATAATACTAGTTTGCTAGTTGAGGGTGATGGTGGGAAGGTGTTAAATGAGGATCATGTTGTGGATATGGTTAGGGTTGAGCAGCTGCCACCTGGGGTGGTAGTTGTAAAACCCCCTGATGGATAGAATTGGTTTTTGGAATACCAAGTGATTGAATAGCCCATGGAAGCATGGAGATGTTATGTATTTCCTTCATCAACATAGAATTGGGTTGTTTGGTCTCCTAGAAACTAGGGTTAAGGCTATTAAATTTGTCAAAGTCTACCCTAAAGTGTGTGATAGGTGGAGTGTTTGTTGAAACTATCATTTATGTGCAATATGATTTGGTTGGTCTGGCAGCTAGCCTATGTATTTTAGCGTTTATATTGTCTTGGTTACTTATCAGATGATTCATATGAAAGTTTTCCATAACTCTTCTAAGCAATCATTTATGTGCACTATGATTTATGCACATAATGACCCTAAGCTTAGATTGGATTTATGGAAACCTGTAAAAGGTTGTAGTACAGGGTGTTTAGATCCATGGATGTTTATGGGGGATTTTAATAATGTCCTGAATTAAGATGAATGATTGGGTCAAGATGTCACTCTTACTGAGGTGATTGAGTTTAGGAGATGCTGGGATGTGTGTTTGTTGTTTGATTTGAAAGTGAGTGGCCCCTTTTTCACTTGGAGTAACAAGCAGCTTGAAGATAATAAAATTGCTTCTAAGATTGATAGGAATGAGAATTGGATGGATCTATTTCAGCATTTTGAGGCTATTTTTTATCCTGGGAGATTGTTTGATCACTGCCCTGTGTGATTCAGTTCAATGGGCAAGTCAGAGGTCCTACGTCTTCTTTTAAGTTCTACAACATGTGGACGTTAGTACCTAGATTCATTAATGTTGTTTAGGAGTCACTACTACAAAAAACCTCTACGAATCGGTCCAAAATAGCCTGAGAAACCAGTTTATAACCGGTCTACATCTCATAGGTCTCGTAGGCTGAGAAACCGGTTTTGTAATCTAGTTTCATGTATTTAATTAAGACGCTAGAGATGTCACATGTTCAGTGTCTTTGATGGGTGTGAAAGAAGAAAATAAAGGCAGCTAGGAAACCGAATATTGAATAAAAGAGGTCAACTTGCATTTCATAGGAAACTGGTTTTAGCAGAGCTCCGATTTCTTATCTCTATTGTTTGTTTTTTTTAAAAAAGTTGCCCACCAGTTCAACGAAGAATCAAGAAAAAGGAAATATTCATAGAATAAAATGGAGGCAATATATTCATGTACAAATTACAAATTTTTATCATTACATATATTGCAGAATCATATATGATATATATTTCAAAATATCGAAGGAAAAAAGTAAAATTGAATACATCTACGATGATAAAAATATAAAGCAAACTGAAAACCTAGTTCTATACACCAAAACGAACAAAAATTGGTCGCAGAATGAATCAGTTGGTGTACTCGCATAAGTAACTTTGTCGATGTCGTCAACACAGTCCAAAATTCGTCATTGTCTTTGATCAAATCTGAATATACAATTCAGCGTATGAGATCTCAAAAAAAAAAAAAAAATCAAAGCTATAATGGAAGTATGAAAGCCATAATTTAGAACAATAATTGCTCAAAATATACATCAATAGATTAAAAAAAAAGATAATCAAAAGCATCGACTCAAATATAGAAATTGAACATGCAATTATTTCAAAGAAGAATCAGTTCCTTAATCTATTATTGTGAGAAACATTGATCTTCTCTTCTCATAATTGTAGACATCAAGTATTCAAGTGTGCATTGATGGTGGTAGTGGGAAGATGATATGAAATTGAAAGATACAGGATAGGGAAAGGATGATATGAAATTAAGAGGGAGAGAGCAGTTAAAGTTAAATGGGAAGCTGGAGTAGTGGGATGCGAAATTTCGGCTATATAGGATTTAGGGTAACAAGTGTCATGCTTGTGAAATTAAAAAAAATTAAACATTTTTGTAAAAGGTTAACCGTGTTTAGGGGAGATGAATGAGAGGCTAGGAAACTGGTTATACTAATACACGTTTCCTTAAGTATTTTTGGAAGATCGATTTAATCAAAATCGGTCTCTTAGGTTGAGAAACCAGTTTACTAACTAAACTAGTGTCTTATAAAAGGTGATTTATCCTATTTTTGTAGTAGTGAGTGTTGGAATGTTGTGATGGTGGGTGATCCTATGTTTTCTGTTGTTCAAAAGTTGAAATCACTCAAGAAACCTTTGAAGTTATTAAATAGAGAGTGTTTTCATGAGATTAAAGTCAATGCTGATGTGGCTACATTTGAGTTGCCTGAAATCCAAGCTAAGCTCCATGCTGATCCTAGATATTCTGGGTTGATTCAAGAAGAGCATACAACTAGAGAGGTGTATCTCTTGAAGAATGAAGCTAGAATTAGTTTTATGCAACAAAAATCAAAAATATGATGATTGAAAGATAGTGATGCAAATACCTCTTTTTCCATGCTTATTTCAAAAATACAAGACTTGCTAAAAGAGTGTTCAGAATTCAAAGGGAGGAGGTGATGGGGTGTGATCAGATTGTTAATGCTTTTATTGACTATTACAAACAATTGTTGGGTTCTGAACTACCTCAAAGGAAGCCTGTGAAGGTGAGGATTATTCCGAGAGGTGTTATGTTGAATAGTGATCAGCATGTGAGTATTAGTAGGGATTTTACTGGATTGGATCTCAAGAATACTTTGTTTTCTATAGATGATTCGAAGGATTTTCCAGTAGATTTTATAAAGCTTCTTGGCCTGTGATTGGTGATGATCTTATAACAGTTGTTCTTAATTTCTTCCAGTCTGGGAAAATATTGAGGCAGATCAATGCAACTAATCTGGTTCTGATTCCTAAATTCTCACAGCTTGACAAGGTAAGTCAATTCAAACCAACTGCATGTTGTAATGTAATTTATAAAATCATTAGGAAGATGCTTTGTAATAGTTTTAAGGAGGTTTTGCCTAGTCTTATAACTGAGGCTCAAGGTGCTTTTGTTGCTGGAAGACATATTATGCACAATATCTTAATGAGTCATAAGTTATTGAGTAAATATGGTAGGAAAAATTATACTCCTAAGTGCATTATTAAGATTGATCTACAAAAGGCCTATGATTGTGTGAATTGGGATTTCATTGAACAAATGCTGCAAGATCTTCAATTTCCTGGTAAATTCATTGGGTAATGGTTTGTGTTAGTTCTCCCTCATATTCTGTTAGTGTGAATGGTGAAATGTCTGGATTTTTCAAAGGGCGAGAGGCATTAGACAGGCGATCCCATGTCACCTCTTCTGTTTATTGTGTTTATGGAATAGTTAAATAGAATCCTTGATGTGGTGGGGGATAGAAGAGAGTTTTATTACCATTATAGATGCCAAGAGCTGAAAATCACTCACCTAGTTTTTGCTGATAATCTGTTGCTTTTTAGCAAAGGTGACGTACCTTCTGTCATGTTGCTACTGAAAGCTATTTCTTCTTTTGGTGCTACTTCTGGGTTGCAAGCTAATTCAGATAAAACTGCAATCTATTTTTGGGGTGTTGATACACAGGTTCCGGAAGATTTGTTACAAGTGTCAGGCTTTTCTTTAGGTTCTTTACCTTTTAAGTACCTTGGGGTACCTCTGAACGCTAAGAATCTCAAGATGGCTAATTTTGACTTGTTTATTAATAAGATGATGGCCAGGAATCAGTGTTGGAGTTCTAGGAATATGTCATATGCTGCTAGGGTAAACTTGATTAACTCTGTGCTTATGAGTATTAACACTTATTGGGCCCAGATCTTTGTATTACCTAAGAAGGTGTATGTTTAGTAGAATTACTCAACTGTGTAGATGTTTTTTATGGGATGGGAAGTTAAACTCAAAGAAACCCTCCTGTTGCCTAGGACTTGATTTGTAAAAAGAAAGTTGAAGGGGGTTTGGGGATCAGAGATTGCTCTAATTGGAATATTACTACCATGGGGAGGTATGTTTGGAAAATCTCCCATAAAACTGATTTGCTTTGGGTGAAATGGATTCACCACTATTATATTCAAGAAAGGGATTGGTGGTCATATGTCCCACCAAGGCATGCAAGTTGGTGTTTCAAGAAGATATGCAAGATAAAAGATCAGCTGAAACTTGGTTTTGAAGATGAGTCTTTGAGTTTTCTCAGAGAAATATAGCATTAAGAAGACTTACATATGGTAGTAGGAAGATGTTCATAGAGTGAAATGGCATTACTAGGTCTGACATAAGTTCAATGTGCCTAAGCATTCCTTTATAGCTTGGATGGTGGCTCTTGACAAGCTAAAAACAAGATCTAAGCTCTTGAAAGTTGGTGTTATTGATGATGCTTATTCTTACTCTCTTTGTGGCTTGTCAGATGACAACTCCCATCATATGTTTTTCAGATGTGAATTCAGTAGACAGTGTAACGAAATCATTTGTGAGTGGTCGGGGATTAGAGCTCAAAATCCGGATTGCATTCATACTGTTTGCAAGAGATAGTGGAGTAGGAAGAACCAAAGTTACTTGCAAAAGAAAGTGAGAATATGTGCTCTGGCTGCTTGTGTGTATATAGCATTTGGAGAGCTAGGAATCTTAGCCTATAGAATATGGTTGTTCCTATACCTACTGTCTTGTGTGGAGAAGGTTAAAAAGTTGTTTGTACTAGAGTCTCCAGTTTGATTTCTGAGAAATGGAGTAGTGTTGATGTGAATTGGTTTAATTCACTGTCTTGAGTGTTTTTTTATTGTCTAAGTGTTTTTTTTATTGTCTAAGTGTTTTAGTTGTATAGATTGGATGTTGTTAGGTTGTAATTTCATACATAGTTCAGTATAACATGCTTATTGTTTACCTTAAAACATAAAGATATTATGGCCAGTTATGTGGCAAAATTTATATTGGAGTGTCCTGAACAGCAAAAGTTATTTTTTCGTCCACTTTTCCCTAAAGCAAAATTGACACTTTCTCATTACCGACTAAAAGGCATTTCCAGCATTTTCTAAGGCAGCCTTACTTGACCATTGAGGTGAAGTCTTCAAGATAATTGTTAAAAAATATAACGAGAGATATGGTCTCCTTGTCTGAGCCCTCTTTCATGGTTAAACGAGTCTGTGTATTGACTGTTAATGAGGATAAAGGAGATGAACTTTGAGATACATTCCGTAATTAGGTCAATGGTTTCCTTGTACATAATAATTCTTTTCAGTTTTGGCCTCTTACAAACCCCCATTCAATATGATCTTAGTCCTTCTCTAAGTCAATGTTTAGAGCAAATCAACCACACTTGTTTCTTTTATTGTTCATTGAGTGTAGGATTTCAAAAGCCATAATACGCTTTATGTTGAGCCCTCTCCCTTTAATGAAACAATTTTAGTTTGGAGATATCTAGGAAGGAAGAAGGTGTTTCATCCTATTGACAATGAATTTTGTCGCTGTGAAATATTACATTGGGCCTTGACGTTACCCACATAAGGAGGAGAGAGAGATCCCACTTACAAAGTCACGGGAGGTTCCAACCTAAAACGAATTGGAGTAACTCCCAACATTATAAGGTGAACAACTCTTCCCTCTTCTTGCCATGTGGGACACTCACATGTGAAATATCATGGGGCTATGGAGGCGCCATTCTTTTCACACTTCCCCCTCACATGTGAGGTCCCTTTTCATAACAGACTGGGTTTATTTTTCCATCTACAAATTGGTCCAGATTAGTATAGACCCAACCTTGGGCTCTGATACCATGTGAAATATTACATTGGGCATGGACCTTACCCCCGCACATAAGGAGGAGAGAGAGCCCACTTACAAAGTCAAGGGATGTTCCACCCTAAAACCAATTAGTAACAGGTGGAGTAACTCCCAACCTCATAACGTGAACAACTCTTCCTTCTTCTTTCCATGTGGGACACTCACATATAAAATGGGGCTATGGAGGCATTATTCTTTTCATAGTCACCATATCATAAAGAGTAATGTAGAGACTAATCAGAATATTTGACGAATTCAAGTGGATGTTGTTTTGGAATTTGGCATATTAGAACTTAGCATAGAGGTGTAAATAGGGCATGTCCCGTCCAAGGCCATTTAGTTTGTAGTGGACCAGGTCGGGCTAGGGAAATACATTAACTGGTTAGGGTGGGTTATTGTCAGTTTACCGGCATGACTTGACCCATTTTTCTCTATACGGGACAATATCCAGGCTGTAAAAAAAGAGAAGGAGCCTTGATAGGATTTAGTCGTATCACCTAATCAAAGATAAACCTACAGTCCTCTAACTAAGGTCGTCAATGGAAGCAGGGTCGAATCCATAGGGAGACAGAGTTTCTAAATTAATATTCAATCAATTAGCTACTTCAGATGAAATCAGGGAAGATTAACTGAACTAATAATTAAACTAAGGAAAACGAACTAAACTGAGGGTTTAACTATGGACTAAAAACCTAGGGTATTAGGTCGGTCCACCATGCTTATACCAATCAAATAAGGTCAACTATTATCAAAACCTAAGTCATGAGTCAAGTGATTAGAGCATGTGTTGAGCTATGGTTAAGACTCAACGCTCATAGTTCAACATACGCTGCATGTTCACTAACGTAATCAGAACTACTGATGTGTCCTAGGCCTCTAATCGTAAGACGGATCTGTGCAAACAACTATTAACCACAAGCAATCAATGAAATTGCGCAACTAACATTAATCACTAATTAAGAACAAACCACATCACAATCACTCTAATCAAGCCCTAGAAATCGAAAGGAATCTAAATAACAATCATGGTATAAACATGGCTTCCCTATCTAACACCCTAAAAAGAAAACTACTCACTCATAATTGAATTGACAATAACAAAACTAATTGGAAACCCTAATAATTGCATCATGAATTATTAAATACTTAAGCTAAGCAATTAAGAATAATAAAAGAGATTAGAGTAGAGAAGAATACCAATTGACAGAAAGCATGAACTTTTATTGAAATCGAATAGGTTCAATCACCTTTAATCTAATCTAAAGTGTTTAAACTAAATAAAACTAAGCTACGAACTATGAAAAATAAACTAGAGTAAAAGATGGTAAAAAAAGATGTTAAAAGATGTCTCTAAAATAATGAGGAAAAGGTATTTATAATACCCCTCAAAGTCAAACTAAATGCGGAAACAAAAGACGAAAAAATGCGTTTGCCGGCACGGGACCCGATCGGGCCAAAGGCCACTCGATCGGGCCCACACACAATTTATCCACCAGCTCCTCTTAATCCAGCGTAGCATTAGCAGCAGCAAATTTGGGCGAAAATGGGTTTCACCCGATCGGGTCCGATCGGGCTGATACTAAGCGAAGCCCAGATGCTCCCTCTTGGACGCAGCAGCATGAGCCCAGCAACATAAAACAATCTTCAAGACATCCATCCGATCGGGTCGGGCAGGGGTTGCCCGATAGGGTCTGGGAACGTGGGTTCTCGCCCGATCTGATCGGGCACGGCTTGCCCGATCGGGTCCGCAACTTTTGTACCCGATCATTATATCTTCGCCCGATCGGGCCATTTTTGCCCGATCAGAGTACGGAAAACTCCTTTTTAACTCTTTGGCTCTCAATTCTTCTCGTTTAGAGGTCTTGGGACCTCCTAAACTACCCATAAAGCTCGTGAGCCATCCTACGTGCCTCGTAACATCTCGTAAAGCCGTGGTTGCTTCTAAATAGCTCGGAAATAAGGAGAAAACTCCCTAAAACTTGCAATTCAACACTAAAACACAAAACCACAACTATATACGATAGTTAGCATAAAATAGCTCCCAAGAGCTCCAATGACGCACAAATTAGCTTGTAAATAAGGGAGAAAACTTTATATAAATACGTGATATCAAACTCCCCCAAGCTAAACCTTTGCTTGTCCTCAAGCAAACAGAACATGAACATGGAATAGATTGCCTCACCCCGTACATAAAAAAAAATCAAAGCTCAAAACATTTTCAAGACTAAGAATCGTTCAAGCAGGCAAAATTCAAGTTTGGCTAATCAAATCCATCCAACCACCAATCATCGAAACAATTTATCAAATTCAAGCATCCACAAGGCATACAAGTCCTGAAAAGGGTCTCACAAGGGTGTCACTCCTCTCTATTTTGTGGCAGGCAAAGAATATGCCCAAACACTCACCAACCCGACCATAAATACCCTTCCCTCTCACACTCTCATGTGATTAAGAAGGTTCAATGATGCTCATCCTAGTCAAGTCGACTCAATTAGCAGGAATACTCTTTAACTTTGACAAACTGACTCGAAATCAATCAAATGAACACTGCAGACACGAGCTCAAGAGGACTTTAGAGGGTTGTAATGGGGCTTAGGTAAGAGGTAGGGAATACTTTTGGGTAATGTGGCGGAAAAACTAAGAAAGGGGGAGCATGAATCATTCAAACAAGACCTAAGATGGCCTACACAACTCCCAACAACACCATAAAACCACGTAAAGTAACCCAACCCTCATAAATCAATGAAAAACTCATAACAAACCCAACTTTCAAGCAATGAAGCAAAGATTTCTTTAAGAACGTGCGTGAATGAATGGATTTCGAATTCTTTTGAACTTTTATTTCATTTTTCTTTCATTTTTCTGAACTTCATTCACGCAACTCTAAATTTGCTTTTTCTTTTTCTTTTTCTTACCCTCAAACTACAACAAATATACTTTTAATCCCTCAACTACCAAACCAAACCAAGAAACTAATCTCAAACTCAACCCATACAAAAGCTCCCCAAGCTAGGCATGAAACCAATGAGTGTAAACATTTGAAGAGAGCATTGGAGCATCTTGCAAAGTAGGGAAAGATGAACCAGTATGTGTCTCGGGAAGGTCGTTTTCAGAAGAAGGATTTTCGGCAAAGTAAGAAGAAGGAAAGTGCCAGCACTGTGAAGATGTAGTTTTGGTTATATCCGACGGATTTGCAGCCGGGGGACCAACTTTGAGAGGACATAAGAATTATGTTAGAGAGCTCGGCCAGGTGTTGCTAACAGGAAAAACTAAGGTGGATCCGTTCCCCTTGGTGACGGTGAGTGAGGGTGATCGTGGTAAGATCAGAACCCTTCATGATGACCCTCTCGTCGTAGAGATGAAGATAGCAAACTTGAAAGTACGAAAGATCCTTATAGACACTGGCAGCTCGACTGATATTATTAGCGCTGATTGCTTATCACGACTCAAATTTGATGAAAGAGACCTCCTTCCAGTCCATCAACCAGACATAGGATTTGGAGGAGGAATCATTCATCCAGTAGGGACGGTGTCGTTGCCCGTCAGAGTTGGAGAGAAAGATCGAAGTAGAACAATGTTATAAAATTCTTGGTTGTCAAAGATCTGACTGCGTTAAATGTCATTCTGGGACGTCCCACACTCAACAATATTAAGGCAGTCATTGTCACGCTTCTGATGTTGATGAAGTTCGAGTGCGACGATGGTCAGGTTTGTACAATTTATGGAGATCAGCGGGCTGCTAGAGAGTGCTACCTTACTACCTTAAAGCCCTCGTCCTGGAAGATGAATGAAACCAAGCCCATCGAAGTAGACGAGCCCAAAGAGGCTGGGGCAGAGAAAGTGGGAACGTCCAGGATGAAAGAAGAGAAATTTCAGACGCACGTTGCTTCCGCAAGGAAGCCGTTAGAGGTTAAGGATGAGCTGTATGTTACTTCAAGAAAGGAAAACGGCAAGAGATCTGCCCAGTAAGAAAAGGAAGTTCGCTCAGGTCAAGGAAGAACCAAGGTCTTCAGCTGAGGTGATGACGATCGCAAGCCAGACTCTTGATCATCCTAAGCCTGCTGAAGCTCCATTAAGCATTTGTTTAGATGATTCTCGTCCAGAAAGGACTTTGCAAATAGGAACTGCTTTAAAGCCTGAGTTACAGGAAGCTATTATCTAATTGTTGAAAGAGTATCAGGATGTCTTTGCCTATGGGGCAGATGAAATGCCAGGGATTGACCTAGAAGTGGCTGTTCATCGGCTAAGTGTTGATCCAGCTAGAAAGCCTATCAGGCAAAAGAAGAGACATTTGGGACCCGTCAGGAATCAAGGTGTTGATGAAGAGGTCAGAAAACTGCTAAAGGCTGGCTTTATCAAGGAAACCCACTAGATTGGGTTGCAAACGTGGTAATGGTTCCTAAGCGGAATGGAACTTGGAGGATGTGTGTTGACTACATAGACTTGAACCAAGCTTGCCCCAAGGATAGTTTTCCTTTGCCCAAGCTAGATCGTCTAGTAGACTCGACGGCTGGGCATGCGCTGCTGAGCTTTATGGATGCTTATTCAGGGTTTCATCAGATCCCTATGCTGCCTGAGGATCAGGATAAGACCTGTTTTATTACTGAAAAGGGATTGTATGGCTGGCTTATGAGGCCTTTCGGCTTGAGAAATGCTCCAGCAACTTTTCAGAGTCTCATCAACCAAATTTTTTCACCTCAGTTGGGTCGCAACCTAGGAGATTACATTGATGATATGATCGTCAAGAGTCAAGAGGAGAAGGATCATGTTGTAGATCTACGTGAAACTTTTGAAACCATGCGCAAATATAAACTAAGGCTTAACCCAAATAAGTGCGTTTTTGGGGTTTCGGCTGGCAATTTCTTGGGTTTTTTGGTAGATCAGCGTGAGATAGAGGCAAATCATGAGAAGATTCAAGCTATACTCGATATGAAACCTCCAACAAAGATAAAGGAAGTACAGCGGTTTACTGGCTGTCTAGCGGTTGTGGGACGATTTTTGTCCAAGTCGGGTGACAATTGTCATCATTTCTTTGCAATAATAAAGAAGAAGGCAAAATTTTAATGGACACCTGAAGCGGATGAGGCTTTACAGGAAATTAAGAAGCATTTACAGCAGCTCCCTCGTCTGATAAGTCAAGTGGTTAGAGAAAAATTGTATGTCTATCTAGCTGTTTCTCCTGAAGCAGTCAGTGCAGTGCTGTTAGTCGATAGGGATGCTGTACAAAGCCCTGTATACTTTGTGAGCCAAGTACTCAAAGATGCCGAGAGCAGATACACTACAGTTGAGAAGTTTGGTCTGGCATTAGTGGTGGCTAGCTAGAAGTTAAGGCCCTATTTCCTTGCTCATAGTATTGTGGTGTATAGTGACTAGCCGCTAAAGAAAGTTTTAGAGAAGCTGGAAGCGGCTGGGAGGATGCTCAAATGGGCAAATGAACTGAAGATGTCTGACGTTACTTTTGAGCCAAGGAAAGCGATTAAGGGGCAGGCTTTGGCAGATTTTATAGCCAAACTAACCCGACCAGTACTTGATCCAGTAAAAGACCCTTCTGAGGGCGATCAAAGTTGGAAGCTGATGGTGGATGGCTCATCTACTGCCCAGGGTAGTGGGGCAGGCCTTGTATGTCAGTCACCTGAAGGTGACAGGTATGAATATGCCTTGCGGTTTAAATTCCCAGCCTCGAACAACGAAGCCGAATATGAAGCCTTGTTGGCTGGAATTCGGATATGCCAAGCAACTGGAGCTAGGGAATTGGAAGCAAGGTCAGACTCCCTTCTGGTAGTCAGCCAGGAAAACGGGGACTATGAATGCAAGGAAGCCTCCATGGCCAAGTATGTTCAGCTGGTGAAGGAAGAGATCAATAAGCTAGACCGGTTCACCTTGGTACAAGTGCCTAGGTATGAGAATTATCAAGCTGATGCTCTATCAAAACTAGCTAGTTCAGTTTTAGGTGACGCTCCAAGAATTGTATTCTGAGAAGTACAAGAGAAGAAGAGCATTGACCAGGAGGAAGTGATGTTTTTAAGTAGAGAAAACAATTGGATGGATCCCATACTTCACTACAAGAAGACCGGTCAGTTACCAGAAGATCCGACAGAGGCAAAATATGTTAAAGCTCGTGATAAGTGATTCGAAATTTAGGATGAAACGTTGTATAAGAAATCATATGATCGTCCGCTGATGAAATGTATTACTAGAGAAGACGCCCTGGAGGTACTTAAGGAGTTACATGAGGGCTATTGTGCCTCACACATAGGTGGTCAGGCACTGGCTAAGAAGGCGCTCAAGACTGGTTATTTCTGGCCGACATTGAATGCGGACACCATGGACTATGCAAGGAAATGTGACAGCTGCCAGAAGCATGGCCATCTCGTTAAGCGACCGTCCAACTTCGTGACCCCAGTCCTGACCCCCTTTTCATTTGCTAAATGGGGAATGGATATTCTAGGTCCTTTCCCTATGGTGGCCGGCCCGAAAAAATTCGTGATGGTGGCTGTGGATTACTTCTTGAAGTGGGTTGAAGCTGAAGCAGTTAGGGGAATAAAGAAAAATGACGTAAAAAGGTTCATCTAAAAACATCATAACGAGATTTGGGATGCCCCAATCGATAGTGTTTGACAATGAACCCCAGTTTGAGACCCCTAAGCTGAAAGATTGGCTCACAGAGAGGAATATTAAATCCCACTTTGCTTCTGTTGCCCATACACAGGCGAATGGCCAGGTAGAGGCTTTCAACAAGATCATATCAGAAGGCATCAAGAAGAAGTTAGAAAATGCCAAGGGTTTCTGGGTGGAAGAGCTTCAGCTGGTTCTCTGGTCCATCAGGACAACTGCCAAGAATTCAACAGGGGAAACTCCCTTCATGCTGGTTTATGGAACAAAGGCTGTCCTCCCTTTACCCTCTGCGTCATGTTGTATTCAGAAGAGACAAACTGGGCAGCTATGCGTCTGGCATTAGACCAGCTGCCAGAGGTCCGAGGTAATGCTCTTTTAAGAATGGAGTTGTATAAGTTACGGATGGCTAGGGAATTCAACAAACGGGTAACCTGACGACCTCTCAAAATAGGGGATCTGGTTCTCCAAAAGATGGAGGCAGTAGGACGAGCGAAGGAGCTTGGCAAACCAACCCCGAATTGGGAAGGACCTTATCTGGTGGTCGAAGAAGTTCGTAACGGTACGTTTAAGCTACAAGATTTGGATGGACGCCCAATACCACGAACCTGGAAATCTGATAATCTGAAGAAGTACTATGTTTAATCAAGTACGAAGTTTTTTTTACAAGTTGTAAATGAAATGCTACGGCACATAAAAATCTTTCAGAAATGTATTACATGTACCTTAGCCTAGGCTAAGCAAACATCATATCAATACATATTCTAAAATTCTGGTCTATGGTTCAACTTGTTAGATTATAGATGGGATAACTATTAGACTATAACTTGTCCTTCCAAACGCTCAGCAAGGGGCATTTTATTATCCAAAGCCATCTTGGGGCATTTTACCATTGATGGACGAAAGATGGTTATTAGATAATAAACCATAGAGGAGCATCATGCAAGACAGACATTGCTTCCTTAAAGGAAAACGTTTGCAAAAACCATCACAATTTGTCCAAGACATATAAGATGAATAAAGACTCCTTGATTAAAGATTCTTACTTTAACAAGAAGCAACTAGTGATTGTCTAAATCCAAGTTCACTCAAAACTTCGAAAGATGGACGAACACTGCTTTCAAGCCAGCCAGAGAGACGTATTTCCTTAGTAATCAAAGGTGTTATTTCCTAAAGGAAACCGGCTAAAATGAGACGCCTAGGTAAAGAAGGTCTCATTATTCAGAAAAGGCATGGACTAGACGCTCACCTTCATACGATGCCGTCGTCTAGGTATAGACCAACAACCATCCTAAGAAGGGGGGCATACAATACCAGTCCGGCAGGGAAAGAATAACCCTTAGACACCTTCAACATTACTTTGGTATTTAATCAATAGTAAGTTCAAGAAGGAAAACGTCCAGAATAATCCTTAGACGTCTTCCTTTGAACTTTACTTTGGTATTTAACAAATAGTTAGTTCAACAAGGAAAACGTCCAAAGAATAATCCTTAGACGTCTTCCTTTGAACTTTACTTTGGTATTTAACCAATAGTCAGTTCAAAAAGGAAAACGTCCAGAGAATAATCCTTAGACGTCTTCCTTTGAACCTTACTTTGGTATTTAACCAATAGTTTGTTCAACAAGGAAAACGTCTAAAGAATAAACCTTAGACGCCTTCCTTTAAACATTATTCGTCCAGAAGTTAGACTTTAGCTCCTTAATTTCATATCCGTCTGAGCACCTGTTATTATATTAAAACGAACATTGCTTCCTCAAGGAAGCCGTCAAGAAATATTCATAAGGGGAAATTCATCTTAATACAGTAAAGAACATACTCGTCCAGAGGTTTATGTATTGGCAGCCTTCCTTCATGGGGCAACGATCGTTCATAAATGGCCAAGAAAAGGCAGGACAAGTGTCATTGCCAAAAGGAAGCAGGACGTGTATCCATCCCAGTCCAATGGGTAGGGAAAAGACTCGACCACGGTTTGTTCTGGCCGCATTCCTTCATGGGGCAACGGTTGTTTACACAATTTGTCAAGCCATGACGAGTATCTTTGATTCCTTTTAGACGAGTATGTTGATTACTTAGCAAACATTTCTTGGATTGAAAAGCTTCCTCGTCCAAAGGGTATGTTATCCGTCTAATTGATGTGACTAAAGACGAGTAAAGCTAACACAAGACGAGTTAAGCTGGTCATTGATTCTTTGTGGACGAGTAAGTTGATTACCTTCCAAAAAATTCATGTTGAAGCTTCCTCATCCGAAGTGTATGTTGAAGCTTGGCACAAAATGGCATGCTTGGTGCTTCCTCGTCCAAACAGTATGTTTTCCGTCCAAAAGATCTGATCAAAGATGACTTAGGTTGATCTTTGGTCCCTCTTTAGACGAAGAAAGAGTATACTTAGGAAAAATTCTTGGCTTGTTTGTCTATAACATTTTCGTCCAAAAAGTGATTCAAGATGAGCAAGGTGGAAACAGGCAATCACATGGGACTACTTTTAAGAGAAATTACTAGAATAAACATTGGACAAGCAAGTTGAAAGAAACCTACTCATTTGGGCTAATCATCCAAACGGACGAAAGTTGGTGCCAAAATCCACAAAAAATACAGCGCTACTGAGTCTTTTCTACTACCACAAAACTAAACGACAAAAGATATCTCCTAATGTGATTATAAAGCATTGAGATTCCATGAAGTACAACAAAAATACTTAGCCAAAATTACAGCAAGAGGAGCGCCCTGATCTGGTTGTGGGCCAAGACTTGATAACAGTTGTATACTTCTTCAACTTGTCAAGTTGAGCCTGAATATCTTTCCTGCCCTCTTTGATGAGTACTTGGTGCAAGCCTTTCTTAGACTTGCACCAGTTCTTATAGAACAGCCTCCTGACTTCCTCACTCAGATGAGTAGCCCACATGTCCAGCTGTGGCTCCCCTCAGACTGTCGACGTACTCATGAGGGAAGGCGTCATAGACGTCCTTATTTATTTTCTTCCTCTCGACCGAGGAGTACTTGGTAAATTAGGGGATGGACTCGTCGGGCTAAGAAGCCGACTCATCCACGATTGGAGCATTTCCCTTATCTGAAAAAGATGAAGCATCAGTTCGGCGAATAGGGATGACCACTGCAAACTTGTTGGACGAAATCATCGATCGTCCACCAACCCGCAGCGTTCTGACCCAGTTGGAATAGTATAACTCACCAGACGAGGCCCACTTCGTCCGGAAGGGTTGAGGCATTTGCCCCAATAGCTGAGCTACTGCCCCTGAGTAGGCCAAGGTACCAGGATTGACCGCGTCCGGATTTGATAGCTCTTCAAAGTTCAAACCAGCTGCGTCCAGCTGGCTTTCCAGATCGATGGGAGAAGACGAACCTCCAGCTCCGATTGTAACAGCCGGTGGCGGCAAGACCACCAGATTAGAAGGCTTTTTCCCCTTCTCACCATAGGGGATAGGTGCCTTACGGACAGACGAACTCGTCTGCTCAACCCTCTTTGCCGGAGCAAAGGACTTTGGTTTTTTGAGGGATGAAGCTTGTTCCCCTGAAGCAGCCGGCCGCTTCTTCGATGAAGTCGGCTTGGCAATAGCCGCCCTTGCCGACGGTGAATTTTTCTGCACAAAAACAATAACCAAGTCAGGTCTAAAAAACGCAAATTACTATCCAAAACTGAAGATGGTTCCAAGAAGGAAACCGGTCAGAATAATCCTTCGTCCAGAAAAATCATCTAGGATTACCAAAGGTTGTTCAGTAAAGGAAACTGTCTGTGACGTGACATTTTCCTTCAAGGAACCACCTTCAGTCAGAAACGTGTCAAGGACGAAGATGCAAATAGACTAAAGGTTGTTCATCGAAGGAAACTGTCTGTGGTCTGACGTTTTCCTTCAAGGAACCACCTTCGGTCAGAAATTAGACAAAGGTTAAGACGAACACAAATCCAAGGCTCTTCCTAAAGAAAGCCCGTCTTGGACATTCGTCCTCTATCCAGATGTCTTCCTTCACAAATAGGCCTTGGTTTTATGGTTGAATAGACGGAGATGATTTACAAAGAGGTCCGTCTTTATAAAAAAAAAAAAAAAACTTACCAGAGTTTTCTCTCGTTTCTTATGTGGAGCCTTTGAATGCTCCGCCTACAAGTCGCCATCGAACTTACTCATGTTTACTTCCCCTTTCCAAGAGGCTGGAATCCTTCTTCTTGCCGGCTCTGCACAAAGAAATTATTTGGTTAAGTTCAGAATTGAAAATACATTGACAGGCAGTTGGGGCAAGACCAGGACATTACCTGGATCTTTGCCCCTCTTTAGTCCAGCGGCAACAAAAAATCATTCATTGAAAAACATCTCTTTGAAGGGAACCCAACCAGTCGGTCCCTTCAAAGCTATCTTTTTTTGGCTTTGGGCGCCCTGCTTCCCCGTGCCCAGGGTGAATGTACTCCGTGGCCGTAAAGTGAGCTACCACGGCATCATCATACTTATTCTCTAATTCTAGTATTGGGGCACCTCGTCCTATATTGGTTACAGCTCAATTGTGGTACTTATAGGGCTCGGCTGTCTCTGCGTCTGGTGCTTGAACGAACAGAAACTCCGATTTCCAGCTATGCATCTTTGACGGTTTTCCAAAAACAGTCAAAAACCCAGCTCTATTACTGCCGCTGTACCAGGTCCCCTCTATTGTCTTTTAAAGTTGACAGACATAGTGTATGTGGGTAAAGGCGTTAAGGGACAAGACCAGGCCACATAGCTCACAGGTGGCAATGAAAGTTAAAATATTCAGCTTAGCATTGGGGGCCAACTGATTGTGACCTATGCTATAGTGTCTAAGGATTTCATGAATGAAGGGGTGAAAGGGAAATCTAAGTCCAGCATTTAAGGCCAACTTATATACAGCAAATTGGTTGGGTGCCTCATGAAATATTGTGTCCTTGTTAGGAAGGACGAATCTGAAGCCAATCATAGGCATCTCTCGATCTAGACGACTCACATTCGGCCCGTACCTTTCCAACCAGTCTATATCCACACATACATATGCTGGGTCAGAAAGAGGACCCAGACGTTCCCGAAGTTCAGCAGAGGTAGCTGAAGGCTCTGATCCTTCTTCCTCGTCCTCATCATCCTCACCGTCTGACACCCTTCCAGATGATCCGACTTTATCTTGGTCATCAGAAGCCTCAAAGTCATACTCGGCTAAAGGGTCAATCTCTAATGGTTTGATTTCTTCCACTCTATCACTTTCCTCTCTCTCAGGAACTCTCCCAGTTGATTCTTCCATCTCAGAACTGGAGGAAGGGAGAATTAGTGAACGTCTCAGACGCGCCGTTTGCTTGACGCGCGCCAGATTACCCTGCACAGGCAGAGACTGGGTCATCGGACACGGGTCGAACGTTCTTATTAAATAAAAGAACTATTCATCAGCCTAGATGGGCCCAACTCTAAAGACAGCGGAGGATGAAAAAGAATCCGCTCTAGGGTTAGCATCCTCCATGGGTTGGCTGGGGTTATTGGATGAGGTAAATGATACCATTTTATTTCAAAAAAGAATATAAGAATAAAAGAAGAAATGTAAAAGGAGAAAGCGGAGATACCTGATTAAAGATCTAGAGCGATTCTCTTCGCCTTTTCTACAAGGCACGCCGCTCTCAGCAATGGTCAAGGTCAAAATCCCCAGAGTCAACTTTCTCCAGAAAATAAAGAAAGGAATGCTCTTTTTACTCAGAGCTTATCTCTCTAAAAATTTCTCTCTCTAGAAGTTTCACAAAAATGAAAGTGAAAAAATAAAGTGGGGGTAGGGTTATTTATAGGGAGGTAAAAACCTTCCCTCTCCCCAAACAGTGTCATTACACGTGTCAACACCGTGTGGTGTACACGTCACTTCACTTACTTCTGATTGGAGGAAAAGTCAGTTAAACTCCTAAACAGTACGATGAATATCAGAAGTTACTCTCAGTAAAAGGGTTTTAATCAGACAAGACCCAGATCAAACCCCTTTTAGGGGCAAATCTTGTAACGTATCAAAAGAGGACACGTGGCCCAATAAATTGGTGACACATGGTTCATCCTCCCAATGACACTTGGCGACATTCAAGAGGATGACTTCTGACCTCACCAAACTGAATAAAGAAGCCCAATTATTCCCTAAAAGAATGAATAATCAGCCCAAATTCCCATAAGAGGAAGAATATGATTGGTTAAAAGGCTCAAGGCAATGAAACTATGACAAGTGTTGCCCTCTCATTGCTTAACCAATCACATCCTTCTATTTTAGGGTCCTCCTTTTCATGCACAAACACTATAAATAGTTCCTCAAAATCAGGTAAAAGGGGGATCTCACCTACTCTTAAACTTAATCTGTTAAAATACATACTCAGATTTTATCTCTCTAGAATACTGACTTAAGCATCAGAGAGGGAATCAAACCCAAACCTCTGGGTTATTTTCCCCTTTTTTTGCAGGTTCGGATATGAAGCTACATCTCTGCACAAGCCTCCCAAATTCATCAACCCTACACCTGTCCACCATCCGGACAAACCTCGTTTACGAAAAATTTGTAAACAACAGTTAACATTATTATTATTATTATTATTATCATTATTGTTATTAACTATTATAATATATTTTTATATTATATTATCATTATATCAACTTTATAATTCAATTTACAAATAATAAGTTCTTTTTAGTTCCATTAATTTTAGTTTAGTTCCGTTCAGTTCTTTGAAGGCCAAAAGAACAGGGCGTAACAATAGGGAAGTGATTGAAGTGTTCCAAGTTATCAACACTAAGGTCACGCTAACAATATGATGCCCTATATTAGCTATCCAGTCTTCCACCCTGTTTGGTTCCCCAAAAATGTGGGTTAGTTCGAAACAACCAACATTTTATACAATTAAGTGTATATGACTAATAACATTTTCTATCTACCAGGGAGGATCCCAAAATTTCTAGAGCGTTGTCGCTTCTACTACTATAAACTGGAGGTTATAAGTAGTCGCTGCAATGGCATTAGATTAGTGGTCTCTGGTGATGGAGGTAACCTTCAGTGTTAGACTCCATATAGGGGTGTCATCCGTATTATGAGTGGGTAGGGGAATACCTTAAATTAGTAGGCAAATATCATTCCTGATGGTGTGGTGGAGAGAGTTAAAGTCCCAAGTATGGTCTGCTCTTATGAAGTCCACCACTTTGAGATCTAGATTTATAGTGTAAGGGGGGATATTTACCTTCTCGATTAAGCTACAATGATCAACCCAGTGATCTAATGAGAAGTAGACAATTTTGCCATTTCCAATTTTCCCGCGAATTCCTTTCCCTGGGATTTCTCTTTGGTTTAGGATTTTTCTCTAAATGTTAGAGATAGAAGTCTTTGGTATGCATTCAAAAAATCTTTTGTTCCTCATGTACTTTTGGTTCATTTATTGGGCTTAGGGACTCTAAGGGTTGGAGAGCAAGGACCAACGTAGCTTTATAATGAAGGTCTCGTTTAGGGGGTAGGTTTTTCTCAAACACAGGCTTTTGAGGGCTTTTGGCATACAAAGTTAATTCCATGCAATAAGAGGGACCACATTCTTCTCTTTGTGTTGTTTCTAAAAAAAGGTTCTATGTAGAGTATCGATAGAGTAGGCCATGCTAGTTGGAATGAGAGAGGAGGAACATGTATGCTAAGATTGCTTCTACCTTCGATTGGATGAGTGTGTGTCTCACAGCCTTGGACAGAAAACCTGCTTTCCACTGTAGAAGTCGTCTTTCTTTATCTTTTAGGATTTTTCTTAGTCGTTCTTTGTTGGTTTGGAAGAGTTGAAGAGGATTCCTAGACATCTACCACAACAACCTTTAAGAGAAATTTCAAAATAACTTGCTAAGGAATGTTTTCTATTATTAGGAACTTGTTTACAGAACACGAGTGTTGATTCATGAAAGTTGACTAGTGGGCCTGAGATGGCGCAAGTCACTTCATAAATTTGGTTTTTAAGGGCTATGTAGGCTGAGTTTGTGGCTTTGAAGAGAGGCTATCATCTGCAAACATGCGGCACATTATATTATTAGTTCTTGGGCAGAGCTTGAAACATATACCAATCTTCGGGTTGTTGCTGGTAATGGCTAGTTTTCTAATGAATACTTCCATGCGATTATAAATAAGTTATGGGAGAGAGGGTCTCCTTGTGTAAAACCTCGAAATGGTTTAAACCATTGGGTTGTTTCCTCGTTGATTTTTAGGGAGTAGGAAACTTTAATTTAGTTAAACATTGTTTAATCAAATCCTCTGAACGCTTTGGAGAGCCAAACGCTGATAGTGCATGGTCCCATTCTAGTCGACCATAAGCCTTTTTCATATCTAGTTTCAACGCACACCAACCTAATTTTTGATTTTTGAAAAGTGTTGATGATTTCTTGCACTTTGAGGAGATTATCATGTATGGATCTTCCCTTTCCATAGCCATTTTGGTAGAGGCTGATGTTACTGTCTAGGATTGGCCATACATGTGAGAAGATACTTATCGCCATACAAGGTGCTAGTAAGCTTGATAAAGTCCGCGTGAAATCCATTTGAACCCAGGGCTTTATGAGGGTTCATGTCATGGAATGCATCTTTAATTTCTTGATCTGTTAGTGCTCTTAACAGATTCTAGCAGTGTTCCTCAGATAGGGATGGGGTAATGAAAGAATGGCCTAATTATTGAGATTCAATATGGGAAGAAAAAAATCTAAATTTGAAAGAACGGAGGAGTTCCCGTTGAATTTCTTCTTTGGAGTAGAGCCAAATATCTTCAGTTTTTCTAACTTCAAAAAAGTTTGAACTATTGATTCATTTTTTCATTTTGTTATGGAAGAATCTAGTGTTCTTATCTCCTTGGATGAGCCAAGTCTTGTGGGAGATGACTCCCCAATGTCTTTGTTTGAAAAGAATAATGCTTATACCTTTGTTTGAGTAGTCTCTTAAGGTGGTTGAAAATTAGTATGGGGTTGTAAGGTTGGTTCTAAAGTTTTGCCTCATCATCTTGGATTTTTCCATCGTTTGGGTCAAGCACAGTGGCCGACCCACTATGGAACAAGGGGGACCACTGTCCCCCCACTTTTAAAAAAAAAATCACAAAAAACGGATTAGGCAAATAAAAGGTTAGAGTGGGGCCCACTCCCAAGTTACACGCATAAAGAAAACTACTGTAAGTTGAGAAAGGAAAGAAGAGAACTAGGGAAGGAAGAATCAGGAGTGGGGCCCACGTGGGGAGGATAGGTCAAAAGATCAGAAGTGGGGCCCACCAGGGTTAAAAGAAAAAAAAAAGAAAAGAAAAGTGTGGCCTTACCCATTTGTAATACACAGAGAGTCAGAGATGCAGCCATCCCAATTCCCAACTGTCACCATACTTGGAGCAAATTTCCTTTAAGGTAATATTTGATCCCCTTATAAATTTAATTAAGAAACGGATTTGTGTTGATTAATGGCTGCTCTACCTGTGATGATTATCTCAGTAAGCTTCTTGTTTATAGGCGACAGTGGTATGTATTTCGTTATGTTTATTGAAATGCGATATAGTTTCATTTTTTTAGAACTTTTGACCGATTTTCTGTTTGCGACCAACTTTTTTTAATTGTATACCCGATTTTTTGTTACTAAATAAATTTGCGTTGGATTATCTAAATTGTCCCCCACCGTCAAATTCCTGGGTCCGCCACTGGTCAAGCATGTTGTTGGAGTAATTGTATTTTTTTTCTCGCCCAAACTTGAAGTTCGTGTTTGACAGGCTGAAGTTTTCTTTTTGAAATCTGAAGAAACGTGATCCTATTACTAGGCCCGCCCATGTTCTTTTTACTAGTTTATGAGATTCATGTTCTAGAGCCGAAGCATTTTATTTGAAAACGGAAGTGATGACTACTGGTTCTATTTTGTTAGTGAAACCCAAGATGATAGGAGTGTGGCCGGAGACTGTGAACCCTCTACACTGAACACTTATTCTCCAAAAGAGAGAGTCGAGCCTTTGACTGCACAACGCTTTATGGAGTCGTTCATAAATTATGTTGTTATACAATAATTTTACCCGAGAAAAAGTATTCTAACTACAAGGAATATATATTGCGTTTAGAAAGTTGACTAGGAGTATTGGTAGGCGCTTTAGTGTGTTTGGGTTAAAAGGTCTACCCCCGTCATTACCATATGAAGTTTCTAGTTTATTAAAATCCCTGACAACAACCCAAGGAGTGGATTGGTGGGACAGGTAGTTTTAGAGGAATCACCAAAATTGACCTTTATTATCATTTTCTGGGGTTGGACCATATGATCTTAGTTACTAGGTTTGTGAATAATACAGAGGTGAACTCCCCTACGATGACAAAACTGGGAATAATGTTGTTGTCATTCCAACACGCCCATATTTCCTCACAATAGGTAATAGGGTCAATTACTATTATTTGATGATGAACAAGTAGGGCTTTAGAATTTTATTGCTATTGTTGTTATTTGTGAATGATAGCTTACAAGTAATGCCTAGATTCTGGGATAAAGAACTTAGACGGACTTGCCTATCCAAGCGTTTTTTGACAAAGGAAAAAACTAACGGAATTAAACCCTTGTTCCCACTTGATGGAGTAGGTATTTACTATTTAGGCAGCTAATAGAAAAAACAAACTTCAAGAAATGATATAAAAACTTCCCATGTGCAGTTGCATGTGACTTTATTAACTTATTTGCCCGAAAAAATGTTGACCTACTATTCTATATTGACACCAAATATTTAACACTAACCAAAGAAAGTTGATTAACTTTCCAAGTCATGGAATCAAAATCCTCCCTATTTCTAACATGGAAACTCTTCTCATTTGGAACCTTAATTGGTAGTGTTCTCTTCTTAATCTATTTTGATTATGCTAGGAATCAAAACATTGCTTTTGGAAAAATTGCTTCTTATCACTTACAGAATTCTATGGAGCCATCAAATTTCAGCCATCGTGACATAGACATTCCGAGAAACAAAATTAGGAAGAAGTGCAATATGTTTGAGGGAAGATGGGTTTACTACCCTGAGCAAACTCCTAGCTACGATTCATCCAAATGTCCATTCATTGAGGAAAAGATGAGCTGCAAAGATAATGGCAGGCCAGATATGGAGTATGAGAAGTGGAGATGGGAAGCTCATGATTGTGACATACCATTGTAAGTACGTATATTTCACACTTTTACTAGCTTCAATTTCAATATAAAGCAGAAAATGGGAATAATTTGAATACATGTATATAGTTCGATACATGTATTCAAATTATGTTCCTACATGTATAAGTGGAGTGGTAGCATCGTAAGGATCGAACTAGTCATATAGCAACTGTATGGGGTCTACCTAGCAGACCTCCAGCTGGCAGCAGCCTGCCACTCCACGTCAGAGCGCCTGGAGCAGAGCAGACCTCCTCAGGCAGACCGCTCCGGACATAGCCTTTAGGCTGGAGTTTAATGAAGGCCTCGTTCCACCTTGGCCCACTTTCAAAGAGGCCCACTCACTTTACTAGGTCAGTTACAAGTCCATGTCTCATATAAATACCCATGCCCATGCATGGGTAAGGTACGTTGAATCAAACACTCACAAAATACTTGCACTTGATACTCGTTTTCTCTCTACTAGAGATCTTGTGCTCAATTTGGACTGACTTAGGCATCGGAGAGGCGATCCTCGGAACCACCCCCGAGGTTTCTCCTTGTTTTGCAGGTAACCACCACCACGAAGGACGTTTGGGAGCCACGATTCCACCAAGTACCCACCACCACATTCACTGTTGTGGTCTTGGACAGAAACAATTTGGCGCTAGAAGGAGGGGAAGAGTAGAAAAGCCCAATCTACAACTTCGCAATGGTGGTTCCAACCTCAGAAATGCTCGGTTCCGACAGTTCAGGAGGAGAAAGCAACTCTCCACTGAGAGAAACAAACACGAGATCAACAAGAAGGGGTAGTGCTGCTACCACCAGATCAGGCAGTAGGGAAAACACAATCACCCCTCACCGTGAAACCAGGCAGACCCCATAGCCAAGCAGCATAGTGGTCATGCCCACACCGGAGAAACTTCAAGCAGCTTTTCAAGTGCTGCATTCTGCTCAACAGTTTATGCAAACTGTTGGAAGCCAACCTGCTCGAAAGAGAAAAAGAACCGGAACACACGATTCAGTTCGAAGGCACCTGCGGCTGTCATCTGAAGAGGAGGCAGCCACAGCAGACCCCTTATGCGGGTACAATATGACGAACATTACACCCACCCCGACGTCGGAGTATGGCCTATCTAGCCGCTCTGGACCCGGGTACATCAGGAGGGGCTGGCAGGAAGCAGAGTGGGATACTGAAATAATGCAGCAAGATCATCCCAGTATGTTCAAAGAACCGACACCCACAGGGTATACGGCAGGCTCAAGTCGGAGATCTGTCCACAGTGGAAGTCCAAGGGGCGTGGCCCAGAATGTCCCGCCGCGACCCAGAACCAGGCACAACTCAGGAGCTGAAGAGGCCCTGTCTGCGCCTAGTGGCGGAACGGTCAGAAGGCATGTCAGCCTGAGATTAGGAACAATACCAGAGGAGGGCTCTGGCGATAATGGAGCCCCCACAGACCTCAGAGGACTCATAGCCCATAGAGTCAACTCCAGACCCATTGTGGTCTCACCTGCAAAGGAGATTAGATCTCCTTCCAAGTCTCCCTTCACACCTGAAATCATTGCGGCCAGGGTGTCAAAAGCGAAGCTCCCGTCCAATCTCAAGTTCGAAGGGGAGGGAGACCCAAAGGAGCATGTGGCAGCCTTTGAGACCCACATGGAACTAGGAAATTACAATGAGGCCACATGGTGTAGACACTTCCCTGCCACTCTGACAGGGATAGCACAAACCTGGTTCAGGACTATTCCCAGGGAACGATTGCTAACTTTGATGAACTGAAGAAGAGATTCAAAGAGCATTTCGTTAGCGGAAGTAGGAGGAACAAATCCACACACGAGCTGCTATTGCTGAAGCAGACTCAAAATGAAAGCTTGCGGGATTTCATAGGGAGGTTCAACAAAGAGCTGGTGCATATCTCAGAGCTGGAGCAGAAGCTCGCTCTGCACGCTCTGAGGAACGCCCTACCCCACACCAGTAAATTCAGAGATGATCTTAAATGGGTCACCATGAAAGAACTCAGCGAGGCCCTGGCCCTGGTAGAAAAATACATAGCCGTCGAAGATTTCAACAAAGCATCGACACACGGAGCAGAAACAGGCAGACCTGCTAGACAGGGTACCAGGCAGAATGAGCACCAGTTCATGGGAGGCAGACTGAATTTTTGAGGCCCCAGGCCCCATCAGAGCAGAGGGAGAGAAAAACAAAAAGAAGCAGAGAGAGAAGCAGACCGGCTGAAGGCCCAAGAGAAATATAAAAACTATAGCAACCTCATAGAGATGACAGCAGGTGGCACAGACCACCACCCACCAAGAAGAGAAGCCTAGGCTCAAACATGGCAGAGTTCTGCGCTTTCCATGAGGCGCCGGGCCACAATACAGAAGACTGCATAAGCCTGAAAAACGATCTGGAAAGCCTGATCAGACGAGGCTACTTCAAAGACTACCTCGCCTGGAATCAGGGGATCAAGGAGAAGGAGCAACAGAGTGAAGGGCAGACATTGCAGGACAAGCGAGCAGAGATCAAGGAAGGGAAAAAGAAGACGGTATACGTCATATTTGGCAGCTCTAGCTCGATAGGGGGAGAGAGGGCTCATCTAAGGCAACTCACCCACCCCAACCTCTACTCCATCAACCAGGCAGAGCTGAGCCCAGATCTACCAAACATGACCTTCACAGCAGAAGACTGCAAAGGCATCAGTTTCCCGCACTCTGACCCTCTTGTGGTCACTCTGGAGATTAGCAGGATAGATGTACGAAGAATACTGGTAGATGGCGGGAGCGCCGTGAATATCCTTTATAAGGATACCTTCGATAAAATGGAGCTAGATCGTTCAATGCTGAAGCAAGGAGGAACTCCAATCGTCGGATTCATGGGGAATTCCATCATCCCAGAGGGGAAAATACATCTGACAGTGACCACAGAGGGGCAAAACGGAGTGAAGAGAGCAGTAGTACAAGAGTTTCTGGTGGTAGACCTCCTGTCACCATACAACGCTCTGATGGGAAGGAAGTTCATCGAGGCAGTACAGGGAATCCCGTCAACCCATCATCAGACCATGCGTTTCTTAAGCAGTACTGGAGAAGTGGGCAGACTGAAGGGAGACCAGAGAGCAGCTAGGTCATGCAATCTGACCGCCCTAAAGAAGGATAAAAGACCTCCTCCTCCTGACCACTCTGGGTCTAGGAGAAAGAGGAGAAAAGAAAAGAAAGAAGGAAAGAGGAAAGAGGCCGAAGAAGCCAAGAAAGAAAGGAAGGAAAGGCCAAAGAGGCCAAGCAAAGAGAGGAAGAGTGTGCTGCTATCAGTGAGGCCGATGCTCGGCCAGTAGCAGAGCAGGAGGCAAATAAGCCTGAACCGGGGGAAGAGACCGAAGAGGTACTCTTGGGACCGGAAGAAGGCAGGGCAGTCAGGATAGGCAAAGACCTGGATCCTGAAACCAGAGTCAACTTAATCAGTCTGCTGAAAGAGAATGCAGATGTGTTCGCTTTCTCGGCAGCTGAGATGCCTGGGGTGGACCCAGCCACCATCAACCACAAGTTAAACACCGCTGCAGGATACAGACCTGTGAAGCAGAAGAGGAGGAACTACTCTGCGGAGAAAAATAAAGCCATCGAGGAAGAAGTTCAGAAGCTGCTTGAGGCAGGGTTCATAGAGCCCTGCAAATATCCAGAATGGTTGGCCAATGTGGTAATGGTTAAGAAGACGAACGGGAGCTGGAGGATGTGCGTTGACTTCACAGACATCAACAAAGCCTGCCCCAAGGACTGCTATCCCTTGCCAAGAATTAACCAGCTAGTAGACTCTACCAGTGGGCACGCTCTGCTCAGCTTCATGGACGCGTTCAGCGGATACCATCAGATCTTCATGGACCCTGCAGACAAGGAGAAGACGGCATTCATCACCCCTATCGGGGTATTCTGCTATGTCATGATGCCCTTCGGGCTGAAGAACGCAGGCGCCACCTATCAAAGGCTTATGGATCAGGTCTTTGCCGGTCAAAGGGGAAGGAATTTGGAGGTGTACGTTGATGACGTCATCACCAAGAGCAAAACTGAGATTGACCACATAGCAGACCTAAAGGAGACCTTCGCCAACCTCCGCAAACACAGCATGAAACTGAATCCTAAGAAATGCGTGTTTGGAGTACGGTCAGGGAAATTCCTGGGCTATCTGGTCAGCGAAAGGGGGATCGACGCGAATCCCGACAAAGTAAAAGCAGCTATGGATCTGCCAGAGCCTAAAAGCATCAGAGACATCCAGAGGCTGACAGGAAGAATGACAGCCCTGTCCAGATTCATAGCTCAGTCTGCAGAGAAAGCTCTCCCATTCTTCAAAATATTGAAGGGGAACAAAGAGTTCAGGTGGGAAGCAGAGCATAAGGAGGCATTCCAGAAGTTGAAGTCACACCTCTCTGGCCTGCCAACACTGGCCAGACCCAAGACAGGGGAAGCTCTCTTCCTATACATTGCCGTTACAGCTGCAACTGTGAGTGCAGTCCTGCTGAAGGAAGAGAACAAGAAGCAGCAGCCGGTATATTTTGTAAGCCACACCCTCACGGGTGCAGAAACACGCTACCCATTGATAGAGAGGGCAGCCTACGCAGTAGTGCTGGCCACCAGAAAGCTGAGGCCATATTTTGACGCACATCCCGTCATTGTACTGACAAATATGCCTCTGGAAAAGGCAATGGAGAAGGTAGACAAATCAGGGAGAATCATGAACTGGGCCCTGGAGCTGACAGGGTTCGGTATCAAATTCGCCCCGCGAACCTCTATAAAAGCACAAGCTCTAGCTGACTTCCTAGCAGAGTGTGCCTAAGAGCCCAGAGCCTGGGAAGTCTTTACAGATGGGTCTGCAACCATCAACGGCTCTGGGGCAGGCGTGGTCATCAGAACCCCAGAGGGGAAAATCATTGAATATGCCTTGAATTTCATGTTTTCGGCAACCAATAATGAATCACAGTACGAAGCGGCCATCGCTGGATTGCAGCTCTGCCAGACCCTGGAAGCCAAGCACGTCCACCTCAAAATTGACTCTCAGTTGGTAACCAACCAAGTCAAGGGGGAGTATGAGGCCAAGGAGCCGACGATGCAGAGCTACCTAGCCAGGATGAGGTCTCTGATTTTAAATTTTGAAACTTTTAGAATTGAACAAGTGCCTAGAGCACAGAACGCACAAGCAGATGCCCTGTCCAAATTGGGAAGCAGTAGTCTGCAAGAGCTGAATAGGTATGTTCTGGTGGAAGTCAGACCCACCAGTGCAATCTGCGAGGATGTAGAGCGAGTTTTGGAACTGGAAGATATGCCAAAGTGGATCAAGGAGATCGCTGAGTATAAACAGACTGGCAAATTACCAGAAGGAAAAATGAAAGCAAGAAAACTCAAGCTGACAGCATGCAGATACTGCCTGATCGGGGACGAGCTATACAGGAAGTCTTTTTCTCTGCCCCTACTCAAATGCGTAGGGCAGAGAGATGCAGACTACATATTGAGGGAGATTCATGAGGGACTCTGCGGACACCATATTGGACCAAGAGCTCTGGCCCATAAAGCTCTCAGAGCCGGTTATTATTGGCCCACAACGAAAGCTGACTCTGAAGCTCTGGTGAAAAAATGCGACAGCTGCCAGAGGTTTGCACCGAACATCAAGCTACCCGCAAACGACCTCATGCCAATCTACAACCCTATCCCATTCGCCCAATGGGGGCTAGACATCCTGGGACCCTTCACAACGGCCCAATATCAGAAGAGATGGTTAATTGTGGGGGTAGATTACTTCACTAAGTGGATAGAGGCAGAAGCCCTATCCACCATCACAGAAGCAGCCGTCAGAAAATTTTTGTGGCAGAACATCATCACCAGATACGGGATTCCGAAGGCTTTTGTCTTCGACCACGGGAGACAGTTTGACAACATGCCCCTATCAGGGTGGTTGGAGCAGTTTGGGATCAAATATGCCCTATCTTCAGTCTGCAACCCTCAGTGCTACGGTCAGGCCGAAGCCGCTAACAAGCAGATCCTGATAGGCCTACAGAAGAAGCTGGAGGAGCAAAAAAGCAAGTGGCTAGAGGAGCTGCCTAACACTCTGTGGTCGACAAGAACCACAATCAAAGAATCAACTGGGCAGACCCCCTTCCACCTGGTATATGGTTCTGAAGCTGTCATGCCTGTTGAGATCGGGTCCGAGAGTCTGAGGATCAGCCTATTTGAGCAAGGTCTGAATGACGAGGCCCTGAGGACAAATCTCGATCTGCTGGATGAATACAGAAACGAAGCTAGGTTCAGAATGGAAGCCTACAAAGCCAGAGTCAGCAGATACTATAACCGGAAAGTGAGGGCCAGGCCTCTGGAGGTAGGGGTTCTGGTACTCAGAAATGCAGCAGCTGTGCAAAAAGACAAAATACACGGAAAGCTGTCGGCTAAGTGGGAGGGACCCTACCAGGTTAGTAAAGAGCTACACCCCGGAACCTACAGACTGAAAATAATGGATGGAGGTGAACTAAGAAGCAACTGGAACGCCCGAATATTGAAAAAATACTTCGTGTTACCCAGATTGTATCAAAACGCCCATGAATGAAAGGCCTTTGAGCCACCCCTTGTCCACCACTCTCCATTTCGCATTAAACCCCCGTCCCCTTATCAATTCTTTATGAAAAACAAAATGCCAAAATCAGATACACCGTTAGCAGACTGAGAAAAAATACCACAGTCTGGTAAAAGAAAACAGGGTCTGAGTCAGACTGAAGGCTGAAGAGGCTCTTCAGACATAAAAGTAAACTATATAACGAAGAAAGGGAGTCGGCCAAAAGGTTAACTCTGTCCAAGAGCCCCTGAGGCCCGCAGAGTGATCGGATGCCGACTCGACTTACCGATGTCATAGACCTCTACCTCTAAACCTGCGGGGCCGAAGACCCAAAAAGCAGCAAGGATAAGTCATAGACACCTAAGGCTAATGGGGACGCGAGAGTTCCTAAGAACCAAAGCGTACCCCGACACGAAAAAGATGGCAGAAGGAGCTAAAGGGCGAACCCCAAAACTCCCAGAACCATCATGACTTAGGGCGTCAAAATACCTCCTCTGCTCTGCTGTTGTTGAATCTTTGTCATACATAAGGCAGAGCAGAAGAGTAAAGGGCCCCTAAAGTCCCAGCTCTGAGCAAATCTCACCGGCCACCAAGCCAAGTAAACAAAAACGCCCAGATATATTGCTTGATGGCACGGCAGACTCATCATCAGAGCAGAACGCAAGTACTTAGCAGAAATAACAAAACTTGGTATGCATCAAATAGAAAGCACAAAAGTCAACAGAAGAACGCAACTCGCATTGCAGGAAAAATAATTGAATCTTACATAAGAAGATCTGGCTATAAGCCAAATCAGAGTGCTACATAGTACTACAACAACGGCGGCTACCTAATCAAAAGAAGGGAGCAAATACAGATGAAAAGGAAATGTTTGACTATTTAGTTACAAATATTACAAGATAAGTCAATTAGGATATCATCGGAGGGCAAAAACGGAGGACTGCAATCAGTTCAGCACAGGCTCCCAGCTCACCTACCTCAGCAGCTCAGACAGGAGTCACAAGAAGACTGAGGCGAAGCATGAGATAGCCGCCCGAGTTCCTATTGCTTAGGAACGGAGCTGCCATCCTTTGCAGAGCTCCCATCAACTTGCTGCTCTGAAGATTCTCCCTCTGAAGGCAGAGAGTAGAGAAACTCCAGATCTCTGAGCTCCTGAGTCACCGGAGGTCGCATATTCACTTGACTGGCGTAGGCGTCCTCAAAGGCATCCCAGTTGAAAGAGGGCTGCAAATGCCAGAGAACCCTGCGGACCGCAACTTTGCAGTCCTCCCAGTACTTGTTCCCAAACGCCTCCTCCATCTGCGCAGCCCGGGCAGCCTCCTCCGCCAGCAGCTGAGCCTTTTTCTGCTTTAGGGCTACCTCAGCCTCCTTAGCCTGCTGAGCCTCCCTCTCAGAAAGCAACTTGGAGAACTCTGCCCCTAGCTCCTCCTCCTTCTGTCTTAGAGCTGCCTCAGCCTCCTTGGCTTGCAGAGCCAATTTAGCAGAGCAGCCTTCATGTTCAGCCCGTATAGCAGAGAGCTGACCCCTGAGCTGCTCCTGCTCCTTCAACGCTGCCTGCAGCCGGGCCTCGGAGGCTTCAGCTTAGTCTCCACCGTCGAAGCACGAGACAACGCCTCACTAAGCTGGGAAGAGAGCCGGGAATGCTCAGCCGCGATAGCCTCTGCTTGCGCCGCCTGACCCTCCATGCGTTGGTTGACGGTCCGCAAGGTGTCGCGCTCCACAATCAGAGCATCCCTCTCCTCCTCAGTTTCGCGGTAGGTGGACACAATCAGAGAGTTCTGGGATTTCAGCTTGGCATACTCTGCTCTCTGCTGTGCTACCTGAGCCTTAAGCTGCTGCAGTTCAGGGAGATCTGCCTCATGTCTACCCAGCCCTACAGCATGGCAGAACTCCCCAATGAAGGCGCCGGCCCGCGCAGCCTGTAATCAAGGAAAAAGCAGATCAGAAAGAAATCTTAATGTCATAAACAGATGACTGTAAAAAGGACAAACAACTCACCAGGGGGACTTCTTGAACAGTATAGTCCGGTGAGAAGCGACTTGCCAGAAGCTTCAACCACTCACTGGGATCAGGGAAGGCCACGGACATCTGCTCCCGCCCCTGAGCCTCGTGCTGGTCGTCCGCCGATTCCCTCTGCAGAGAACCTGAGCCAAAAGAAAGTCCAGTCAGTTCCACAGAAGGGAAAAGGCCGGAGCTAAGACCAGGTAAGGGATACACACCTTTGGTGGCGACGTCGTCCTCAACAACAACGATCCGAGGGGAGTCAGCAGGGAGACGAGTCTTCTTCTGAGGAGGAGCTCCTTCCTCACTCTGCCTCTCTGCTGGCCTCTTCTGGGAATGAGAAGAGACCTCAGGCTCAGCCGTAGTCTGCTGAGCACCCTCTGCAAGGGGTTTAAGTTGGCCCGCAGTGGGAGCAGAGGTCTGAAGAGCCGCAGCAGACTGCACCTTCCTAGCCCTCAATTGCTGCTGAAGAAAACAAAAGGTAAAAAATGCCGTCAGCAAAGTAAGGCACAGAACGAATTGACTCTACAAGAGGGAAGAGAGGAAAAGGAAACACTAACCACACGCGCCAGATCCTCAGGAGTAGGGGCAAGGACCTGCTTAAAGCCTCTGGGAGGAGGAGGAGCAGCCTTCCTACCAGGAGGAGTAGGCCTCTGGACAGGAGGAGTAGACTTCTGGACAGGGGGAGACACGACAGTCTCCACCACTAGGACGGAAGCCAAGCTCTGCTGCTCCACCCTCACATGCTGGAGAGGCTCCACCATCTCCTGGTTAGTCTGAACGGGCGTAGGGACGGCCTGCCCAGCAGAACCTATCACATTAAAATAAAAACAGGGAAATCAAGAAGGTGCAGGTAAAAAGAAACCGATAACAAAGAGCAGTTTGGGTCTGAAGAAGACAGCTACCTGACTGGCCCTCACTCTGATCCTCTGCAGACTGAGTCGGGACAGTCTTAGCAGCCTCCGCTCCCGTCCTGTCAAACTCTGTCATGGCTTGGTGGGACTCCTGACCAGCTTCATCAGGCTGAGCAGAACCACCCACTGGAGTAGGTTCTTTCTCCGTCCTGTCAAACTCTGTCGCCGCTTGGTCAGGCCCTCCCATGGGCACATCCTCCACCACAGGCGGTTCTGAAAGTAAAAAGACAAAATGAGAAACGATTAGCAGAGTGCATACAAGCAGAAAGAATACCTTGGGGTTCATCATAAGTAATACCTGGTTGCGCAGGAGGAAGCTGTTGCAGGGGCTCAACAATCAGAACAGTCCCTTGCAGAGTGCTGGCCCCCTCTGCAGATCCACCAACATCATCGTCTCCCGGCAGATGCGCAGCACGCCGGGAACGATGGATCTGCAGAGGAACAGCCGCCGCCTCCTCCTCGTCATCAGATTGAATCTCTGTGACAGTGGTAGAGGGCCCCCTTGCGGCCGGGACGTACCAGTCAACCTATCCACAAGTTCCGGGCGCTTGGTCCGGAGGGAAGGATGGTCCAAGGAGGTAGTGTTAATCTCCCTGATGAAATCAGGGACGGTGTAGGTCCCTGGGTCAGGTACCGGACGATACCTGCGACACACTGAAGACTGACTCAAACCCAGCTCCCAAGGAATGGCAGACCCCAGAGTCTCTGCAATATTAGAATACTCGTTAGCTACAGCAAGTCAGAATGCAGAAGGAAAATAATGGAAAGGGGCAGAACACGCCCGCCAGCTCAAAACCCACCCTTAATCACTTGGCGAACAAACTGTCTGCACGGAGCTGCAGCACAGTACAAACAATGAATCACAGCAGAATGGAAAATGAGAAGCAGAGTTAAGAGTTGGCAGAGCGCTTACCCGTAGTATAGTCAGGGGACAGATGGCCTATCCTCAGGAAGGCATTTTGACACTTCACATAGTGATGCGGTAACCAGTACTTGGGAAGAAACTGCTTCCCGGCAGTAACCTTGGATCTGGACTTGAAGTAGTAGTAAGCTACCCTCTCGTCCCAGTTCAGCACATTCGGGTCCAACTGCCTCTGGAAGTTAGGCTCCACAGGGCGCAGAGGGGCCTTAAATTGATAAGGGTGCCCTTCCTCCGTCGGTACCCTAACAAAGACAAAACTATCCCGCCAATCTTTTAGACTGAGATCGACGGGATAGACCGTCAGATCATTGGCCCGCACCGAGCCGGTGAAAAAGCTATACTCCCCCCCTGCCTCTTAAAGTAAAACAGGCATTGAAAGAGTTTCATGGTGAGGGGGAAGCCCAGAGCTTCAGAAACCCAAATAAACCCCAGAATCTTCTTCTGAGACTGGGGATTGACTTGGCAGAGAGCCATGTGATACCGGCAGAGAACCCACTCCAAGAACCAGTGGATGGGGAATCTAAGCCCGAACTCCAGCTGCTTCATATAAACAGTAGTGTACCCCTCTGGTACATCTGCCAGGCTCTGACCCTCTCGGGGAAGCACTACCCAAGACCCGCGAAGCGGCTCGATCTCCGCAGCAATCTCAAGGTAGTATGCAGCATGCGCCCGTTTGAACGCTTCTGCAGATTTCTTCGCCAAATAAGGCTTACCCTTGCTGTCGTAAAGGGCAAGACTCCGCATCTCATGGTCGCTGTACTTCCATTTGACTGCGGGCAGAGTGGGCTTAAACTTGTAGTTGGGAGGAAATCTGTTGGTTTCAGGACCCAATACCTCCTTACGAAGACCGTCCCAGGGGTCAAAGATCTCCCATTCCTCCGGAACCACCTCGTCCTTACACCGAGGCAGATCCAACTTTAAAAACGGGGACTGAGTGTCCATCGGATAAGGCTCATCCGGCTCGGACGAAGAGGTAGATACCACATCCTTCCCACGGGAAGCAGCAGATTGAGAAGTAGACATTCTACACAACACAAGAAACAGACGACAGCACATCAGACTTGCAGTTACAACACAAGACAGTCTGGCACCTCAGACCTACAGACTGAGCTACCAGACTGGGGGGCAAGGATGTGTATGGTATGTAAAGATCGGAAATAGCCAAGAAATAGGATATTTTCTTGCTTTTCTTACAAAAAGATACATGCAAAAATAGTCTGGCACCTCAGACCTACAGACTGAGCTACCAGACTAGGGGGGCAAGGATGTGTATGGTATGTAAAGATCAGAAATAGCCAAGAAATAGGATATTTTCTTGCAAATAACGCAGACAAAACAATGAAGACACATCGCAGGCTTACAACCCAGCAAGTAAAGAGGATAACAGGGTAAACAAAGCAAACCCAAAAAATCTTAAATGTCAACAGTAGAGCAGAACTCAGCTGAAGAAGCAGAGCAGAGCCTACCAACCAGAGCAGAGTCCTGCTGAAGAAGCAGGACAGAGCCTATCATTCGGAGCGGCAGAACGGAAACGAAACAACACCAAACAGATCTATGAAACAAAGAAGTAAACAATCGCATCTGAAGACCAAAGGAAAGAAACCCTAACCTCAAAAACACAGGCAAATAAGTGCGTACAGAAAAAGGGGGAGAAATCCATAAACACAGAAAAGATCACATCAAAACCATCCAAGAAGGAAAAAACCAAAAGTAGATCTGGGAAAAGGAGTTTACCTAGATGGAGAACAGAAGACGCCAAGGAAGATAAGACGAAAGCCACAAACGCAACAGTATCAATTAAGCTCCAAACGCAGACAAATCCCAGGATAATCAAGAGAAATCACTCGAAAATGGCTAGGGCGAAAAGAAATTCTTGAATAACAACAAGAAAGTTTGAAAGCAAAGAGTTCGAAGGAAAGGAAACTGAAAAGTTTCACAAAAGGTCGATTCAGCCTTTAAATAGGCATAATTCGTCCACTCAGCACCAACTTATCATCATTACATTCCTTGGGAACCCAAAGAGTCACATCAATTCAATTCAATTCAAAATGAATTAATGACCCTTACTCAACACCCCAACCAAATGGGCGGGAAAAATGGAAGCATTCTGGAGTTTGTGAAGAGCAGCTCACAGACAGCCACGTATCATTCTGCGAAGAGCAGAACGCCAGAACAAAAACAAATGCACCCAGTATATTGCAATCTGCAAATACTGGGTCCGGGGGCAAATTGTATGGGGTCTACCTAGCAGACCTCCAGCTGGCAGCAGCCTGCCACTCCACGTCAGAGCGCCTGGAGCAGAGCAGACCTCCTCAGGCAGACCGCTCCGGACATAGCCTTTAGGCTGGAGTTTAATGAAGGCCTCGTTCCACCTTGGCCCACTTTCAAAGAGGCCCACTCACTTTACTAGGTCAGTTACAAGTCCATGTCTCATATAAATACCCATGCCCATGCATGGGTAAGGTACGTTGAATCAAACACTCACAAAATACTTGCACTTGATACTCGTTTTCTCTCTACTAGAGATCTTGTGCTCAATTTGGACTGACTTAGGCATCGGAGAGGCGATCCTCGGAACCACCCCCGAGGTTTCTCCTTGTTTTGCAGGTAACCACCACCACGAAGGACGTTTGGGAGCCACGATTCCACCAAGTACCCACCACCACATTCACTGTTGCTGTCTTGGACAGAAACAACAACATAATTTGAATACATGTATATAACCTCTTATTTATATGTTGGGAATTAATACTGCACTAAATCAAGCACTGATTATGACAATGCAACATCCCTCCATGAGCTCTTGCACCGAATATAATTCCCTCAATTTTTTATTATTATAATCTCATTTATAAATATGAAATTATATCAGAGTAAGAACAATCATCCTTTCTGTTGCTCTTGCAGAAGGCCTTTTAAAGGCTATGTTATTCAAATGTACTTCTATAATTTATTGATTTATCACGGAGTGTATGACTACCCATACGGAGCGAGAGATTATATGTCAAAGAAAATATCAATATCTTTGATATGATTATATCTTTCGTATCATATTTGTTGATCTCATTTTAGATAGTTATGATATCCTAAATATTACAATATTATTAAGTTATCAATCCTATCCTAATAATATATGAGATAATATCTTCAAATATGATAGAAAAGATTCGATCATATCAAAGATATTGATATTATCTTTAAGGAGGTACTCCTTTACATTAACTCATACTACTAGATTTTTTTAATGTATTAGTAGTTATACGCCTGTGCGATGCACGAGTCAAATATGATATCTAAAATATTATTGTTTTGTTCCATAATAATTTACCCACCATAAAATATGTTGGATAGAAGTTGTAGTTTGATTATCAAATGTTATTTATTTATAAAGTTAAATATGAGGGAATATATTATGATACAATAATCCAATAAGATGGAGTATGATTATTTAAATTGTTAGAAATAGAAAAGATGAATGGTTAAATTTAATATAGTATATGATATCCTTTTTACGTAATTACATATGAAAACAAAATATTAATGAATTAATTTCATATTCACGGGACCTCTGTTAATCTTTAGCTTTTTAAATACTATATCCTCTTATTAGAATAATTAGACGACACCTTAACCCAATTTATACGTATATATTTGTACGCCTTGTTGTTTTTAACTTATTTTTAGTACTTATCATAAAAAGTAAGTTATGATAAGTTCAAAAAAGTACTCATAAGTTTTGATAAGCTATAATAAGTACTAATAAACTTTGACCAATCTGGCGAATAAGGGTGAATAAGTTTTAATAAGTTATGATAAGGTTAGATAAAAACTAATAGGTTCTAATAATTTCATATAAGTTCTAGTAAGTTCAAATAAGTATTAATAGATTGAAAAAAAACAAACCTATACTACATTTAACTAATGCTCATATTTCACTCCCCTTAATGCAAGTCTTCAGATATGGATTCACATAATAAGGGCTCATTCCCTGTGGCTGAAAACAGCTAAATTAATTTGACTTAAATTGAAAATAAAATAATTTTAATAGACTGAACAGAAACGAACATTGAAATGTGAAAGTAAAAGAATTGTGTTGATTTGAAATGAAATGAACTAAAATAAACCAAAAATGTCCTATGTTTTCATTTAACAAATATTAGAAAGGAGTTAGGGCTTGTTCTCTTCGGCTGAAAATTTTTTACGTTAAATCATGAGTCCATTTTTTTACTACTCGCCAAATATAATATTTAGTAATGAGTACCCCTACTTAATTATAACATAAGTATATCGAATTGAGTTTTGTTTTAAAGTAAATTTCGAGCTTATCAAAAATGTATAAAAATTATACTTCCTCCGTTTCCAAATTAAATGCAACAATTCACCTTTTACGCTTTCCGAGATTAAACTTTAACGGTTAATATCTACTATATTATATTAGTAAAAATTATAAAAAGTTGATATTACGAAAGTATATAAAGAGACCAATCTAACAAGATCTCACTTGACAATGTTTTTCATTATGTGTAAAGCTCAAAGTTTAGTCAAAGTACATACTATGAATAATGCAAAATATTGACTGTTGCATTTAATTTGGAACGGAGGAAGTAATATTTTTGAGTTTTATATTATCCAACAAAATATCTCAACATTTTACATCCTAAACTACATAAATACTTTCAACTCCCTAAATCCTACATATTTATACTTATATACGTTTTACACTGTTGGAAAACAATCAAAATGTGTCAACACGTTGCAAGTGGAAGCAAACAAGGAAGAATAAGAAAGAAACGTGAAGATAGAGCACGACTCGCGGAATATTGCCGCAAGCTGTCCGCGAGTCGCGGCCCCTATCGCGGGTCGCGGGGCGCGACATGGCTCGCGGTCCGCAAGCTCCTGCTACTTGCACGCAAAGCTATCCAGCGTTTATTTCTTATTTATCTTGTTGCTTTATTTATTTTATTTGTTATTCTATTTGTTTCCTATTTCTATCTTTTTCCTTTTTACTAGAGGTTGATGTAATTAGGAAATAAGATAGATTTTGGTAGGCAATCTTTTGGGATTTAGACTTGGAGTGCAAGTACTTTTCCTAAAAGGTTTAGGGTTTAAGTTTAGCTATAAATAGGGGAGTCTTTTATGCTAAACATTGAGATGAACACATATTGAGGATTGTGTTATTGTTGTGAGGTTGAATACAATAATATAATATTATTTGAGGGGAGGAAATTTAAATTTCCTCATTAAACACTTGTTCATATTCCCTTTAATTCTTGTCATATTTTGCATTACAATTCTATTTCGTGAGAGAGGGTCTTATTCTTTTGTCTGCAACGATTATGGTAATCCTTACGCCCACGCTTCCGCACAACAAGTGGCATCAAGAGCTTCAGGTTAGTTTCGTGCAATGGAAGATTTAAAGACTAAATACAAAGTAGATTTGTTTGTTGGGAAAACTAATTATTCCTTGTGGCAAAAAACTATCAAGGATGTTCTTATTCATCAAGGTCTTCACAAAATCTTGTTGGACAAGAAACCGGACGAGGTGGATAAAAACAAGTGGGAGGATATGCAACTTCAAGCTACTAGCACGATTCGATTATCTCTTGCGCCGGAAATCAAGTACAACGTGTTGGATGAATCAAATCCAAAGAGATTTGTGGGACAAATTGACAAAGATGTATGCGTCAAAGTCTTTGGCCAACAAGTTGCTCTTGAAGAAAGATCTTTACGCTCTCGAGATGGAGGATGGGACATCGCTACAAGATCATCTAAATAAGTTCAATGGCTTGATCACCCAATTGGCGAGTTTGGATGTGAAAATTGAGGAGGAGAACAAAGCAATACTTTTGTTGGCATCTCTTCCCAAGAAGTATAACCCTGTTATTACAAGTTTGCTTGTTGGGAAGACTACTATTGCTTTGGACGACATTGTGGTGGCCCTAATCGAGGCGGAGAGGTTCATGAGGCAAGGAACATCGTCAAGCTATGATGCAGCGGGGTTAGTAGCCGAAGGAGGCAAGAGGAAAGGCAAGAAGAAGGCAAACAACACCAACATCAAGTGTTGGTACTGTGAGGAGGATGGACACATTCTAACGAAGTGTTCAAAGTACAAAGTGGACTTCAGAGCATTGAAGAATGTGAGGGATGGTGTTACTTCTATCGCCGTTAATGAAGAGGATATGTGTCTTATGGTGGAAGAATCAAAAGGTCATGAGGAGGAATGGATCTTAGATTCGGGATGTTCCCAAAACATGTGTTCTAAGAAAGAGTGGTTTAGTTCGTATGAGCATGTTGAGGGATTACATGTCTCTTTGCCTAGTGGAGAGGAGGTGAAGATATAGGGGGTCAGTGTTGTGGAGGTCAAGCTCCAAAACGGCCATGTTGCAACTTTAGCCGAGGTTAGACATGTACCAAGGCTACGGAGGAATCTAATTTCTTTAGGTAGATTGGATAAATTGGTGTATGAGGTTCATATGCGCAATGGACTTCTAATGGTTACCAATGAGGAGGTGGTAATCATGCATGGAAAGAGGAACGAGCAAAATCTTTTTGTGATGGAGCATGGAGGGATTTTGGCTCAAGGAGAGACGTGTAACACATTGAGCTTGAGGGGGAGAATTGTTGGAAAACAATCAAAATGTGTCAACACGTAGCAAGTGGAAGCAAACAAGGAAGAATAAGAAAGAAACGTGAAGATAGAGCACGACTCGCGGAATTTCGCCGCAAGCTGTCCGCAAGTCGCGGCCCCTATCGCGGGTCCCGATGCGGTTGCGAGGCGCGACATGGCTCGCGGTCCGCAAGCTCATGCTACTTGCACGCGAAGCTATCCAGCGTTTATTTCTTATTTATCTTGTTGCTTATTTATTTTATTTGTTATTCTATTTGTTTCCTATTTCTATCTTTTTCCTTTTTACTAGAGGTTGATGTAATTAGGAAATAAGATAGATTTTGTTAGGCAATCTTTTGGGATTTAGACTTGGAGTGCAAGTACTTTTCCTAAAAGGTTTAGGGTTTATGTTTAGCTATAAATAGGGGAATCTTTTATGCTAAACATTGAGATGAACACATATTGAGGATTGTGTTATTGTTGTGAGTTTGAATACAATAATATAATATTATTTGAGGGGAGGAAATTTAAATTTCCTCATTAAACACTTGTTCATATTCCCTTTAATTCTTGTCATATTTTGCATTACAATTCTATTTTGTGAGAGAGGGTCTTATTCTTTTGTCTGCAACGATTCTGGTAATCCTTGCGCCCACGCTTCCTCACAACATACACGAATACTTGTATATGGTAGATGTTATAACATAACCATTAGTTAAAGTTCCCTCCCAAATTCACCAAATCTTCCAATTAAAAAATTAAGTAACTAGACCTATTTGAATATATAATTGTGTAATTTTTAATAATTGATAATTCCAAAATGAGTACTTCATTTGAACCCTTGTTACAAACTCTATTCACTAATTGTTTCTGCTTATGGATCCTTTTACTGTTTATATATATTCAAAAGACTACATAGTGTTGGGGGTATTAGCTAGTCCAGTGCTAATAAATGTGTTCCAATTAGTAAGACATTTATATAGGAATGGAGAGAAACAACCACCATGCTTAATCTGAAAATTTTGTAAAAGCATAGGAGAACTCATAAGAATATCAACATTTAATATTGGTAGTGAGAAGGATGTAGCCTTATAGGTATAACTGGGTCCAAAGATAGAAATTAGAGGGGGTACAAAAACATAGTAGAGATTTTAGCCATACAACTATTAATTTTTTTAATTAAAATATAATCTCATAAGGTACAACTATTACCGTCACTAGAAGCCCTCGTGTGAAGGGCATCCTAAGGGTTTTCCATCCTACACTTTATCTATATAAAAAAAAGTACTGGGTGACAAATGTTGGGCATCTAATCTTAGATTCACAAAACATTAGTTTAGACCTGTATCTAGTTTCCACTCCATTCTCAAATCTGATGCATCAGGAAAAGCCTTCTTGCAAATGGTCTCGTGACATTTTTTCCGTCCTACACTTTTTCTATATATATATCCTTAACCTATATAAAAAAGGAAGAAAAGGTCAAAGTAAGTCAATTTTTGTAGTAATTTTCCTTATTCCCCTATTACCCTTTTGACTTACTTTGACCTTTTATTTTTTAGTTAGGTTAAGGTACTTTAATTTCTCCTTTATATAGTTTCCTTAATTATACTTTGTTCTAATGTGCACTTGGTGTGTAATTAGATTAGAATTATATGTTTGATCAACTTATTGATACACAACATAGTATAATGAATCAAGTCGTTATGTAGAATAAAAGGAAAACCGAAATCATAAACAAAACTCTTGATTAATAACGTGATAGGAATATATTTAGATAAGAGTTTAATGTGTTATGTGATATATGTTCACAAGAAATTATGATGATTATTAGGCCTGTTCTTTTCGTCTAATTCTAGCTGAACTGAACTGAACTGAACTGGACTAAACTTATTGGAGCTGAATTGAACTTAACTTAACTGAACTTATTGGAGCCGAACTAAACTGAACTGAACTTATTGGAGCTGAACTAAACTGAACTTATTAGAGCTGAACTGAACTTATTGGAGCTGAACTGTACTGAACTTATTGGAGTTGAACCGAACTGAACTGAATTTATTAGAGCTGAACTGAACTGAACTGAAAATAAGCTGAACAGAACAGACCCTTAGTATAACCTATGACAACTTGGGCCCAATATAGAGAGACTAACACGTATAGATACTGAAAAATACCACAATCTTGATTTGATAAGCGGATAAGTTCAAACTACCTAATTAAACCGCCAATATGGGTATTTTAAACACTTATAACGCTAACTTCCTATTCGGTTTCTAATAATTCAATGCAGTAATTTTTTTTTTGGGTGTTAGAGAGCCACAAGGGCGGGTGATGAGAATCGATCACATGATCTCCTGGAACCGGGAGGGAAGCTCTAACCAACTGAGCTATCCCGCACTCTCATAAAAATTTGTTTGAAAAGGTTAAAATTTGGGTTTCACTTGAGTTTTTTTACATGTTTTGCTTGAATGGTGGAAAGAACCTTTTATAGTCAAAATTAACCAATGCAAGTTTTCTAAAGTAATTGAGCTAAAAAAAATAATCGGCAAAAAAATAGTTTTAGCAAACAATAAATGTCCAAAAATATATATTTATGTTTTAGGGGTCATCAAGTAATAATTCGTCCGTTCACTAATATTCCAACCGAGTGGCCGATTCTAAATGCATTTTTAGGAGCATACTAAACTAGGAAAATAAAATGATTAATAAATAAGTTTATTATGGCTATTAAATATTACGGAAAGTACTACTCTATAATAGAACGTGCAACGCACGTACTAGATGGACTAGTATATAAAAAAATGACAACTATTACATGTATATAAAAAAAGGTTAACAATTTATGTCCTCTAAATTCCCAGGTTTAATGGAACATATATGTTTGAAAGGTTGAAGAACAAGAGGATGATCTTAGTAGGGGATTCGCTAAACCGAAACATGTGGCAGTCGCTTGCTTGTCTTCTCTTCAACTCCATCCCATTCACTAAAACCAGACGCTCCAAGACCAGCTGGAAGGTTAAGGTATAATGTAGGATTGAACCAAATTATCATAATCTCATTTAACAAGATATTATAAACCCGATTTATTCATGTTATATTTAATATGTTTTTGGTTCCATTGCAGGAATATAACTTCACTCTCAAATTTTATTGGAGTCCATTCCTCATAGAACTCAACACGAACCATGAAAGCGGTAAAAAGGTTCTTGTGCTGGACAAGCTTTCACCCAACTCTAAAAACTGGTTAGGAGCTGATATTATGGTTTTCAATTCAGGCCATTGGTGGGATCAAAGAGGAAGCCTAAAAGCGTACGTATAGCTAACCATTCATTCATATATGATAGTTCATCCTTAATCTTAAAAGCATACGTATTAACATGACCCACACTCGTAACAATCGGGCTCAAGAAATTTGAGCCAATATTAAACACCAGTCTAACTGCGTCCTAAGACTGAGTTACTAGACCCAGATTGAGTGCGAACCACTTTTGGATTGTGTACCCAATCGACTTGTTTTTAATCATGTTATTTGTTTATTAATAATGTCGATAAATAAAAACATCATAATGGTTTTTTTAAATTATACCGAAATCTGCATAATTTACTTAAGATATTATGCATCATACATCATGGTGTAGCATGAGCATGGTACACCCTGTTAGTGCTAGTACGAGAAAAAAGATGAACAACAAGAACAACAACAAACAAAGAACGAATTCTCAAGGAGTGTTGGGAACACTTTCCCAAAAGCAATATTCCGACCCTATACGAAGCACGTGTTGCATGGAATTCACTTCCGAGATAAAATGAAGAACAGTGAATATTACGCTCTTATGAGATTCACAAAATGAAAACAAAATTTAGTGTAATTTTGGTTTGATGAAGAATGAGAGAAAATGCTTGAGTGTTTTTTAAGAGAATGGAAGAATAGAATGAACTTCTTTGTCACTCATCAAGAGAATGACCTCTATTTATACTTTATAGTTATTCAATAACCGCATAAAGACTACAAACCGTCGACAATGTTACTTTAAGGAGTGACACCTTAACCAAACCACTTAAAGCAACATTACATGAATCATAATCTACCGAATACTCTAAATATCCAACAATCTTCTCCCGTTTAGAGTATCCTAAAAAGATTAATAGCACTTATCAACATGAAAACAAACAATCTCATGCATCAATGAAAGTGTACAAAGAATCGAACTTGCACCTAGTATAATACACATTCCAAGCATCCGTATCTGACTGGTGTCGCTAGCGATTGAACCAATCTCTATACAAAGTGGAAAACTTGAAGATACCATTCATACAAGATTAACTACTTGAACTCATTAAACTTGACACTTAAAGCCATGTGTTCATATCATTTATAAGTGTATCACAGCTATGCCTCTATAGCTACTTGAAGCGGCTAAACTTCACACTTATATAGGTAGAACTCTTAAACAAACATGCTACTATGGAAAAGCATAACAAGAGAACTATTAAGATATACAACCTCCTCACAACAACATAGTGAAACAAGAACAATACATGAGGATACTTACAAATGTTCTTCAACCATCAAGATGAAAAAATTAATCTTCAGCGTAACTCTAAGTTAAAATTTCCTCATTCGTGATTAACGAAGGGCTCCAACCCTAAACCAATTGCCATCCTCTTCAGCGTAACTCTAGCCAACGCCTTAGTAAAACAATTCGCTAGATTATACATAGTCCGCACATAGTCAACAGTGATAACACTATCCTTGATAAGTCCTTGAATGTAGGAATGCTGCACATCAATATGCCTACAGTTACCCTTATAAACTTGACTATATGCCCTTGCCAAAGCTGCATCATTATCACAATTGGATTACTATGGGCGACATCAATCTTTCTAACAAAGGGATCTCAATCATGAGATTCTTTAACCACTCCACCTCTTTACTAGCAGAGGACAAAGCAATGAACTCTGAAGTCATGGAGGAGTCCGCTATGCAAGTTTGCTTCTTGGATGCGCAAGAAGTAGCACCTCCCCCAAGTAGAAAAACGAATCCACTTGTGGAAGAATGATCCTCTCTATTAGAGATCCAAATTGCATCTGAATAACCTTCTAAGACCGAAGGATATCCGTTGTAGGATAAACCATAATCCTTTGTTTTCCCCAAATACCTAAATACACGACGAATAGCATCCCAAAGCTTCATACTAGGATTACTAGTATATCTACTAAGCTTGCCTACCGCAAATGCGATATCCGGCCTAATACTCGTCATAGCATACAACAACAAACCTATGACCCGTGCATACTCAAGTTGAGATACCGCACTACCATCATTTGGCATTAATTTCTCACTTGGGTCCATACGAGTTGATACGAAAAAGCAATCACAAACATTTAACTTCTTAAGTACCTTTCCAATGTAGTGTGTTTGAGATAAAATCAATTTATTCATTGTTTCTTTTAATTCTTATGCCTAGAAGGACATCCGCTTCTCCTATAAGTACCTTTTCAATGTAGTGTGTTTGAGATAAAATCAATTTATTCATTGTTTATTTTAATTCTTATGCCTAGAATGACATCCGCTTCTCCTATATCTTTCATGGAAAGCCTTTGCCCTCTCAACTTGTGACAAATTAGTCTCAAAAATCAATATGTCATCTACACATAGAAAAATCATAACGCCACAACCTAAGTCATCAAATTTGCTATATACGCACTTGTGCGAATTATTCAACTTGAATTCGTTAGACAACACAACCTCATCAAACTTTTGATGCCATTGCTTGGGTGTTTGGTTTAGCCCATACAAAAATCTAACGAGTTTGCAAACTTTACTTTCTTGACCTTGCACGACAGACCCTTCGGGTTGTCTCATGTAAACCTCCCCATCTATCTCTCTATTTAAGAACGTAGTCTTAACATTCATTTGATAAATCAAAAATTTGTGTCTAGCTGCAAGAGCAATCAACAACCTTGTAGTAGAGATTCTAGCAACGGTTGCATATGTATCGAAGTAATCGATACCCAGCTTTTGGGAAGAGCCTTGAGCCAGTGACCGGGTTTTCAACTTAGCTATAGTTCCATCAATTTTCATTTTCTTCTTGAAAATCCATTTACACCCAATTGGTTTACACTTGGGAGGCAAATCCCCCAAAACCCATGTATTATTTCCCATGAAGGAATCCATCTCATCATCAATAGCTTCATTCCAAAAGGAGCATCTTGAGATTCATGGCATCATCATAAGTCAAAGGATCACCTTCAACATATACATATGGAAACTTAGTCAATATGGAACATCTAGATCTTTCAACTAAATATACAAGATAATTCGGGCCAAAGGATTTCTCCTTTCTCGCGCTTTTACTACTCCTAGGAGGTGATGAGGTTGATGCTAAATTATCATGTAGAGTTTGTCATCTAACTCTTGATCATTTAAAGACCGATCAACTTCTTGAATAGTGGTACTTGGAGTTACATCATTTGGGATAGGAATCGATGAATATATATTTTCAACAAATATTGCATCTCTTGACTCCACAATAGTTTGAATTGACCGAACGTCATTTTGTTCTATAACATAGAACCTATAGGCCTTGCTATGAATAACATACCCTATAAAGATGCATTCAACTCCTCTTTCACCTAACTTTTTACGTTTAGGTTCCGGTACTTTTACAATTGTCCTACAATCCCAAACTCAAAGGTGACTTAGATTTGGTTTCCTTTTGTACCATAATTCATAGGGTGTAACTTTGTTCTTTTTCATAGCAACGAGGTTTAATATATAACAAGCCGTTAACACCGCTTCACCCCAAAACCATCACTCAAACCCAAATAAGAAAACATAGAATTTACCATTTCTTGTAAAGTTCAATTCTTTCTTTCCACTATTCCATTTTGTTATGGTGTATAACCCCGCGGTTGTTTCATGTATCATTCCTAATGATTGGAAAAAATTAGGCTCATGGTATTCACCACCCCTATCGGTTCTAACTCGTTTAACTTTGTCATTTACTTACAATTCAAGTTCGTTTTTTTTAAAACAAGTAAGGAAAGATATATTAAAACTCATAAAACAACATTACAACTGATCGGCCTCAAAAGTGTCGTTAGATTCTAAAGCCGATGCAAAAGTAATTTAAGTTTCCTAACTCTCCTACTAACATATAGCAAGGGTAAGTCAGGGTCGAATCCTCAGGGAAGTGAACGTAGTACTTATGTTTGTCCAATTAATCCTAGTTCTAAGGGTTTTTGTTTTTGGTTGAGTAGAGAGAATGATGACTAAAAGTACTCTAAATTAAACTAAATGCACAAATGACTCAATTAAAAGGTAGTTCTAAGAATATGAGAATAAAGACACTAGGAATGCAGCTACACATGGCATTGGGGAGTCAAACGTGAAACCAACTCAAGAGAAATTGGGATAAACATGCTTCACAATCGAATGGGAAAATACTATTTCCATAAATTATCACTACCTCTCTCGAATAGTAGTAAACTAGAGAAAGTAAGCAACAATAGACCTCTTTCGAATAGTCTATAATCACTTAAAAACTCGCGAATAAACTAGAGTCCTTCAATGGTTTTCCTTCATAATCTAAGCCAATCTCCTGGTCATAAATTAGAATATGAATTGAGTTTAGGAATGAATTTTGAAATAAACATAGACAATGATAATCAAATTCCACAATACAAGTTCATAATCATGGACAACGATTAGTAACAAGCCCGAAAACATCAATCCATACAAACAATTGAGAAACAATCCCCTAACAATTCAAGAAATAACTTAACTCCCCTTTACCATGTTTCACTACATTCCTAGCATAAAAGACTACTCACTAGACATTATGCAAGGAAATTGAATATAAAGTTGATTTAGAATAACAAAAGAAAACATGGTAATTAGCTTAGAGATGAGAAATTCTTGAGAGAAAGTAGATGACAACAATACCAAAAGATGGAGAATGAAATTCCGGAAACAAAATATATAACTTGCAAGCAATCTAAGCAATAATTCTTGATCAACAATGGCGTTTCTCAATATGGAAGAAGAAGAAGAAGAGTACTCAACAATCTCACTCTAATCTCTTCAAAAGCTTGCAAAAAACTAAGTGTCTGTACAAAATTAGGGCTAAAAAGTATTTATACCCTCTAAAAATAACGTAAAAATGAGTCTAGCAAAGCTTTAGATCGAATAGGAAAAGTCAGAAATCCGCGTTGCAGGCCCTAAGCGGACGCTTAAGTGGACGCTTACATAGCTTAAGCGGACACCCAAAAATGCTCAAAAATCCCTGCCAACAAAACCATGGAAATAAGTTGACACTTGAGTCCGCTTAAGCGGACGCTTATGGCATAAGCGGACACTAACAATAGCTCAAGCGGACGCTTATGGGTTAAAATGTAGCTTCCATGAAATCTTGACAAGTCCAAAGCTTCACTCCATGCATACATAACCATCATATGTCTTCCTTGGCAAAGAAACAATTCCATTATACATTCACAAGCACTAAGTAGCGTCACGCCATCAAAATACAAGCTCTAAAATCATCAAAATGATTATTCATGACCTCTTTCATTTCCGCACTCGGTCCAAAAGCTTTATCTCCTCTCTTCGAGAGCTCCAAAATCATCAAAGTATCTTCCAACCTACACACATGAACAAACAAAAGAGGAGACACCAAGACACATCCCGTAACACAAAGTTTAGCTTAAAATCATGGTAAAATACCAAAAAATCAGGCGAGTGCACCAAAATGAGAAGAAAAGATAAAAGAAGAGAAGAATGGTTTGAAATGAGAGGAAAGAAGGTGGAAATGAGGGGAAACATGAGTAAAAAAAGCTCTAAAAGTGGATATAAAATCCACTTATCAAACCTAAAGAAGTTTAACCTCACATCAACCATCTACTTATAAACACAAAGCCAAACAAGAAATAAACTCATAATACTTCAAACCAAGCTAAGTCATCAGAAGAGACTTTACTAGGAAAACAAGCTCTTACTCTACACTTGATCACATCCTTTAATTGAAGCAAAATGCTTTTAGGTCTGCCACTCTTCCTTCCCAGAATGCAATGTTCCTCCCACACAAAATCAAATAGACAACAACATTTATACCAGCAGTAATCACATGTTTTCTGACCTTAGAGAGCCCAGATTTCCTTATCTAACTATACCACAACATCACGATTTTCACTCTCCAGCTGACACTTAACCAAGAAGCAACAACTTGAGCAGCTAAGAGCTAAATACACACTAAAAGAACAAATGGTCATGATCCTCAGAACAAACTCCACACACAGCACATACATCAGAACTGCAAACACCCCAAGCACGCACCTTTGATTTGGTATTCAGCCTTTGTAAAATAGCTAACCAATATATGAATCTATGCTTGGGCAAACACAACATGCACCACACACCTCTGTCCCACAAACACCTACTCAAATCACCAACCAACAACTCATAAACATTTTTAACCTGATAAACTGAAAGCTGCAGCAACCTCTAAGCATTGAATACAGACATCAGTTGCTCTTTCACATCAAATATAACTCTCCAGTACGAACTAGAAAAGCTACAAGGTCAATAGTCCCACCAACAATCACCCTTATTCAACTTTTTTATAGATCTTAAACTTATCTAGAGCTTCATCTTTAGTAAATAGAAGATAAACATAACAAAACCTAGAATAAACATCTATAAACGTTATGATATACTTCTTATTTCCTAAAGAAGGAGTGATATGGAAATCACATAGGTCACTATGCACCAAATCAAGCAAACTAGTATCCCTTTCCACATTATTTGGGAAAGAATTTCTGGTTATCTTAGTAAGCATGCATGTTCTATACTTCTCTATACTTGGATCAAAACTAGGAATCAAATCATCCTTTGACATAGAATATAACTTTCTATAATTAACATGACCAAGCCGATTATGCCAAAGAGAAGAATTATCATTAATAATACAAACATTGTTTAACAAAGCATTCAAAATACTTAACTTGAACATACCATTACATAAATAGCACAAACCAACAAAACATCCTCCTTTAGATAAAATAAACTTATCCGACTCAAAAACTATTTTAAAACCTATTCGATTCAGGATAGCTTTCGAGACTATATTCATTCTAAGGCCCGGAGCAAATACAACATCTCTTAAAATAAGAGACTTTCCGGAACTAAAGACTAGCTCAATTTCCCTACCCCTTATTAGGGGTGTGCATCGGTCAAAAACCGGACCGGACGGATCGGAACCGGTTTGGACTGGAACCGGAATCGCAACTATTTTGCGAACCGAAGACCGGACCGAAAAAATTTCAGGTTTAGATCAGACCGGTCGGGAAAATTCCGGTCCGGTTTTGGACCGGTTTGTATGATTATTTATTTTATATGTAATATTTTTTATATTTTTTTAAACATATTCATCTACTTATAGTATATTTAAAAATTTATATTCTATTCAAAATATATACAAATGACTAGTAGCATATAAAAATAATAGTTTTGGGTAATTTAACTATTGTTTATAAACACCAAAATAAAATTATATATAGTTGTACTACGGGTTTCCGGTCCGGACCGAAAGATTCCGATTTTTTACCGGACCGGACCGGAAACCGGAATTGTAATTTTTGAGGACCGAAGATCGGACAGAAAAATTCCAGTTCGGTCCGGTCCTGTCCATTCCGGTCCGGTTCCGGTCTGGATCGGTTCGGTGCACACCCCTACTCCTAACACTTGAGCAGTAGAATCATTTCCCATGTAAAGAACCTCTCCTTGATCCGCCTCCTTGATAGTCTTGAAGAGAAAGCGCTACTTGCATACATGGCTTGAAGCTCCCGAATCGATGTACCATGAACAATCATCCTGTACACAAAAGATTTATAAGTTGTACACACAAAATTCAAAACCTAATTAAGTGAAACTTGTGCACATGGACCTTGCTTGGCTTGAGATTTGGTAGACTCGCCCTTCCCTCCACCATGCCCATTCTGGTTCATATTTTTCTTCCAAATGGTGCAATCCTTCTTAAAGTGTCCGGGCTTACCACATTCCCAACAAGCTCGTTGTTGTCCTCCCCCACCAAACTTTGGTTTCTTACCATAGTTTCCCTTGGTGAAGTTTTGTGCCCTCTTATTTGGATTAGAGTCTTTAGACTTTAATTCCACCCTCCACCATGTTAATAATGGAAAATTAGGATTTACCTACTTTTGTCCATCTTGAACCCGAATGCCCTATTCAATCCGAAGATAAGCCCCCAATTATTCAATTGTCATTTCATCCTTCATATGTTTCAAACTATTTCTAACATCTTTCCATGAGGAGGGTAATTTGTCGATTATTGAGGAAACAAGAAAAGTTTCATCCATATTAATATCATGTCGTTTAAAACTTTCTAAAATTTTTTGGATTTTATGGAATTGTTCCATAATAGGCCTAGACTCAACCATCTTAAAGTTATTGAAATTTCTAGGAAAATTATCATTTTGGGTACCTGAGGTTTGACAAAATATCAGTTTGGGTACCTGAGTTTTCAATATTATCAATTTGGGTACCTAAGGTTTGCTAATAGGTTCAATTTAGGTACCTCCATACTAACGATGTTAACTTACCGATAAGTGTGAACCACTTTTTAAGATAATCAATGGTTCTAATCTATTTAAAAGATCTATGGCTGTTATTATTTTCAAAAAAAAAGTGGTCAATCCAATACTACTCTTGAAATAGATTAGGGTCATTGATCATTTTAAGAAGTATGTCTACACCTTTCAAAATCCGACTGGAAACCCGATGCAAAAATAATGGGTTTTGAACACAAAATTTTTGACCCGAACCCAGGAAAGTTGTCTTTTACTCGACCGACCGGAAAATCATTATATTTATAGCATTAGTATGAAATTATGAGAATTTTTTTACATATACGGCCCCAAAAACTAAATGAAAAAAGAGAAAATTCAAATCTCTTAACCCGTTGAGTCTACTCGCAACTGAACATGCTGGGTCTTAAACAAGGTTTATTGGACCCGAACTCGAAAACATTTTAGTCTAACCGACCCGTTTGACAAATTCACATCCCTTAACCCGTTGGAACTACCTGAAACCGAACATCTGGGGTCTTAAACAAGGTTTATTCGATCCAAAGCCGAATTTTTTTTTTAACCGACCCGTTAGACCGGTCTAAGTGGGTCACACTTAATGGTAAGTTAACACCGTTAGTAAGGAGGTACCTAAATTGAACCTATTAGCAAACCTTAGGTACCCAAATTAATAATATTGAAAATTTCTTACTAGAAGCATCTTCGGCCATATACTTAGACTCAAGATCATCCCAAAGAACTTTAGCAGATTCATAATATTGATAAATATCAAAGAGATCATCGGACATACCATTAAGAATGACCACAGCATATATAGTCATCGTTCCCCCACTTCTTCCTCTTCCTCGTAGCCTCGATAGTTTCATCATCCACTTCAATAGGCTTAGGAGATGTGAGCACGTACACCACCGCTAGCAAAGTAAGGAGAAAGTGCATCTTCTTTTTCTACGGAAACCCACGCCTTCAAACTTGTCAAGCTTGTGGAAATTCATTGTAATTTCACGGATTGTTAGTGCTAGTACCCAAAATAAGATGAACAAGAAGAATAACAACAACGAGCAAAGAATGAATCCTCAAGGCGTGTTGGGAACACTTTTCTAAAAGCAATATTCCAACCCTATACGAAGCATGGGTTGCACGGAATTCACTTCCAATATACAATGAAGAACAGTGAATATCACACTCGTATGAGATTCACAAAATGAGAACAAAGTTTAGTGTGATTTTAGTTTGACGAAGAGTGAGAGAAAATGCTTGAGTGTTGTTTAATAGAATAGAAGAATAGAATGAACTTCTGTGTCATTCATCAAGAGAATAACCTCTCTTATTTACGTTATGGTTATTTAATAACCACACAAAGACTAAAAACCGTCAACTAAGGACGTATGCAAACCATCAGTTTTGCGAGTCGCGAACCAAAAACTAGGAGAAGCATGATGTTCGTTGCACCCTGTGACGGATGTCCCACCCCGGGACCAGCACGGACCGCACCCCGCGATGGGTGTCACACCCCGCGACCAGTGGCATACGATGCCTCCTTTGCTCTATTGCTTATCTACTTAAGTCTCATGTTATTATAACGTATAACCAATGTTACTTTAAGGAGTGACACCTTAATCAAACCACTTAAAGCAAAATTACATGAATCATAATCCTTCGAGTACTCTAAATATCCAACACACCCTTGAGCAACAAAATAGCCTTGGGTGTACCATGCTCATGGTACACCCAAGACCATTTGAACAAAAAAAATAGCTTTGGGTGTACCTTGATCATGGTACACCCAAGACCATTTGAGTAACAAAATAGGCTTGGGTGTACCATGCTCATGGTACACCCGGGTGTATAATAAAAATTATATTTGCTTAACGAAATACTTAGTGTTTAATAATCATTTTTTATTTGTCGTATAAAGGTATAATAAAATATTTTATGATACAACTAATTAAGGCATATGTTGGAGTTTCTTGATCTATGTTTGTTAAAGCTCATTCATCAGAGTTATAAAATGAAGGCTTTAGACAAAAAGAATCAAAGTATAACAAACTCCAAAGAGAAGATGAATCGCGGAGGAGACAACGACTCACGGTAGAACGATGAGAGCTTACCACGGGTCGGGATCAGCTCCTTTACTCGTGGTCAATGCCTGAACTCATGGTAAACAGGACGCTTGTTTAGTCTTCGATTAGGGTTTCTTATATTCGATGTTTATTATAAACGCGGTTTGTAGACGTTATTAGTCATATCTTAGTATAGTATTTCTAGAGAGAGTATTTACCACAAAAGCTCATATATTGATTAAGATTGACAATAGATAGATCAAAGTGTATTTTGAGTAAATTCATGCATATTGTAATATGTAATTATCTCGGCTCATAGTGAAAGAGTATCCCTTATCTAGAGGATGTAGCTATCTAATTGATAGTGACCATCATTTAATTTATTGTGTCTTAATTGTTGTTGCCTGATTTATTGATGCACAATTTGTTTGATTCACACATTTCTATTTCCATAAAATTGGTATCAAGAGTTAATGATTAACATCAAGATTTACCGATTTGTTGGATGGCAAAATTTACGGGAAGTAATAGCTTTGGGCTATGGAAAATAAGGATGAAAGCTTTATTACTACAACGAGGTATCGCTTTCATAGCAACGCTGAAACAAGGTAGTTCGATTGGTCTGATGGAGGCTCAGTTGGAATCCATGAAAAAGATGGCACTGTACACTCCATTATTATGAACGAAATTGGAGAGCCTTTAGACGGCAAAATTGTTCACAAATACACTATTGTTGAAGCAACGGTTGTTCGATCGGCCTATGCATGAGAGAAGGTATCATCTCAATCGGTTAAATTCCATCTTACTAGATTTGTGTAATTTAGATGTTATAATTCACGTTGAGGATGTTTCAATGATATTATTGGTTTAATTGATAGTGTATGAGAATTTTGTTGAATGTTTTGTGGTTGGCAAGGATATGGTGAACTTAGAGGATGTATAGTCAGCACTTTATTCTTGGGAATTGCACTATAAGGAAGCTATAGATATGGTGGAGGGTCATGATTATTTGGCAGGTTGCAAATGCTGAGAATAATTAGGGTGAGTCGAGTAGGAGAACAACTAAGTCAAGGGGCCCTATACCCTTCGCCACCACATTAAGAAATCAGGTCATTGGAAGAGTGATCACCCTAAGAGGAAGGGTGGTTTAGATTCTTATTCACAGCAAAATAAGAGTGATTACGTCGTTAAGGAGGACTTAGTGATACGTGGGTTCTGGATAGTGGAGGTTCTTAACATATGTTTCCACATTGGGAGATGTTTTCAATTTACAGCTTATGTAAAAGTAGTGTTTCCTTCGTTGATAATATAGTGTGTAAGGTGGTTTGAATAGGCCATGTGAGCTTTAAGATACATGATGGTATAGTTACAAATCTTAGCGGTGTGAGGCATATTGCACAACTTTAGTGAAATCTTATATTTCTTGGCATGTTACACTGAAGGGCTTTTCTTATTCCTAGGAGGAGTTGGAGCTTTACGTGTGGGGAAGGGTTCTTGAGAGTTACTTCATAGTGTAAAGTTAGGTGTTCGTTGTTTCTATTATATGTAGGGAACAACACTAGCTGGAGAAGTTTTTGAGTTAAAGCTACAATCTGAGTTGAATAGTGGCGTGTTGAGTGTAAAGTGGAGTTCATGGGGGCTGCTATAATGATTAGGAGATAAGAGTCAGTGGGAATGAGTTCAACAATCGGGTTGAAGACTACTTCTTAGTTGAGGATAGGAGTATTATTGGGGACACGGAGTTTATGAGAACTACAAAAGAACTGGTTGAAATTATATATGAGTTATCAAGAAGGACAATCGAGGGTCTTTCAGCAGTGCTCTGATATGATAAGTTCTTATCGACACTTGTGTTCTAGCATATAGCTTTGGGACCTCTATCGACATGTATTTTTCGAGGAGTGTTAGGAAGTGAGGCGATTGATAGGGAAGTCCCAAAGAGGTATCTATATTGAAACGCTATGAGGAATTTCTTGCAGTTCCATTGAGGACAGGGTGGAGTACTACGTTGCAAGCACATAAGAACTTCGACGAAAGTTCCCTTGCCTCAAGGGTACTTTTTGTTGGGTACTTAAACGTAAGTGTAAATGGCTTTAGTTGGAGCAACTAGTAAGATACTGACTTGTCTTGATTAAGGTGAAGCTAGTGTGTTTGTGATTCAGTGAAGGCGATTTAATTTCCGATGAGTATTGAATTGGGCTTGGGGTAAGAGGCACAAGACAGGTCTCATTGGTCCTGAGAGATGGTCATTCATCATGTGTGATCATCGATCCTTGACAGATAAGTGAGAATGATATATGGTTTTAGACTTGAAGGTTGGTTCGAGGAGGAGCATTTGTGGCAGATGCAACTCCAAGGTGAGATTTGTAATAATTTTGTAACTTGATTTATTTTTATTAAAGGTACATTAATTAGAGTTGTAAAAGGAGGATATAGACGCAAAGAATCTAAATGTAACAAGTTCCAAACAGAAGATGGATGACGAAGGAGATAATGACTCGTGGAAGAACACCGAGAGATCACCTCAGGTTGCGCGGTCAATGCCTTGATTAATTTTTTCTAATTTGTGTGTAAGATTGCATCTGCATTTGCTACATTTCAGAAGAAGGAAGGCAATCTGATGCATCTAATTGATCCTACAGCATCGTGATCTTAGTGAAGGAAGCTGAAATTCCTTCATTGTATCCCTTTACAATCATTCCTAGTTGCAACTACTGCACAAAAAACAATTAAGGTCCGGAGGATTTACTAAATCTTTCTTTAAGATCAAGCCAAATATCTTTAGCAGTGTTCAAATACAAACACACTTCTATTAATTGAAAGGTTGAAGAGAATTGAAAAGCAATAAATTATCAGATTATTGCATTTGAACAATAATCTGTAACTTGGAGAGGTTGTTACTAGTTTAATCAGACTTCTATCAACAAAACTTATCTTGTTGCTTACTGATAGTGTTTTGCTCATAGATCTTTTCTAATTGTTGAAATGAGATCCATTTAAGATAGTATTTACTAAACTTGATGAATTAACATCAGAACTATTAAGAAAATAGATTGAATTAAGATCACTTGAAGGATCCAGAGGTGTTTGTGAACATGATGTACTTTCAGAAGACATTTTCCAAGTTTTGCATGTAAACCTGCTAAATTAAGAACAAATGATAGAGAAATTGAACAAATAATGCTTGAATTTGGGAAAAAAACTTCAAGATATAAAGAAACGAATTTTTTTAGTTCAATTAGAGAAGAATGACTTGCAAAAACGAGAAAATGTGTTATAGAGTCATGATTGTGCTGTGGTACCATGTCATAATTTATTTATTCATGATTAACTCGATGATTTACAATGAATAAAAGAGAGTAAGAATGAGAGGAGAAAAAAAGTGTGAGATAACTTTCATTATTACAATCTCTATGAGTATATATAAAACTGAGTAGATTCATGCCCTAACAAACTATCTGCTAATCTTAGAGTTTTGTTTTTAGAGGTATATAAGAACTTACTTGTACCTTAATAGAAAAAGTACAGCTTAGCTAGGAGCGTAGCTGATATATAACAACAATAAATATTGGTTAATTAATCTTTAAATTGTATTTGTATTTATTCTTGAGCTAAAGATGTTTGATATTTCGTCAAAGAGGGCATCCATTCTAGATGGTTGTCTTTAGAATGGATTACAAACTGTTTTTGTCAAAAACAGTCTCACTTGCTTATATAAGAAAAGATGTAGTAAATTATAAAAGTAGTGAGGTAATAAGGATAACAAGAGAAAGCGAATGACACATATATAATTATAATAACGAAAATCAAGCAAAACAGTATTACAGAGAAGAGCATAAGAGTTTAAGGATCTCCTTTTGTATTATTAGACGTGCAAAACCTACTAAAAGGCTATGTTTCTCAATAAAAATTCAAGATAGCATCGTTGATGTGGCACCCTCATGCCAATAATGTCTCACATTTTCTAAATTTTATTCATTTTAGAAAAGGAAAAATTGATATGAAAGGTATAAACTAGTGGCCATCTTCTATAAAAGGTGTGTACTATTGATAATCTATATTGAACTATTTCCCTAATTTGACAAAAAACAATCCCATTGACCGGTTACCTATTATAAAAGGGCTGAACTATTACCGTAAACCGGTCAATGGGATTGTTTTTGTCAAATTGGGGTAATAGTTCAGACCTTTTATGAATTATCAATAGTACATACCTTTTGTAGAAGATGGCCAATAGTTATAACTTTCTAATCAATTTTTCCTTTAGAGAAAAGGAAGGTATTCTTTTTGCAAAATTACTTTGTTATGGTGTTCATCTTTTAATCCCGATTTTTGGGTAAAAAAGTGAAATCACTATACTACAATAAAAAATTGTTTATGTAAAATTTTATGTGAAAATATTGGTGTTAGATGACTTTAAGGACATGGGGTCCAATCCAATTAGGGGCTCTTTAGGAGTGAGGTTTCCCATATCATCCCCCTTACTCCTAATCATCATGATCGACATGTAACCTCAACTTAAGATACCTAGAAGACGTGTCTACACCCATTAATAGTGAAATCACAAATTATGCCAATTGTTTCAGGTGGGATTTGTTCGAATATAAGGGGAAAATAGTAAATGACATGTTGATACAACTAGCATATGAGCGAGGTTTGAAAACATGGGCGACATGGATTGAAAACAATGTTGATATGAAAAAAACAAGAGTGTTTTTCAGAAGCATTTCGGCTCCGCATAGATCTCCTCAATATGATCAATGGTGCTACAATAAAACTAAACCTGTCTTAGATGATTCATATTTGCCGATTTTTCCAAAATCAATGGTGGATGTTGTCGAAACTATAATAGAAGGGATGAGAAAATCACAAGTGAAGTATTTGAATATCACCAAGATGTCACAACATAGAATTGATGCTCATCCAGCCATCCACAGGTTCAAAGATTGGAACATGCTTAGCGAAAGATATGCAAATAACCTCTCCAATTATGTTGATTGTACGCATTGGTGCCTTCCTGGAGTTCCTGATTCTTGGAGTAGATTGTTATATGCTTCTCTTTTCTTTGCTAATAATTTAGAAGATACATCCTTTTTTCAAGATTGATTTTTCAAACACTTTGGGTTGTTCCTTCTCATACATACTCCTTTGTATGATACCATTGTAGTCGTTTTAGAAATTGTTCCAGATGTTTTTCTTGCCATAATATCAGTTTTGATGTACTTATAGGTGGCAGCATCAGATTTCAGGCACATAAATTAGTCATGATCAACTAAATTAATTGGTAAAGATAATTGTAAATTGGTTGTCTACTACGTCTTACTTTTTAAATAGTCATATGTACCTTTGAAAGTGTAAAATGACGTAAATTGAAAGTTAAATTACTCTTCCATCTCTCTCTTTCTTGAGTCTGAAGACCCATTTGTTGCAAAGTGTTCTCTTTCCTGTGGGCAATAAGTCGTATGAAGTTCTAACTTATTCTTCTTACGAATAGACTTATACCTTCTTGTCTAGTCATCAATGAAAGTAAAAAATATTGTGAGCATCCAAGGGATTAAATGGGGGATGGGCCCCATAAATCAGTATGCACAAACTCTAGCTTATTTGTTTTCAACTCTTTCTTGCCTTTTGTAAAGTGACCTTCTTCAGCTTGCCATAAACACAACTCTCACAAATTTCCATGTCAATTAATTTCAATCCTAACAACTTGGCACTCGAAGTCAATATCTTCATCCCCTTCTCACTCATGTAACCAAGTCTAGTATGCCATAACTTGGTCTCATCTATCATAGTCTTAACAACTATCTATGACACCATGCAATAGTGTATAAAGTTTCCATCTTCGTTATTATAGCAAAAAAAATAATGGAACCGTTGGATATTTTCCATTTCCCCTCGCAGACACAGTTTTTTGTAACCATACGAGTCCAGCTGACTCCTAAAAGTCTGATTCTTTGGTAAACCAGGAATATGCCAAATATGTTATAGTTTCACAGTACTACTATTTGTGTTCTTGATCATCACATATCCCTTCCCCATAATATTCAAGGTCTTATCATCATCTACATAAACCTTGCCGAATCTCTTAAACATAAAGTAACATAATAAATCATTACATGGTGAAGGATGAAATAAGGCACGCAAATTAAGTATCCACAACTTAATGCTACTATCTACACTCTATATCAAGTCATTGTTCCTATTGTCAGAGGTATGAAACATACTATACTACCTCCGCTTTTTTTAGTTGCAACATTTTCCTAATAGGGAAATTTCCCAAAGGTTGCAACACTTTTCTTTTCCTTATATAATTGTGGTCCCCCACACTCTCCAATACTTAACATAATTAAAATACTTTTTGTTGTGGTTCGCCACACTCTCTCTCATATTTTTTTGCATAATTAAGACCCTCAATGGTCCCCACTCCCCTTAATTATACTCGTACATTCACCTAATACCTCATTAAACTTTTGCCGAGGCATCCGCAATTTTCAAAAGTGTTGCAACTAAAAAAACGAAGGTAGTATTTACTTACTTTTTATATGTTGATGATATGTTAGTTGCCTATACTAGTATGGATGTTGTTAATGGTGTTAAGGAGAAATTTTCAAAGAAGTTTGAGATTAAGGATCTAGGCGAAGTGAAGCTATATAATTTCTGGCATGAGAATTTGCAGAGACAAATAAGCAGGTTCTTGAAGTTATCTCAGGAGGCTTACATTCTCAAGGTGCTTAGTAGGTTCAATGTGAAAGATGTATGCAAAGCCTAAGAATTATCCGTTTTCGAGCGACATTAAACAAACCAAGGAGTGTTCACCAACAATAAATGAGCACAGGAAGCACATGGCCAACGTTTGTAGCTTGATGTATGACATGGTTTGCACTAAGCCGACATTGCTTTTGCAATGGGATTTGTGAGTAGGTTTGTTTCAAATCTGGGTGAGAAACAATAGGAAGCTGTAAAGTGGTTACTTAGATGATTGAAGGGTACTTCATATATGGGGATATGCTTTTGGATGAAAGGATTAAATCTTGAAGCTAAGGTTACGTTGATGCCGATCTTAGTGGACACATCGACTCTAAAAGAAGCAATTATGGATACATCACAACTGTTGGAGGTACGACAATGAGATGGATGTCTAAGTTCCAGAAGTATATTCCTTTGTCAAATACATAGTCCGAGCATGTGGCGATGTAAGGCAGGAAAGGAGAAGGAGTAGTTTATTGGTTTTCTCAATGAGATGGGTATTCAACAAGAACAAGTTGTTCTCTACAAGGATGGTCAAAGTGTTGTGCACTTTGATTAGAATCCGATGTATAATTGTCGGACCAAGCATATATGGCAGCGCTTTCATTACATCAAAAGTATGCTGCAAGAAGAGGTGTTGTGCTTGGAAAAGGTGATGGGTTCTAATAATCTGGCGGATATGCTTACTAAGAATGTTAACCATGACAAATTGATGTTGTGTAGGACTTAAGATGGTCTTTGATTATTTTTGTTTGAGTTCGAAGATGGAATTGCACTAGAAATTGGAGGTAGATGATAAGATGAGGTTCATGTAAGGGCTTGTTCTCTAATTTTCTCGGTCTTCAAGTGGGAGATGGTTGGGAATGTGTGTGTAGACAGAAAAACGATGAAGGAACAAATAGGTCGTAAGGTAGTGTGGAACGCCAAACCTTGCGGGCATGGGGTAGTGTTGAGCCAAAACCCGTGAACGCGGGGTATGCCTTGCGGGCAAGCAAAAGCTAAAACAAAAACCCTGTGGGTAACGAGATTTTTGCACGCCCAAACTCGTGTCCCTTGATAAGTTGATTCATTTCATTTAGGGTTCGTTTTACCCTTTATTATATATTGTTATTAGCCGTTTGAGGCTAATTTGATACATATTCATTGTGATAGAGCTTGAGAGAAATCTTGAGCGTTTGTAATCATCTTGTGAACATCTATTGATTTCTAGTGCATAATGGAGGATTTTCTCCTGATGATCCGGTTTTCCAAGGTCAAACACTTTGTATCGATTTTCTTGCTTCCTTGTTTCGTTATTCTATATTGTTTGATATTTCTTCATAGATTATAGGCAATAGAACTTACAAAATTACCTTCCCTAAGTTTAAGGTCATGAAGTTTTCTCTTCAATAAAGGTAATTGGTGACCTACTTCGTCATGTACAAAGACTCAAACTTCAGGTATAATGATCCCGATATTGATCTCTCTTTAGCCACCTTCCTCAACACCTCATTGAAGAGACACAATTGTTATCAATTTTCTATTTTTCTTATCCTTCTTTTCTTCATCTGAAATTGTGGATAGCTTCATAGCTTCCCAACCATGGCTTTATCGAAGCTATTTTTAACCATAATAGCATACATATTTAACTTCATAACCCAAAGTTGATAAAATATTAAAGTTCTCAATATTCAAACCACCACACATGTCTCAACACCTCAAGAACTTCCAATCTTCAATTAACCAAAAATAAGCCCTAGTTCCACCAAAATTCTACATCGCACAAATTTGTTTGAGCAATTAGTGACAATTACAAGTAATCATCAAGAAAAACTGCAACTAAGAAATTTGAAGAACATGAAGCACACACAAAAATGTAGGTGGGAAAATCCAACCATCTTTTCTTGTACACTATATAAGCTACCATATGGACGGCAAATGATTGTATTAATGAATAATTAGTGTTTACAAGAGGATTATACAAATCTCTAACTAATTTTCTCTCACCAAAGAAACAAGATTAAACGAGGTCGGAAGATTATCTCTCAAACCCTAGCTTTGTTTCTCATAAGTGGCTCTTAGTCGCTGTAAAATAAATGGCTCAAAGGTATTTGTACCAAGGACTTAAATAAACCCTAAAAACCGATGAACTAAGTAGAGCTAGGTTAACCCGATCAGATAAGGGGCAACCCACTGGGGCAACTGAGGTTAGGGATTTCATAACCAAAATATGATGTTTACCTGGCCCGAGTAGTTGATTACCCGCAACGCTCCTTTAAGTTGCACGAGGTGTGCTTAATACCCTCGGATAATTCCGTCAGTTTTCCCTTTCAATCTTTCTTTAGGTCACAAGTTCCAACATAATCAGATAATAATGTCTTAGTATGATATTTTTTATTTGATTAGATTTAAATTACTAAGAATAAAATATGCAACTGATCATTGAATACTAACAATTGGGTTAATCGATTGGGTCCATTTTAACATCTCTACAGCACAAGAAGGGAATTGGATCAAGGAGTACTCTTTTCTTTAAATTTGGGATACTTCGAAAATATAAGTCAAGGTATTTATAGTAATAACGTTTTTGATAAATAAGACCTTTAACTTAGTTTCATTGAATGTAGTCTGCAATACTCATTTGTTGTAATAATTTATCGCCCACTCGTTTTTTAATTTGTTTAGAACATCACTAGAAGATTTTCTCTTACATATAGATATAATTAAGTGAGATTCCAAAAACAAGCTAGCTTTTTTTTATATTATATATATGAACTTGTTGAATTGGCGGACTGTTTTAGAACAGGGATTCGTTTATAGTTGACAAGAAAACCATTTTTCATAAAACTAGTTCTTTTACATATATTTCAACTAGTTTGGTTTGTAAGGTGTGAAAAAAAATGTTTTTCAACATAACATTTTTCGAAAGAACCAAATCAACTAATAATCTAAATTGATGGATGAATGGTTCAGGAATACTTTTACACTCCTTCTTCATACCTAGCGGCTGACGCTAAATATATATTCCAAATAGAAATGAGGGGTGAATGAGAACCTGTAACTTTCTAGTCACACTAATTCTTGATACCAAGTCAATGAATCAACTCAACCAAAAGCTAATAATTTGTTCTTTACCCTTTTTTGTTTTTTGTTTTTTTTAAACCAAAAGCAAAAATATAAAAACCAGAAATAGTAGTTTCTGTTTTTTCGTTGTAAGTTTTCAAAAAATAACATGAATACTATCTGTATGACAAACTTGAAGTTATTTTACAACTTATATGATGTATTTCAAATGAAAAACCAAAAACAAGAAATCGCACTGATACCAAATGGGCCCTGAATGATTAATAATAGTTTTATACTCTATCACTTATCTATGAACTCTATAGAAGGAAGGCAAAACACAACTTCCTATTCTTTTCAGTTCTCTTTCGTTTCTTCTATCTATTCTTATGTTTTTTCTTCATTTTCCCATTGTCGTCGAGCTTTGCTAGCAAGAAATCTAACAAAGCCAAAGTTGGTTTTAATTAAATCTACATTTCAATTTTTCGCTAGCAAATCATTTTACTTGAAAATGATTTTCCGTCCAACCAAAAAACAATATAAAACCTAATCCACCTACAAATAATTGATTTTAACATTGAATGATCTACGAACGTATAAGTTGTCAATCTCTCTCCATTGATGTTTGTAGTTCAAGCCCAATTAATAATAGGATAATTTGTGCAAAACCACCTTAAATTATCACAATTTTAGAAACTCTCACCTGTATGAATTTTTTTTATAACTTTTCACCTAAACTTTTTAAATTTCTTATAAACTCCCACCACTTAACATTCTTTGCCTAACTTCGTTAAATGAGTGGTCAAGTGGGCCGCATACACTATGGTTTTATTATTCATTTTCCCTCCAAACTTTCATTTTCCAACCATTAATCCAATTAAACTATTAATTAAGTACATAAAGAATTAAAATTGATTCGAAAACCAAACTTAAATCACATTTGCGAATGATCAATTAGCAGGGAAATGAAAGTTTGGTGGAAAAATGAATAACAAAAACATAATGTGGGTCTCACTTGAGTACGCACTTAATGGAGTGAGGGAAAAACTGTTAAATGGTGGTAGTTTATAAGAAATTCGAAAAGTTTAGGTGAAAGGTTACAAAATTTTTTTTATAAAATGGGCATTTCTAAAATCGTGATAAGTTAAGGCAATTTTACACAAAAAATCTTTAATAATAGACTAAACGTTGAGAGGGCCTAAGTCAATTTTAATTAGGTTGATTAAGTTCTACATCATTTTGCTTGCACGTCGTAATAGAATAGTCTATTTCTACGTAGTTTTAGACTCAAGTCGTTGATTAAGAATTGTTTATATAGTGCTAATTTGAAAAGTCTACTAAAAGTCTTTTTGTATTTTTAGTCTGGTACGGTGGTACCGTAAGGTGTAAACTACAGTTATCCTTATGATTTATGAAGCTTGTTCCCCTTTAAAGTAAAATGTGAAAAAATATTAGTATCTTTATTTTATCGTCTTACCACCATACTATATTCATATAATATCTTTTATGATATATTCCATGTCAGTGCTGTCTCTACTAGAAGGTTTAAGTAGGTATTTTGACAGCTAAGACTATAACAAGTTAACAACCTCCACGAATGATTTTATTACTTACCACATGCACTTGCATGTGCCTTATCAATTCCTGCAAAGTTGATCTACTAATGCTATTTAACAACCAAATATAGGAAGTTAAGTTCTAACTCATTTACACTAAACCAGACATTTAGCTGATTAAGTCATGAAATCAAAACCCTACATACTTGATACATGGAACCTCTTGTCCGTTGGAACCTTAATTGGATGCCTTCTTTTCTTCATCTACTTCGACCAAGATTTTAACTTCTTAGGTGCTAGAAATGCAATTGCTTCTTTTACTCCTTTTAAGTTACTAAACTTCCCCACTAGTACGATTAAGCCTACAAAGTCATCAAATTTTTCCCTTGGTGATAAAGACACACTGAAAAACAAAATTAGGAAGAATTGCAATATGTTTGATGGAAGATGGGTTTATTACCCGCATGAAACTCCCAGCTATGATCCATCCAAATGCCCATTCGTCGAGGAGAAGATGAGCTGTAAAAGTAATGAGAGACCAGATTTAGAGTATGCGAAGTGGAAATGGGAAGCTCAACATTGTGATATACCATCGTATGTACTTCTTATATTCATTTTCTTATTTCATAATTTAATTTAGTTCTAACGCAAGAACGAAAAAAAAAATCAAATATAATTTTTATATTTTAACAATATAAGGAGAAGAACCTTTCAGATAAGTAATCTCACAAAAAAATAAAATTACAACATAATTGTTTGTTACTCTTTGAGATATACCCCCGCACCTTATTATACTTGCATTCTTCAATTTACATATGAAAGAGAAAATTTATCCCATGAAAATTCCTCAATTGACATAATGTGGATCTTCGATCGGTCACATGTAACACTACCACTAACTCACTTGTAATTTGTACATAATTTCGTATACTCACTATTACGGTACAACATTATTTAAGCGTTAAGCTCTTAATAAAGGTTCCCAAACGGCCAAACCTAGTAAGACGTTTATGTAAGGGAATGTCTTTTTGTACATATGAAAACCAAATACCTAATTAAGGTGAAGCTTTTGTAATTACACAGGGAAACCTTGTTATAGTTGAGTTCTTATTTCTGTTTCAAAACAACATTTTAAAAGATCAACCTAAAATACTTTGTATTGATAAGTATCCACATTTGCATAAATAGATATTTTAATAGTTGCTTTCTCAAAAAAAAGGCTACCATAATGAGTTAATGTGAGCTATGAATTGCTCCATGTCACCGGCAGTTTGTTTAGGTACATGTATTATTGGGCAGTTTATACAATACAAAATAACAATGATACCTTCCAAATTTATATTTTTAAATTCAGTATTTATCCTATATTTTTGGTATTCATGATATACGAACTTTTTCGCGACAATATATGTCACTATATTGTATAATAAACTGCATAATATACAAAAAATAGACTTTAAATTGTATTAGTTGTCGTCAGTTTTTTGGATAAAACCATAAAATATTTTGGTAATAGACATAATTTGGACATGTAATATGGATCGTATTATGGAGATAATAATTCGTTTAATTGGGTCGTCTTTACGTCTTGCTAGAGAACGCTATAGACCTTTGGGTTAGTAAATAATAAACCCGAAGCCCACTTAAATGGATCCTACAAGGTCACACATAATATTTGGATCAACAAAAGTGAAACCCATAGCCCATAAAGGCTAAAGGGTAGTCGGCCCAAGAGGGAGATGAGAGGAGATTATTTGACCTAATTATTCCTATATAAAGGTCATGCAGACAGAAAATAACAGACAGTATCTCTCATTTATTATTTTCTCCTGCTCTTTTTCTCTCTCAAATGACATTACTCCATAAAAGAAGAACGCTTTCTTCCTTCCAACTAGCATTGGTGGAGTGTTGATCCAAATTGGTGGACTAAGTAGAGGAATCACGTTTGAGATTCTTTCTCAAGATCGTTGGCTATACTTTGAAGTATTCAATCCCGCCATATCAGTTGAAATCACGCATCAATAGGTTGGTAATTAATTATTATATGATCCTTAATTATATGTGCATGAGATCCTATTTTAGGTGCTTATGAATTAGATTCATGAAATTCCGCTTATAGTACCTATAATCCTACAGTGGTATCAGTTTAGCCTCTTGCATATATTCTTTTGGTCATCATAATATGATTTATTTTGATGCGTTTATCACTAATTTTAATTTGATTAAGGGGAGGAATTGAATTATGGATTGAATAATTGGAATTAATTAAATGAGATTTAATTGCTTAATTATTTAATTTTTTTTAATTTGGCCGAAAATTAAAAAAAAAATAAAAATCGAGCCCTAATTGTTTTTGTTCGAAAATTGAGTTTTGGTCGAATTTTGAGGCTCAAATTCGTCAAATTTAATCAAAGATTTTGAAAATTGATTTAGGGCTTTGTTTTCTTTAGATTTGAATTGCAAAATCATGTATTTGATTGTTGTTTTCGTTTCGAAATCAAAGAGTTTGGTTAGAAACAACTAAAAACCCTAACTTTTGCCCTAAATTAATTAAATGGATGTTAAATGATGATTTAGCATGCCAAATTGTAAATTATTGTATGTTGATACATAAAGCATTGAATTATCTGATGAATTTCGAACCTATTAAGCTCGAATTGCCCAAAAATTGGTCGAAAAGTTTGAATTTCTGGGCAGTTTGCGGCGGCTATTGAGGCGTTTTCCGGCATGGTGGCGGTGCAAAGGTTGCACAGGTTGGCCGTTCGGCTTCCGGAGAGTTTTCCGGCGCTTCTCCGGTGGCCGCTGCGTGCAGGCTGCGTGGCTGTTGCGTGAAGGCTGCGTGGCTGCTGCGTGCAGGCTGCGTGCTGGCTGCGTTTGCCTGTCGTGATGGCTGGGCAGCAGCGCTGCAGCCACGGTTCTATCAAAAAAAAAAAAAAAAATGTTTTTCCTTTTAATTTTTTTTTTTTAAACAGAAAATCTTTTATGATTTAAGGTCATATCTTTTGGTTATTTTAATATGATTTTAATAACCGAAAATTTGGTTGATTTGATCTTTTGGTTATTGAATTTTTTTTTTTTAATAACCAAAATCATAAAATCTTTTGATGTATATCTTTTGGTTATTGAAATATGATTTTAATAACTAAAAGTATTCTATGTTTTAAAAGTTAATATCTTTTGGTTATTGAAATATGATTTTAATAACCGAAAATCTTTGATGATTTTAAAGTTATATCTTTTGGTTATTAAAATATGATTTTAATAACCGAAAAATCTTGTGAGATATAATGATTAAAATATTTTGGTGATTAAAATATGATTTTAATAACCTAAAGCTCTTTTAATTAATATCTTTTGATTATTAAAAATCAAACAAATATGATTTGTTTGAGAATATTAAGCAATTCCAATAATCTTTTATTTTGACTAGGTCATAAATTAAATCCATAATCTGATTCTTTAATCTAATTAAAATTAGTTGGAAAAATATAATATCTTTTAAGTTAGTTAGATTTACTAGCTTAAATGTTTTATCTTCTTGCTTTAATTAAGAATATTTGATATTTTAATTATTGACAAGCATGATATGTGATATTATTATTTGGCAATTAATATGTGATATTTTGATTATTGCAATGATAATATGTGATATTATTTTGAATTTGTAATATGTGATATTATAAAATGGAAATTCATTTTGATTATTCAATTTGGGGCATGTATAATATATGGTTTTATTATATGGCAATTTAATATATTAGATATAATTGCTATTATAACTAGTAAGATGACTAGTATGAGCCAATAAAATTATCAAAATGGTTTTTGACTTTAAGCAAAGTTGACTGATGTATGTGAGGTGATAAGCTCTGTCTAGGATTAGGAAGGCTCTCCCCAACGTCGTGGGTAACTTCCTTACCTGGGAGCTATAATCTCCTTGGCAATCACTCATCAACTAAGAATTACAATTGTTGTAATTAGTAAAATTTCATGTTAAGTGATGAACTCTGTCTAGGATTAGGAAGGCTCTCCCCAACGTCGTGGGTAACTTCCTTACCTGGGAGATATAATCAACTTGGCAGTATTATTTTACAATGCTTATAAGTTTATAGTATGTTGGTTATTAATATTGAAGAGTTCACTCATTAATAACAACATAATAAACTTACGTCCCTTAAATATTGAGGTTAGCTTTTCCAAACATAAAGTACTTATTAACCCTTAATTAATGATAATAGGTCATGCCTCCGCAGGGTATTGTCATTAATTTTGGGAGATAAGGTGAAATTGCGAATTTTGCATACTTAGTTTGGTTGTCCTTAACAAAATCATCAAAAGCGTTTTGGATTTTGAAGCAAGAGATAGTTAAGCATGTGATGTTTTCCTATCTAAACAAGAATTATAAAGTGTTATAATTAGTAAAGAGTTTACTTACCTTGAGAATGTAACTTTAAGATAAGGCCTCCGTCTGCTTAGCGTTGCATGTTGATAGGATCTTGTACTCACTTATTCAAATTGGGACATTAAAATTGAATAAAGTGTCAAACCTAGAAACCATTGCATGTTTTAAGGTTGTTTCATAAACATAAACTGAACTTTGCCTTTTATTTTTCTGTCTAGAGGTACTATGAATAACAACAACAACAACTCTATTTTCAACATTCGTCCTTTCCTTGAGAAGGATAGGTTGAATGGAGAAAATTACCTCAATTGGGAAAGGACCTTAAGACTCTTTCAAAAGGGAAAGGATTTTAAGGATAAATGGGCAGGCAAGAAGGACAAAGGCAAGAAAGTTGCCGTTGCTCCTGAAAAACCTAAGCCGACCGCTAAGCCAAAAGCAGCCGCGGAAAGCAAGTACTTCCATTGTGAAAAGATAGGTCACTGGAAGAGAAACTGCCCCAAATACTTGGAGGAAAAGAAGTCGGGGGCTTCCACCTCAAGTATTTATGTTATAGAAATCAATTTGACTTCTACTTCTTTATGGGTATTAGATACCGGTTGTGGTTCTCACATTGTTAACGATGTGCAAGGACTAAAAAGAAGTAGAAGGCTAGCAAAGGGCGAGGTAGAGCTTCGCGTTGGAAATGGAGCAAGAGTTGCTGCACTTGCCATTGGAAGTTATAGTTTACATTTACCCTCTGGATTGATTATAGAACTAAATAATTGTTATTTCATTCCATCAATTACTAAGAACATTATTTCAGTTTCCGTTTTGGATGATGAAGGTTTTTGTTTTGAAATAAAGAACAAGTGTTGTTCCATTTCTTACAATAATATGTTCTATGCTAGCGCAAAATTGATTAATGGCTTATATGTATTAGATAGGTCAGTACAGGTCTATAACATAGATAGCAAGAAACAAAAATCGAATGATTCAAACCTAACTTACATTTGGCATTGCCGAATGGGTCATGTAAACCAAAAGCGCATCCAAAAGTTACAACAGGATGGAATCCTTCCGTCATTTGATTTCGAATCAGTTGATGTATGTGAGTCATGCTTATTGGGGAAAATGACTAAATCACCTTTTACTGGAAAGGGTGAAAAGGCTAGTGATCTCTTGGGCCTCATACATACAGATGTTTGTGGGCCTATGAGCACCAAAACTAGGGGAGGGTTTGTGTACTTCATCACCTTTACTGACGATTTAAGTAGATATGGGTATGTCTATTTAATGAAACATAAGTCGGAATCATTTGAAAAGTTCAAAGAATTCCAAAATGAAATACAAAATCAACTTGGTAAGAGAATAAAGGCATTGCGATCGGATCGTGGTGGCGAATATTTGAGCCAAGAATTCGATGATCATCTGAAAGATTGTGGAATACTTTCACAATTGACTCCACCAGGAACTCCACAATTAAATGGTGTCTCTGAAAGGAGGAATCGAACTCTATTAGATATGGTTCGATCAATGATGAGTCTTGCTGATCTTCCGATTTCCTTTTGGGGATATGCTCTCGAAACAGCTGCACACACACTAAATAGGAGCCCGTCAAAGGCTGTAGAAAAGACTCCATATGAGATATGGAATGGAAAGATTCCAAACTTATCTTTTCTTAAAATCTGGGGTTGTGAGGTCTATGTAAAGCGTTTACTGTCAGACAAACTTGCACCCAAATCAGATAAATGTCTCTTTGTGGGATACCCAAAAGAGACAAGGGGTTATTACTTCTATAACCGTCAAGAGAACAAGGTATTTGTTGCTCGTGATGGTGTCTTTCTTGAAAAGGAATTTATTTCCAGAAAGACAAGTGGGAGTAAAATAGTTCTCGAAGAAATTCGAGATGAGCAACAACTGGACGTGGTTCACACCATGTCAGAGACGGCCCGACAAGACGAAAGTCAAGTTCAGGAGATGACGTATTCAACGCGTGAACCTCCTACCGTCCCACTTGAATCTAATTCAAGCGAAAATCTTCAAGATGTTGAAGAGAACATTTCTATTGATGCTCAGGCCCCGCGTAGGTCTAGTAGACCCAGGATTCCAAACAAAAGGTTGGTTGATTTCCTGTTAACTGAAAACTCCGAAATAATGATTTTGGAGAATTCAGAGCCTACTACCTACAAACAAGCTTTGACGAGCCCAGACTCTGAGAAATGGCTTGAGGCCATGAAATCCGAATTAGACTCCATGTCTGAGAATAAAGTTTGGACCCTAGTCGACTTGCCTGATGGGGTTACACCCATTGGATGCAAGTGGGTGTTCAAATTGAAAACAGACAAAGATGGAAACGTCTATGTCTATAAAGCAAGACTGGTCGCAAAAGGATTCAGACAAGTTCATGGTATAGACTATGACGAGACTTCTTCTCCAGTAGCAATGCTTAAATCGATTCGGATACTTTTAGCGATTGCTGCATATTACGATTACGAAATTTGGCAGATGGATGTCAAAACCGCATTCTTGAATGGGTTCTTGAATGAGGATGTGTATATGACACAACCTGAGGGTTTTGAGGATCTAGAAAATCCTAAAAAGGTTTGCAAGCTTCAGAGATCCATTTATGGATTGAAGCAAGCATCTCGGAGCTGGAATCTTCGATTTGATGAGGCAATCAAACAGTTTGGTTTTCTCAAAAGCGAAGAAGAATCTTGTGTCTACAAGAAATTTAGTGGGAGTAGCTTAGTCTTCTTGGTTCTCTATGTAGATGACATACTACTCATGGGAAATGACATATCAATGCTTGAGTCAGTCAAGGAATGGTTGAAAAGTTGTTTCTCTATGAAGGACCTTGGAGAGGCTGAGTACATATTGGGAATAAAAATCCATAGAGATAGGTCTCGAAGGATGATTGGACTAAGTCAAGAAACTTATATTGATAAAGTTCTTGCAAGGTTCAACATGGAAAACTCAAAGAGAGGATTCGTTCCCATGTCACATGGCATATCGCTTAGCAAGAGTCAGTGCCCGACTGAGCCTAATGAGTTGAAGCGAATGAATAGCATACCTTATGCCTCGGCTATAGGATCTATCATGTATGCCATGATAAGTACTCGACCAGATGTTGCATATGCCTTAAGCATGTGCAGCAGATTCCAAGCAAATCCAGGTGAAGCACACTGGACTGCAGCTAAGAGCATCCTTAAGTACTTGAGAAGAACTAAAGGCATGTTCTTAGTCTATGGAGGTGAAAATGAGTTGGTTGTTAAAGGTTATACTGATGCGAGCTTCCAAACCGACAGAGATGATTACCGCTCTCAGTCAGGGTACATCTTTTGTCTAAATGGAGGAGCAGTGAGCTGGAAGAGTTCAAAGCAAAGCACTGTAGCAGACTCTACGACAGAATCAGAATACTTAGCAGCGGTTGAAGCAGCTAAGGAAGCTGTTTGGATAAAGAAGTTCTTGACAGAGCTAGGGGTCGTACCTAGTGCTGTTGAAGGGATTGAGCTATTATGTGATAATAATGGTGCTATTGCACAAGCAAAAGAACCAAGATCACATAACAAATCCAAACATGTAATGAGGAAGTATTACCTTATTCGCGAGATAGTTGACAGAAAGGATGTCAAGATCTGCAAAGTTCACACGGATGAGAATGTGGCTGATCCGCTTACTAAACCTCTGCCTCAACCCAAGCATGAAAGTCACGCTAGGGCTATAGGCTTGAAGCAAATGTTAGAATGGCTTTAGATTGTATTATGTTTGAAGAAACTTGTTACAATGTAAAGACATGGTTTTGCTATTTTATGTTTATGAGAAATAAAGTTTTATCTTATTTAATTTTGGTTTAGTATTAAATAAAATGTCCAAAAAAAAAAAAAAAAAAATCTTGAATTCAATGGTTTTGTCAAATATGTGATTTGATGAATGAAACACCATAAGTGAACTGAATTCATAGAATATTCATGTTCCTAATCCAAGTCATTAAATTGGACATAAATGACTTATTGAAGGATTAGCATATAAGATTGATTGATAGCGCTGTTTCATGGGCTATAGGAACATAGAGATGTTTAGTCAATCATATGGATATGTATATTTGATACATGATCGAACTGACCTACTTAGAAGTTTGAATAACTTCGTAATTATATTAGTGGATTCCTAAGACATGAGTGGAACACTACTTAGCTTGATGATTGGTATAACTTTGATGTTGTCAAACATCATGCCGTAAAAGGGGACTATAAAGGCAGCATTCGGGTTGTGCTAAAAGTTGAGTGGGAGTTTTGGTTGCCACAAGATTGAAAAGGTCCTCCTATATAAGATAGGATGGGTGTCTTGGCCTCTTGAAGAGTGAGAATTGAAAATGCATGGCCGTGCTCAAATGGATTATAAGATAATCATTTGTTTAGCAATTCGAACTCGGATTTCAAGGAATAATTTGAAGATTAGTATGGATAACATAAGAGATGTGATCATACTATCAAATTAGACACTAAGAGACTTTAGGAATTTGAATATTGCACACTCGTCTCGGACAAGTGGGAGATTGAAGGAATTGTGTCCTCGACTCTAATGCAATTACTAAATATAATATGGATCGTATTATGGAGATAATAATTCGTTTAATTGGGTCGTCTTTACGTCTTGCTAGAGAACGCTATAGACCTTTGGGTTAGTAAATAATAAACCCGAAGCCCACTTAAATGGATCCTACAAGGTCACACATAATATTTGGATCAACAAAAGTGAAACCCATAGCCCATAAAGGCTAAAGGGTAGTCGGCCCAAGAGGGAGATGAGAGGAGATTATTTGACCTAATTATTCCTATATAAAGGTCATGCAGACAGAAAATAACAGACAGTATCTCTCATTTATTATTTTCTCCTGCTCTTTTTCTCTCTCAAATGACATTACTCCATAAAAGAAGAACGCTTTCTTCCTTCCAACTAGCATTGGTGGAGTGTTGATCCAAATTGGTGGACTAAGTAGAGGAATCACGTTTGAGATTCTTTCTCAAGATCGTTGGCTATACTTTGAAGTATTCAATCCCGCCATATCAGTTGAAATCACGCATCAATAGGTTGGTAATTAATTATTATATGATCCTTAATTATATGTGCATGAGATCCTATTTTAGGTGCTTATGAATTAGATTCATGAAATTCCGCTTATAGTACCTATAATCCTACAGTAATATCATGTACTATAAAATGTACACCATCATGAACAACCTAATAAGGTCTCGTGGTAATTGCAAGTCTGCAACCCAGAGCCATCTCATATGTTGATGTGTCATTTGATTTTTATTAGGTGTATAAATTCCACTACTATGCACTAGTGTCTCACTATCATCATGTGGTGGTTAAAGCTGATACGTTTTTTTGTGAATTTTGATAAATAAAATGGAAAATTTTAGTTGATCTTACAATTCACATGACAAAATTTTAGTTTATCATAAAAAATAAAATAAAATCGATCGTAGGGCTCAAAAGAAGACCATTGTAGGATAGAGTAGTCTCTTAACACAACTATTAAATATAATCGACATGTTTTGTTTTGTAAATTCACTTATTAGAAAAGTTATAAAAGAGATAGTCTAATCTATATATATTAAAAAGCATAACTAAGCATTGCAATCCGCCACGTGTCACTATCCCTCTTTGAATGATAGTCTGTCCATTTCATTCTCATATAATTAAAAAATGTCAACGTGAAGACTCGAACTCCTGACCTTGAGTATGCAATAAGGAGTTTCAACCACCACTGCAACATGTTAGTAGTGCTTATTCTATCAAAATTAATGACGATATATGAATAGAAACCAAAAGTTAAGTTGTAAATCTTTAAAATGCAAATTATAAATGAGATGCTTTTTTTTAATAATTTTTCACACTACATGACATTAATTATTTTAATTATTATAAAGTTCAATGTGCGAAAATCTCGAGCATCGTCGGGGCCTAAATACTAGTTTTTATTGAAATTAGACTAACTTAACTCCATCACTTCATTTAAAAACCCAATCACTTTTTTAAAAAAGGTGTTTCATTCTCTTCTATCTAAATGGTTTGAACTGTTGTCTAATTTATAATTAAAAGTGGGCAATTTTTTATAAAACCAACTTCACTTATTAATGGACCATCATGGTGTAATTATCTTCTAACATGATGGTACCGTAGTTTAATATATATGTGCTACCGTTGTATCTATCATGAACTAGTGATGCATTGCTTATGTAAAACTATGTCGGTAAGTTGCATTCGAGGTTTACTTTAACATTAAACAAAAAAATTATGTCAATCATTTCAGGTGGGATTTGTTTGAATATGAGGGAAAACTGATAAGTGATATGTCGATAGAACTCGCATATGAACGAGGCTTAAAAACATGGGCGACATGGATCGAGAGAAATATTAATCCAAATAGAACAACAATAGTCTTCCGGAGCATTTCAGCTCCACATAAATTTCCACAGTATGATCAGTGGTGCTACAATAAAACCAAACCTATCATAGATGATTCATATGTACCCGTTTTTCCCAAATCTATGGTTGATGTTGTCGAAAACTTGATAAAACGGATGAAGAAATTTCAGGTGAAGTATTTGAATATTACCAAGATGTCCGAGCACAGAATTGATGCACATCCATCCATGTATAGGTTCAAAGATGGCAACATGCTTAGCAAAAAATATAATAATAATCTCGGCAATTATGCTGATTGCACGCATTGGTGCCTTCCTGGAGTTCCAGATACATGGAATAGATTACTGTATGCTTCCCTTTTTTTTTGATAAAGATTTTGTTTAATCATCCCATTTCTAAGGTTTGTTTTCGCCATAATATTTTTGTTGGATTTTTTGTACAAGATTCTATTTTTGTAGGTTCACGTCAATAATGGTTAACGGTGTCTCGATCATATGATGGGATGCATTTATAGCTTAGTCTCAATGTCAAAATTACATGAAACTGTCGTCCTGTACCGATCTATAGTGTGTTCGAGATTATCGTTATATGTGTCATCTAATAATACCACCCTAGCGATTTTTTTTGAATGATTGGCCTCCCACTAATGTTGTGTCATTTTCTTGTGCGCCACCTATTATCCGTGCTTGCTTCTACGAAGCGCGTAATTTTCGAGTTGTCCCCTACTAGATCCTCTTCCCACCTAGTTACCACCGTTCTACCACCCAATCACAGTGACTCCCCCTATTTGTCCAATCGTCGTGCGTCCCCCACCGTGTCCATGCCTATAGTGTGTCATCCAGCAGTCCCTCGAGTGTTACACAACCCCAAAGCAGCTCCCTAACATCTATATTATCACCCCGTCTTACTAAATCACCCACCCATGAACCTTTAAAGTCGTTATGCCTGCAACAACATCCAACACTCATCTAAGGCAAACCCGATTAAAATTGGAAAGTTTTATACCAAATTCTATACTAAATCTCAGTATAGATTCCATGGAACCCAATCAACTTCTTCTTACGCTCAAAGTTCCAAAATGGCATCACAACATGGCGGAAGATCTTAATGCTTTACTTGCCGATCATGCATAGAATCTGGTGCTTTTGTTGTTACTAGGAAGAAATTTTTATTTGGTTGTAAGTGGATTTACCAAACAAAGTACAATAGTGAAGGCTTGGTGGAATGTTGTGAGGCTCGCTTGGCTACCTGAGTTTACAAGCAGCAAGGTGTGGTGGATTTTAGCCCTTCTGTTCATGTTGTTCTTACCTTTGGTATCTCTTATGGTTGGTCATTGCGTCAACTTGATATTAAATATGCATTCTATACAAATTTTTCTTGTTATATATTCAGCATGTTTATATGATACAACTCCATAGATTTTTCATCTCCAATTTCCAAATATTATGTCCTTCAAAGATATCAATGTTTTCAAACAAGCTCTAGTACCAATTCCTCCAACAACTCTAAATCAAGCTTTTAATATTGAGCCTATCTTGGATAAAATTTTGTTCCGGACAACATTTTTCAATCATTAATTTGGCTAAAATGACCCAAAAACAGCCGAAAAAGAAAAATTATAAAATTAAGCTATATTTTTTTACATCTGATTGAAATAAACATATTATTATTATGCAAAAAATTTCAATAAAGCTACACCGAATTCTCATAATAAAAAACCCTCAATTCAATTTCAATTTACAAACCCTCAATTCATAAACTTGACAAAAAGTGAAAGTAAATGAGAAATCTAACATAGTTCGCACAACCAAGGGAGATTAGAAATTAACAAAGCTTGAAAATTGCACCTAGAACAAGCCCTCGTACACCCAATCCCAAAACGAACCAAAAAGTCCTTGATCCCTTCTCTTTCTTGCCCTGCTACTTGAGCAACACCACTCGTGATGGCTTCGCGGCCGTGAAGAAGGTGGAGATGGTGTATGCATGTGAAGAAGGTGAGGTGAAGAAGATATTGAAGGAATATGTCCTTAGACAATTTCCGCAATTACTGAATATAAATAGGATTGTATTTATTGAGATAATATAGTTAATTATTTTAGTAACCGTATTTGCTTGCTAGAGAATAAATTACGGTTAGTAGACAAATTGGTTTGGGCTACAACTAATATAATTAATCCTATAAGGTCACACTAAGTAACACCGATTAATAAATAAATTATGAGCCCATAAAGGCTTATAAGGGGCCGGCCACTATTAGGGTGATTAGGGTTTCTCTTAACCTAATCTCTGTCTATTATATATAGATATAATAAGAAGAGAGATATAAGGAATTCAGTTAGTCAGTAACACAAAAGAGAGAAAAGAAAACTCTTCTCCCTCTTTAGTCTAGGCGCCTAATCCATCAAAAGCAAGAGAGTGAATAGTTCATACTCTTCCGTTCTAGCAGACGTGGATATTAATTGGTGTTCGTGGACTAAATAGAGGACCTACAAGTGTAGTTCTTTATCTCTGAAGTAATCAGATTCGTGAATATACTTTGCAGTATTCAGACTCTTCATACCTGTTCAAGTCGCGTGACAACTGGTAAGTAAATATGCAATTATATATAATTCGATTAATTGTTATGCATGATTCTGTGATAGATGTTAGGAAAAAGTTTCTTGCAATTCCGCTATTCGCATCTATATGTTCTTACAGTGGTATCAGTTAGCCTTATGCATAATGTTAATTGATTGTATTATATGCATGTTTATTATTTTCATTCAATTAAAGGAAGGTGATATGTCATAAATTGCAAAAATTAATATTATGAATATTAATTGATTTAAAATTAATTCATGCTCAAAATTTCTGATGGACGTGTATTACGTGAATCTTCCATCAAAAAATTCTGTTTTTTGTTCATTTTTTTTTTCCGAATTTAGTTTAATTTTATGTTTAAATGTTGATTAAAGCATAAAATTAAAGTTAAATTGTTAAATAAATTCGAAAATCCCTTTTTTTTTAGTTCCGAAAATTTTCATTAAAAATAAAAATGTTATTTTTATTGTTTTTTTTTGGAATTTGATAGAATTTTGTTGAATTTTTATGTTTAATAAGATTGAAACGTGAAAATTTGATCTTTAATGATAAAATAATTGATTTTAATCATTATAAAATTCTATAAAAACCCACATAAGATCTAAAATCTTTTTTAAAGAAAAGGTTGTTATTTTCGAATTTTTTCCATGATTTTTCCAGTTTTCTATGAATTTTTATGATTTAAATTCATGTTTTAGTATAGTAATTAGAATATCTGATTTTAATTACTGTAAAAATCACGAAAATCATTATAAAAATCTAAAAATATCTAAAGATCAGTGTGATTCTTTTTATGATTTTTTTTTGGATTTTTGGAATATTTTTCGGCCTTATTTTAAGAAATTAGTTAGATCTTGTGGGTAAGTAAAGATAACAAAGATTATCTTTCCATTTATTTTATTAATTAAATTCAGATTTAGTTAATAAAGATTTCGAAAATTAGATTTTCTGTTTTAGAAATCTTCCAAAAGATTTACCCTATTTGCTTAAACTAATCTTAAAAATTTGGATTAAAACCAAAAAATTTTGGCTTAAGGAAGGTGCAGGCCTCCTTTTTTCTTGCGTGCGGGCCTGAGTCCATTTCTTGGGCGTGTGCCAGCAAGACAACCCTCTCTTTTTGGGTTGAGCTGGGCACAACTAATCTTGTTCCATTTTTTTTTTTGGGCTGCGTGTCCCTGACTTGTGGCTGGCAGCTTGGTGAAGCGCCAGGTAATATGTTTTGGGCCTTGTGCCGTTAAGACCAAGATTAGCTAGTCTTGGATAGCAGTTCAAGTTGGGCACAATTTGTAAATCACTTTTGAACTATTGTATTGGAGCATGATAAAATATTTTCAATATTTGCAATTTAATTAATGGTGATTAATTTCATATATCATGGTAATTGGATTAAAATAATATTTTTTTTTCTTTAATAATTTATGACTTAAATTGTTAAGTTATATAATTATTATAGAAAGGTTTTCTTCGCTTATTAATTGTTAATGAGTACCTTTTAAGTATTTATCTTATTTTGATATTATAAATGCTTGCATGTTTAATATAATATGAATGATATTATGACTTACATGTTTGTGACTAGTATGGCCCAAATCTAGGATAGAAAATACGATCTGCGTATCGTTTGTATTTCTGTAATTTAAATTTTCTGCTTAGTATAAATTTTAATGAAGATCAAGATCGAAGTTTCATGAAGAGTCCAAGATGGAGATTCGAGAAAGTCTAAAGGGAGGATTTATGAAGATTAGATTTTCGAGGATAGGGGCCATACTAGGTTCACATTTATTTTGCATTTATTTTATTATAAATGCATGATTACTAAAGTTTAATACCTATGGTTGTTATTCTATGTGTTCACTTATTATTGACCATATTAATAAACTTTAGTCCCCAAAATTATAATATTGAGTTTACATGCTTTTCCAAACAACACCTATAAAGCCTTAGATCATGAGTAATAGGTTCTGCCAAAGCAGGGTGTTACTCATAATTCCAAGGATAGTAGGGTAGGTTTTTGGAAACCTACAAGTTAATGTTTGGTTTGACTCAACAAAATCATCAAAAGACAAAGTTTTGGGTTTTGAAGCAATGAGATAGAGTTAATAAAGAGTTATTAACCTGTCTACCAGGAATTATAATTAGTTATAATTAGTAAAATGCTTACTTACCTTAACTACTATATTTTAAAGGCAGGGCCAAAGTCCGTTTAATTATAGTGGGAGAGGATCTTGGTTATTTCTTTATTCAATGGGGATTTTAATTTTGAATAAAGGTTTTGTAGTCAATTAAAATTTGTTTAATTGCTGTTTTTTTGATAAATATTCATTGAACCTTGCTTTATATTTTGTTGTAGTTATCATGTCTAATTCCAACAACCACAACGCCTCTCCTTTTAATCTGCGTTCTGTACTCGATAAAGATAAACTAAATGCTACCAACTTTCTAGCTTGGGAAATGGCTGTGAGAATTGTTCTCAAAGCCGAAGGAAAAGAAAGTGTTCTTGACTTTCCACTCCCTGGACCCTTGCCAGCAACTGCAACTGTAGCTGAAAGGAGAGCTAAACAAACCTTAGAGGCTAATTCTGTGCAAGTAACATGTTTGATGCTTGCTTGCATGGAACATGATTTTCAAAAACGTTTTAAAGATCTAGATGCCTACACCATAATCCAGCAGCTTAAGACAATGTTTCAGAAAAATGCTAGGATGGAAAGGTTTGAGGCACACTATAAGCTACTAGATTGTAAGTTGGGAAAAGGAAAACCTGTTGGTCAGCATGTGTTCGATATGATCGGACATTTTCAGATCATGGAAAAATTGGGCTTTCCTTACCCAAATGAACTGGCTACTGATATTGTGATCAGGTCCTTGCCTGAAACATTTCAAAACTTTCGTTTGAATTTCTACATGCAAGGAGGGGAGCCTACCTTGGAAGAGTTACATGGTATGCTTGTTCAGGCTGAGAGGAGCTTACCTCCTGAACCCGAGCATAAAGATGTTCTGATGGTTAGGAAGGGTAAACAGTTCAAGAAGAAAGGGACTCCTAAAGGGAAGAACAAGGGCAAATTTGTTGCAAATGTGACTCCTAAACCAAAAGCTACTCCTAAGGCTAAAGTAGCAGCACTACATGAGTGCTACCACTGCCACAAGATTGGCCACTGGAAAAGGAACTGTCCCGTTTATCTGGAGGAGAAGAAAAATGGTGCTTCGACTTCAGGTATATATGTTATAGAAGTTAATTTAGCTACAACTACTTCTTGGGTATTCGATACTGGTTGTGGTTCTCACATTATTAGTAATGTGCAGGGACTAAGAAGAAGTAGGAGTTTGGGCAAAGGAGAAGTAGATCTCCGAGTGGGCAATGGAGCACGAGTTGCTGCTTTGGCTGTTGGAGATTATAGTTTACATTTGCCGTCTGGTTTAATATTAGAACTCAATAATTGTTATTACGTTCCTGTTATTACCAAAAACATAGTTTCGGTTCCAGTTTTGGATTCTGAAGGTTTTTCATTTAATATTAAGAATAATTGTTGTTCTGCGTATTTGAATGATGTTTTCTATGTTTCTGCTAAATTATCACATGGTTTGTATGTTCTAGACTTACAAAATCATATCTATCACATAGACAGCAAGAAACGAAAAACAAATGATTCAAACCCTACTTACCTATGGCATTGTCGATTAGGCCACATAAGCTCAAAGCGCATAGAGAAGCTACATAAAGATGGACTTCTCAAATCATTTGACTTTGAATCTTTTGATATATGCGAGTTTTGCTTGATGGGAAAAATGACTAAGTCACCTTTTACTGGCTCAAGTGAAAGGGCCAATGACCTTTTAGCTCTCATACATACTGATGTATGTGGACCTATGAGTACTACGGCTAGGGGAGGGTACAGTTACTTCATCACTTTTACTGACGATGTAAGTAGATATGGATATGTCTACTTAATGAAGCAAAAGTCGGAATCGTTTGAAAAGTTCAAACAGTTCCAAAATGAAGTGCAAAACCAGCTTGGTAAGAAAATCAAGGCATTGCGATCTGATCGTGGTGGTGAGTATTTGAGCCAAGAATTTGGTAATCATTTGAAAGATTGTGGAATACTTTCACAGCTGACTCCACCAGGAACACCACAATGGAATGGCGTTTCTGAAAGGAGGAATCGGACCCTATTAGATATGGTACGATCCATGATGAGTCTTGCTGATCTCCCCATTTCCTTCTGGGGTTTTGCTCTAGAAACAGCTGCATTTACACTCAACAGGGCTCCTTCCAAAGCAGTAGATAAGACTCCATATGCGATATGGACAGGAAATGTTCCTAAGCTGTCTTTTCTGAGAGTTTGGGGATGTGAAGTTTATGTGAAACGTTTGATTTCTGATAAACTTTCACCCAAATCTGACAAGTGTTTTTTTGTGGGTTATCCCAAAGATACCAAGGGGTATTACTTCTACAACCGTAGCGAAAACAAAGTGTTTGTTGCTCGCGATGGTGTCTTCCTTGAAAAAGAATTTGTTTCCAAAAAGACAAGTGGGAGAAATATATATCTCGAAGAAGTTCGAGATGAGCAACAAATGGATGGGGTTAACACCCCATTAGAGGCGGCCCGGCATGAAAATGCTCAGGAGGTGGTGAATCCTATCCACGAACCTCCTACCGTCCCACTTGGATCTAATCCATGCGAATTTTCTGAGTCTAACGACCGAGATCCTTCTCCTGTTGTTCCCCAACGTAGATCTAGTAGGACCATCATTCCGTCAAGGAAATTTATTGATTTTCTCTTAACTGAAAATTCTGAATTAACGGTTTTAGAAAGTGATGAACCTACTAGCTACAAAGATGCTTTGGAGAGTCAGGACTCCGACAAATGGCTTGAAGCCATGAAATCCGAAATGGAGTCTATGTCTGAAAATCAAGTATGGGACTTGGTTAATTTGCCTGATGGAGTAAAACCCATTGGATGCAAATGGATTTTCAAGTTGAAAACAGACAAAGACGGAAACATTAGTGTTTTCAAAGCTAGGTTAGTGGCAAAAGGTTTCAGACAAGTTCATGGTATAGACTATGACGAAACCTTCTCCCCAGTAGCCATGCTAAAATCCATTAGGATAATCCTTGCGATTGCTGCATTTCATGACTATGAAATATGGCAAATGGATGTCAAAACCGCCTTCTTGAATGGTTTCTTGAAAGAGGATGTGTATATGACGCAACCTCAAGGTTTTGAAGATCCAGAAAATCCAGGGATGGTATGCAAGCTTAAGAAGTCCATTTATGGACTAAAGCAAGCATCCAGGAGTTGGAACCTCAGATTTGACGAGGCAGTCAAAAAGTTTGGTTTCCTCAGAAATGAAGAGGAATCTTGTGTATACAAGAAATTGAGTGGGAGTAGTATAACCTTTCTAGTCTTGTATGTGGATGACATACTTCTGATAGGAAATGACAAAGTCATGCTTGAGTCAGTCAAAGGATGGCTTAAGAATTGTTTCTCTATGAAAGACTTAGGAGAGGCAGAGTACATTTTGGGAATCAAGATTTATAGAGATAGATCTAAAAGGCTTATTGGACTTAGTCAAGAAACTTATATTGATAAGGTTCTTGCTAGGTTCAAGATGGAAAACTCTAAGAGAGGTTTCATTCCCATGCAACACGGCACATCACTTGGCAAGACTCAGTGTCCATCAACACCTGATGAGGTCAAGAGAATGAGTAATGTTCCCTATGCTTCAGTGATAGGTTCCATTATGTATTCTATGATTTGCACTCGACCAGATGTTGCATATGCTTTGAGTATATGTAGCAGATACCAGGCTAACCCAGGTGACGCACACTGGATGGCTGCAAAGAATATCCTCAAGTACTTACGAAGAACTAAGGATCACTTCTTGGTATATGGCGGAGAAAGAGAGTTGGTTGTTACTGAATACACCGATGCGAGCTTCCAGAGTGACAAAGATGATTTCCGATCCCAATCTGGTTTCATTTTTTGTCTTAATGGAGGAGCTGTGAGCTGGAAGAGTTCCAAACAGAGTACCATCGCAGATTCTACAACAGAGGCAGAGTACATTGCAGCAGCCGATGCGGCAAAGGAAGGTGTTTGGATCAAGAAGTTCATTTCAGAACTTAGTGTGGTCCCTAGCATTGAGAATGGTATTGAGTTGTTTTGCGACAACAATGGTGCCATTGCTCAATCGAAGGAACCTAGATCACATCAGAGATCGAAACACGTGCTCAGAAAATTCCATCTTATTCGAGAGATCGTTAGTAGAGAGGATGTAAAAGTAAGCAAGGTTCACACTGATGAGAATGTGGCAGACCCACTTACTAAACCGCTTGCTCAACCTAAGCATGAGAGTCATACTAGGTATATGGGGCTGAAACATATGGGAGAATGGCTTTAGGTTATTTACTTCTTGTTTGCAATTGTAAAGACCTTCATTATGTTCAGAATATTTATCAATAAAATAAAATGTTTATTTCTTATTTAATCGTTTGGTTTAGCGTTGAATAAAATGTCCAAATAATTTGTGAATTCAAATAGGATTTATCAAAAAAAGTTTTGATAATGGAACCCTATAAAGTGAACTGAATCACAACATTATTTAAAAGTCCCTAGTCTAAATCACTAAATTGGACATAAGTGATTTATGTAAAGGCTAGTGTGTAATTAATTGATAGCGCAGTTCCATGGGCTATGGAAACATAGAGATGTTTAATTGATTATATGGATGTATATTCGATACATTGTGACTTGACCTAATTAGATTCTAAAAGTAGAATCAAAATATAATATATTTGGTGGATTCCTTAGACATGAGTATGTCATGATTACCACAATATAATTGGTTTAACCTTGACATTGTTAAACGCCGTGCCGTAAAAGGAGGTTATGAAGGCAATGTTCAGGTTAACTAAAAGTTGAGTGGGAGTTATGGTCATACAAAAGTGGATAAGTCCTCCTATCAGATAGGAATGGTGTATGGGCCTCTTGATGAGCAAGAACTGAAAAATTGCATGGCCATGCGGAATGTGATTAAAGTGTTAATTCTTTTATGAGAACAGTTCGAACTCAGCAATCAAGAAACAAAATTTGAGAATGACATTGTGTTATCAAATTTGGCATTAAGAGACTTAAGGAGTTTGACATTGCGTACTTGTCTTACGGACAAGTGGGAGATTGAAGGAATATGTCCTTAGACAATTTCCGCAATTACTGAATATAAATAGGATTGTATTTATTGAGATAATATAGTTAATTATTTTAGTAACCGTATTTGCTTGCTAGAGAATAAATTACGGTTAGTAGACAAATTGGTTTGGGCTACAACTAATATAATTAATCCTATAAGGTCACACTAAGTAACACCGATTAATAAATAAATTATGAGCCCATAAAGGCTTATAAGGGGCCGGCCACTATTAGGGTGATTAGGGTTTCTCTTAACCTAATCTCTGTCTATTATATATAGATATAATAAGAAGAGAGATATAAGGAATTCAGTTAGTCAGTAACACAAAAGAGAGAAAAGAAAACTCTTCTCCCTCTTTAGTCTAGGCGCCTAATCCATCAAAAGCAAGAGAGTGAATAGTTCATACTCTTCCGTTCTAGCAGACGTGGATATTAATTGGTGTTCGTGGACTAAATAGAGGACCTACAAGTGTAGTTCTTTATCTCTGAAGTAATCAGATTCGTGAATATACTTTGCAGTATTCAGACTCTTCATACCTGTTCAAGTCGCGTGACAACTGGTAAGTAAATATGCAATTATATATAATTCGATTAATTGTTATGCATGATTCTGTGATAGATGTTAGGAAAAAGTTTCTTGCAATTCCGCTATTCGCATCTATATGTTCTTACAGATATAAGTCATATAACATAATGCTTCCACTTTTTTTCTCTTTTTTTGTTGTCCTTTTTATTCCTTTTTCTTTTCTTAAGTACATATAAACTCCTTTCCTCTTTTAAAATATGCATTCCCTCGTTTATTATTACTAATAGTAGTAGTGTTTAGTCTCTTCGCTAAACCTGATTTAGTAAACTCATACAAATTTTTGAAAATAATTTCTATTAATTAAATATGAAATAAGTTTTTATTTATTTATTTTCAATAAAATAGATATATATTATATTCCCAAATCACATAAGGCCTCATCATCAAAACCTATGATGCCAATTTAACACGGGATGGAAAATCTCCCTAAATCCTTCAAGTTAGGTGAATACTAGTTCTGTAAAAGATCACTGCATTCAGTAGTTAAAAGCAACAATTTCCACCTCATTGAAGGGTCTATTTCTTGTCAGAATTTCCTTCGATTTTTTTTGTATAAGTAGGCGCTTGATTTAATAATTTAGTAAAAGGAATAGTTACATGCAAATATTTTCCACCTCCAAAAACTTACCAACTTGATGATCAAGCTTCATGCATATTTGAAGCGCTTTGGTCAATTTCAAGTTAAAATTGATCGAAATTCAAATTGAGGGTTCGTTTAGGTCTTTATAGGAATCGAGCTAATTCTGTACCATAAGCAAGATAAATTATGCATCTATAAGATAAACTAAATATATACTACCTGCTTTAGGAGCATTATAAGGGGTCAAGTCAATTTCAAGTCAATTTCAGGTCAAATAGATTAGAAAGTCAAGATTAGGGTTTGTTCAGGTCATCATTTAGTGAGCCACTTTCTTACCAAAAACATCCAAATCTTGCAACTAAAAGCTACATTCAAAATAGGAAATCCCCAATGGTGGCCCTTAGGTTTCAGAAATTCTTAGTTGAGGAAATCCCAAAAAACTTTCTTGTTGGTAGCCCTGCTTTACAAAATATTACCAAACATAACCTTAATAAATAAAATTCCATTCACAATAAAGCATATTCAGCTAGTTAATAGTTAAGGCGGTCACTCACACATAAAACGAGGCATTTTGGGTCGTTTTTTGCCAATCTCGACATCAAAATCACCCCTGAAAGACTTAAAATAACCCCTAAAAACAAACTTTAAGGGAAAAATGACCCAGAATGCTTCGTTTTACGTGCGAGTGATCATCTTAACGATTTACTTATGGAATATGTTTTATTATTAATGGAATATTCTTCATTAAGTTTATATATGTTTGGGAATAATTTGCAAAACAAGGCTACCAACGGGAATGATTTTTCGGAATTTCCACCACCGGGTTTTTCTAAGACCTTTGGGCCAACCCTTAATAATATTTTCATATTTGAATTGTTCAGGCCAATTTAAGGTATAATAGATCACTATTTCATATTTAGCTTCTAAGCACAAATTGAGCTACTTTTTAACCAAAAACAATCTCACTCTTCTAATGAAAAAGGGCACAGTCGCTTGATCCACAGTTGTAGCTATTTCTTTTGTCGATCCTTCTAGAGTCGTCCTCTTCTTTGCCTAATAGATAATAATTAAAGGGTGCAGGTAATAGTTGAAGTACCCTACAAGCAAGGTCACTAAATCACTTATGTCATCAAACTTGGAACATACATGCTCGGATCCAGCGAAGCCGTCCCACTAGCCTAACCTTGGAACGCCGACCACTTGATAAATTTTTATGTTTAGTTTTGCTTAAGTTCTTTATTTAAGTTTTGCTAATGTAAACCCTCGGGCACTATAGTTTACTCTTTTATACTTGGGGCCTATAGCAATGAAATATAGACTTTATTCTATAATTTTAAAGTCCAAATGAGCAAACCAGAAATGGTCGTCCTTTGGACACCAAAACAAGGACTCCTCCAACGTTCGACTTAATCGAAATCACGCCAAAGGCTGAGGGACGTCTAACCAGGAACAAAAATGGTCGTTCCTCTGATACCAAGTGAAGGACTCCCCCAACTTTAACTTAGTCAAATCAAGCTAAAAAGTTGAAGTATGTCCAGTCAAGAACAAAGCTAGTCCAAGGGACACCAACTAGGTAACCCCTCGGCCTTTCGTTAGAAGCTACAAACTAATTAATAAAGGACAGGGATGTCAAAACCTCTCGAATCAAGTGACACAAACAACCAGCATGCGCAACTTGGAATAATTCAAAGAAGATGCAAACAAGTACAAAAACGAATAAAAAACTTAGAACCAAATTCAAGTTTCATATAGATTAAAGAAGTACACAACTCTGCTTCTAAAGAAACAAAATTTAGTACAAGAAGCATTTAATACAAGAAATCTAAAAACAAAACCTAACCTACCACATGCTCGAGCTCCGCATCGCCTTCATCCTCCTCCTCTTTCCCATCCTCGGCCTCGAGCTCCGACTCGAGCTCGGCGTCGAAGCCTGCTCAAGCTCCTACCTTAGAGCACTATCCTTCGCCTGAAAAACTTCCTTGTATGCCTTTTCGAGGAAGGAGCATTCAACCCCGAAGATGTTCTTAGTAGTGGCCTATAAAAAGGATGAATCGTCTCGGTTTCAGCGATCTTAAGGCTTACGTGCTTGACGTTGGCGTTGTATGACGGGCCATCATCAGAGCCCTTCCACTCCTCCAGCCATAAGAAGGCCTTGTTTCCCTTATTTGTCTCCCTAAGATTCTAAACCTACTCGAAGGGGGTGGACAACACGTTGTCATGATCATCCTTGACATAAGTCAGCTTGGAGGAGACACCCTCAGCCTTCTAGGTGGCAGCATCCCTTTCCTCGGCCAACTCCATGATCTGTCCTTGGACGGAGGATCGCTCCTCGGTAAAAGCGGCCTAATCAGCCTCGATGGCTTTTTTAGTCCGATTAAGTTCAGAATGATTCTTACGGAGGTCCTCGGATAGCCTCCAAGTCTCATCATCATGTTTCATTCACTTCTCCTCCACGACTTTGAGCTTGGTCTTAGCTCCCAGATGTAAGTGTCCGAGTCGCTTATTTTTAAAAAAAATTATGCTCCTCTTGTTTATTTCTAACTAATCATCCCTAGACCGAACACCCTGGGCTCGGCTCGGATCGTTGCTCGGCTCGACTCGTGAGGTCGATGAGCCTGTAGATCGAGAGCTCGGATCATGCTCGTTAAATATTTTAGGGCTCGAGCTCGGCTCGGCTCGATTATTATTGTCGGCTTGTTTTGGAACCAATTTTTAAAAAACGAATCAATTTTTCTAGGAAATAGTTTAGTTTTTCTAAAATGTGTTTTTTTAGGAAAAAAAATTAGTCGAGCCTGTTCACGAGATTTCGAGCCGAGCCCAGCCTACCTGAACTCGACTCGTTAAGCTTTCGAGCCGAGCCTGAGTTCTAGCCATGCTTTGACCGAGCTTTAAGCCCAAACTGTTCGTGAACATGACAGGCTCATTCTCACCCCTACTTACATCAAACCAGGAAGCATGGAGTCGGTTTAATGACACAAAATACCCCGCTCCAAAGTACTCCATCTCCCTCTCTAATGACACCAACGAGGTCGGCTTATCGAAATGATTCGTCGGGCCCCGTCCGTACCCAAAAGAGGGTACACTATCTTGGCACCGGATGATCTACCTTCCTTCTCGGCCATATTGGGTGAACGGATAGACCCTACATCCTTTTTGTAAGAAAGTAGTCTAAGTAACTACGATGTTTTGGTGAAAATGCAATCGACTCCTCCCATAGGTACGGTATCACCCCCATCAACTCTTCCCCAAGGCTCGCCGAAAGAATTTGCCGAAGGGATCCTTAGGTATTATTACACTAGCATTGTAAGAGGCGGTTGACACATGCATAAGCTCCTCACAAAACACCCCCTCAGACTCATAATGGAAAAGAAAATGGGGGTGCTCAGATTAGATTGAGCATCCAATATTTAGTATACAACAGCTTAGATGGCCATAAAGGCCCTATTTATTCAATTTCACTAACTAAAGAGAAAAAACAAAACAAGGAGGCATACCTGAAAAGAAGATCTTCAAAGGAGGAACAAAAACTCTTTCAAAAGAACTTAGAGAGAGAGAAAAAGGAGAGAGAGAGAGAGAAACAGAGAAATGATTCAAGGGTGATAAATGAAGTTCAAAACCAAGTATTTATACTCCCGCTCTCTTACACTAATTACCTTCCAATTAAAAGTCGCCAACCACGACCCCATCATGGGCTTAATCAAAGCAAACACTTAGACCAAAAAGGGCCTAAATCCAATGTTTGGCTCAACTATAGTAATCCCATATGAATAGTGACATCATGTTTTCTAAGATAAGTACAGAGGTCCCATCATTGACACAAATAAAACAATACGTCTAAAATCAGAAGGCACTCGGACCATCAAGGCATACCTCCTTTTTTGAACTTAATTGTATCAAAACCCCTTCAAAATGGTATATATAGGCGCTCGGCCTCTAGGGATGGCAACGGGTGGGATTTTTGTCAGGTGATCCATCACCTGCATCCATCACCCAGTTAAACTGACTCTCGCCCATCCATTCGTCACCCGGTTTATCCATTACCCGAAATTTATCCATCCATCACAATCGGATGATTTGGGTGACTCGGCTGATTAAAGGGTGAAAATATCTAAATATCAGATGTAGATTATAACTATTAAAATAAATTTACAAACACCATTTGGTAAGAAAAATAAATCTAAATATCAAATTTAGATTATAACTATTAATGGGTGAGTCAGTTTTTTTTTATTTATCAATTGTTAAGTAGTAAAAATACAAGTACGAAAGGTCATTTGAACTATATTTTCCACACACTGCTATGAATGATGTGTTTCTGATGTGTTTCTGATGTGCATCTAAGATTTCATTTGCTTTAGTTTGTATGAATTAGTAGAACTGATATAGAATCGATTTGTGATGTAGTTTTTGCATGAAACAAGAAATTGCTTATCTTATTATAAATTAGAGTGATTAAGACATAATTTCAGCTATATTATAACAATCAGCTGATCATAACAACAATTCCAGGAGTAACAGAAAGAAACTCCTAACGTCTAGAAACCAATAAGTGAGGAAACCGCAAGTAAGGACTCCGACGAGCGAATCTGGCGAGTGTTGTACTGCTGATGTCGACAGGGAAGTTTATGGGAGCCTCAGAGTTTTTGGATGTTTGGGACATGGGAGGCTAGAAGAGAAAGAGGGGTTTTGGTTTAGGATTTTTGGGTTTTTATACTTAGTACTTTATTTAAAATTTATTATATAAAAAAGTAAACAGATGGATAATATAATAAATCGGGTGGTGGATCGGTGATGGGTGAGAAATTGCCACCCGCATCCTACCCAAATCTGTCACCCTAATTTCACAACATGTTATCAGCACCTTACTCTAAACTCACAAAAGAATGTTTTTATTTTTCAGTGAAAATATTTATTGCTCCTATTCATTGTCATCTTCTTCTCTCACGAAAAGAAAATAACAAATTGACGTGCTCCAATTCACGGTCATCTTCAACCTCAAAATTTTCATTAAATCCATAATATATTGAGGGAACTACGTAGGCAACCATAGGAATACAAGCACGATTTCATAACGTGTTGTGAAATTAGGGTTAGGGATATAGAGAACTGTAGGGGAGAATAGTTGTATTTTCTCTTATTTCGTATAAGCGGTATATATATATAGTACAATATGTAGATAACTTGCGTGAGGAACAAGTGACCTAATTATAATAAGAGTATATGACAACTAGTATATACAAGATATTATCTATTAATAGACATCCACCATAATACTTCATAACATATTTAAGTTAGTCTAATTTTATGTTTAAATGAAACTGCCTATTTTAATAACTTTTATCTTCGAGAAGATACATGCGAGTTCGAGTATGCGAAGAACTTCAACTGGTTGTGGATAACTTTGAAAAAGAAAACATAAAGAAAAGCAAGTTGTAACTCCATATTTTAACATGGTTTTATTCGAAGATGTCAATTTCTAGGCACGTTGTTGCTTATTTGAGCCCTTATTTGTGTATTTAATCCACGAACGTGACCATTAATTTCATTTACATAAATTAGAAGAAATAAAATGTCGGGAGTATCATAATCGATCCCTACAAATCGGATCATGTATGACTTCATGTCTCTTTTGTTTCATTGGTTCAAGAAATGCCGAAACGATCGACCACTTGAAATTTAGTAAATTTTTTCATTGAAGTTACCATAAGTCGAGTGGGTGGATTGTCTTTCCCAATGACAGCCTCACCCTTGGCCGATGAAAGCTTCTTCAAGAAGTTTTAAACTGTTGAAGCATCGTCAAAAACCTAATGACGTAATTAATGTTTATTTTTTCTTTTATTGCCTTAATTACTTTTTTAGTATTTTTTGTTTTCTTGTACTTTAACACTCTAGGTCAGCCTTAAAATAGGGGGACCTTAGATTAAATTTTAAATCATGAATATGGTTCAAAATAACAATAATAATTTCGATAAAAAAAGAACAAGAAACATGAAAAACCAATATTATCTTTTCAATTTAACTATTCCCTCTGTCCCAAAATAGTTCGAAAACCTATCAAGACACATAACTTTAGGAGATAAGTTATTCATATTGAGTGGTTATCAATTGTTATTTTACACTACAAGAAAACGGGATTTAACCTACTGAAAATACCGACTTTTACTATATTAGTAGTTGATTCTATAATTACCGACCGAGAAAAAACAGTCGTTAAATACCGACCGTTTTTTTATAAATACCGACCGAATTAGAAACAGTCGTTAAGTACCGACCGTTTTCTTCAGTCGGCGGTCGCAATTATCAAAATAAAAAATATAGAAACTAGTCGGGCCCATATGTGTCATGTACGGTGTACCCTCTTCCAAACCCTATTTTCTCTACATTGCTTTAGCCATTCACTCCTTCTAATCTCTTATCCTTTTCTCTCTCCTTCTAACTCTCTCTCTTCCTCATCCTCTTTCTCACTAAATTCCTCAATCAAACATTAAGAAAATTTTCTCTATAGTAAATTGTTGAGCGCCTGAACTTCTTTCTTTATTTTTTTTTAATTTTCGTTATTTTCTCTATTTATTTTCGGTTTTGTTGATGGTTTTCAAAGTTTTTAGATCTGGATTCTGTTGACAGTTCAAGTTTGATTTTAAGATTTCTAGTATAACACTAGTTTATGATTCATTTTCTTTCAGATCTGGTTTTTCGTTTTATTGTACCGTGAATATTTTAACTCTTCTCGGTTTTGTTGCTGTTTTTCTCAGATTTTTCGTTTGATTTTTCAGGGAATTCTTCTTTTTTCTTGAAATTATCGTTTGATACTTTTCGTTCAGATTTTCAGTGAGATCTCATTACTTACATATACAATTCCTTTATTCCTCCTTTCATTTTTTTATCTTTCTTGTTTAATTTTATATAACTTTTTCTCTTTGTTTGTTTGTAGGTCAAGAGTTGAAGGGGATCTATTCAGAAGGAGATTGAACTCATTCAAGCATGAACAACAAGACTTTAATGAAGAAGTCTTAATTTTTTGTTATTCTCATTGTTTCATGTATTTATTTATGCCATTTGGAAACAAGTCTTAGATCTAGGTTTCATCTTTCTGGGGATTCTATCAATTCTTTGTAATATTTTGTTAATATTAATAGATTACATACTTGAGTTTTCTGTTCTTCAATTTCTTCTCCTCTTTAGAATAATGAGATAAATTACAAGGAAGACTATCATGGAAAAAGTATTGAAACCAGCGCATAATACATGTGATGGTTTCTTTTTTTATTTATTTATTTTGGTTACCCTACTTTTACCTACCGTTTATTATCAATATCCCGACTTCTTTTCAGTAGGTAAACTCAGACTGCTTCTTCGGTAGGTAAACTCAGACCGCTCTTCAGTAGGTAAATACTGACCGCTATTATTGGTCGGTAATTTAATAAAAAACGGTCGGTAATATTTTTCGACCGCTAAATAGTCGGTATTTTCCAATTTACCGACTGAGGTTATACCGACCGACCTCTACCGACTGTTTAGCGGTCGGTAGTCGTTTTACCGATCGTTTTTATGTCTTTACCTACCAATTTTGACGGTCGCTAAAAAGCGCAATTCTTGTAGTGTTATTAAAAAGTAGACGCGATGGGAGTTGCTAGAGTATATTTTATTAAAGGAAAGATAAAGTGGATTACTTTTTGGTGTGATAGAGGGTGTGAGGTGTGCCAAAGGAGTAGGAGAGATTTACTAACATATTAGTGCGATCATTTTTAAAATAGAAGTGTTCAAACTAATATGACACAGATGAAAAAAGGAAAGTGTTCAAACTAATTTGGAATGGAGAGGGAGTACTATAACTTTGCAAAATTTTATATAACACCAACTTCTAACGGTCAAGCTTCAACATCAAATCAATTTCACTAACACCTAAAACTGGGTTTAGGGTACCAAATATAAGGTTTTAATAGGGGTTAGATTTTTAGAATTTGGTTGTGAAATTTCTAGGTTTTTGAATGTGGGTGGTGGTGGTTAGTGGCAAAACTTTGAAGGGTAGTGGTGGTTGGTGGTGGTGGCGATTGGTTGGTTGGTGATGAATTAAGAGGTTAGAGTTTTAAAGGTAGATTGTGGTTGGTGAAATTTCAAAGCTGGGCGGTGGTTTAGTGGCGAAATATTGAAGGGTGTTGGTGGTGGTTGGTTAGTGATGGAATTCGGGTGTTAGGGTTTTTGAAGGTATAGGGGTTAGTGGTGAATTTAGGGGTTAGGATTTTAATTTGAAGGTAGAGGTGGTGAGTGGTGAGTGGTGGGTGGTGATTGGTGAATGGCGGTGAAGGTATAGAGTGAGGTTGGTCGTGACAATGATAGTTAAGGGTGTGTGCAAAACCGGATGTTGGATCCGAATATCCAAATTTTCGTATAACAAAAAATGGTATTCGGTCCGAATAATCCGAATATATAATTCCTCAAATTTTCTTTTGGAAAGTTCCTGCTCAATTATAAAGTTCCTGAAAATGTTAACAAATCGGGGATACGCAATTACCTATTAACAAATCAAACTTTAAATAATCAAATATAAACGATGTACTTCTTGCTCCAACTAGCTATTTCATCCTTCAACAAATTGAAATAAACCAATATATAGTTGCTCCAACCAACTGATTGACTTTTTCTCTATACGAAATTCCCAATTACAACAAAACGCAAAGAATTGGTTCAACCTTTAGTCGCAGCATTAGTGGCGGGCTGGGGGCTATCATCACTTTCCGATCTTACAGGAAGAAATCTCTCGATTTTTCTGGACCGTTCTTCGGCTTTCTCGTCATGTTCATCCATCTCGCTGATAATCTCAGGTATCATCATAATCTCACTCTTTGTACTGCTTCTTTTTTATTAATTTACAACTTTTTTATTTTGATTAATATTGATTTGATAATCGAAGATTCTTGTTGGATTTATATGTGATTGTGATGAATTTCAAGGGATGGAGCTAAGTTAGAAAAAATGCTGCTTAGGCTATAAAATAGTGATTTATGCGATGAATTAAGTGAAAGTTAGAATGTGAAACTCTTAAGAGAAAACTGTAACGTTTTCTTGGTTACTTAATGAGCGAAATTATATTATCTATATATATATTAAAAAACGTAAGCACAAGTTGCAATCCGCCACGTGTCGCTCTCCCTTATTTTCAAGGATATTCTCATAAAAAATGCAAATTGTCCATGAGAAGTTTCGACCACGACCTTGAGTATGGAAGATAAATACTCTAACCATTGTGCAACTACATTATTGTTGCTTCTTTTATCAATTATTATAATGATAATAAATGTTTGAAATGAAAAATAATAAGTTATAATATTTTAATAGCTTCTACGAATAAAATTACTAAGTGATAACTTTTTACTAACATCCTTTTACACCAAAATTTAGTTGTCAATTACTAAAATATAATTCATATAAACCCTAAAGCCTTGCTTGGGCATAAATACTAGTTTATCCTAAAATCTTAATTCTATTTGCATGTCAATTCAGTTGAGTGTTATGGATTAAGTAGGTTGATTATTAATTGCTAATTGCATTAATAATACCTTACTTTGGTGGTTATTTGGTTCGTGTTAGTGGTGGTAGTTCGTTCACCGATTGTTATCAAATTTTCGATTTGTTCTTTCTTAGTCTAATGCTCTCCTTGTTCCAAATCTATATGTATCATTTTGGTGCAGTTTGAGTTAGTTTATGGGCTAAAAATGGGTTGGTTTGTGTTTTTTACCAAGCCGCAAACTGTAGTTTAGGATTGGGTTATCATACTTATAAACCAAATTGCACCATAAACTGCCAATGTGCATTTAGTATTCTATTCAAGAATTTTTTTATTCGCAACTTGTAATTTTTTAGTATTCTCTAACTTTTTTGTAGTTTATTATATATGTTTTTAGTAGTGAATGTCTAGTCGAAAAAATAATACAAAAATTACAAAATAGAAAATTTTAATTGAGATGAAATATAAGTAAACTGCAAATCGCATCACACCAAACGGTTTTGTTTGGTGCGGTTTGGATTAGGTTGGTCCAAAGTGCAATTTGGGTTGGTTCAGAAAAACTTCAAAACCATTTTTGATAGATTGATTTTATTTTCCAAGCCGCACCAATCAAACTCATGCTTGCTCCTATCCTCAAAATATCTCTAGTTGAGATTAAATCGCCAACCTTTAAATAAAAGGGCTCCTTCCTGTTCACTATACTAATGCATGCTTATATTTCACAAACGTAATAGGTCCGACTATTATGGTTTTGCTTGAGAAATATACTTATAGAAAAAATTGTTTTTTATTTGTTAGGCGACAGGATCGAAACTAGTATAAAAAATTGTTTTTTATTTGTGAGACGACAGGTCGAAACTAGTATAATATACCTAGTTGTTTATTCAGTGGACACTAATAAGAATCTAATATTGCTTAAAAATTGTAGTAGTTGTTAAATGCTTAAATTAATCACCATATATGTGCAAAGTTGACCAACTAGGCAACTGCACTGCTGTATCTATTCCATATACTAGAACATTAGAAAAGTAATTAGAAATTTCTGAAAACAGTAAGAAAGATTTCCAAAATCATGGAAGTGAAGTCACCAGTCTTAAGCAACTGGAAACTCTTCTCACTTGGATGCTTTTGTGGGTCTCTTCTCCTTCTCCTCTTAATCGATAAAATCCCACAAAACACAAGTTTATTATCTGCTGAAAATGCTATAGAAGAAGTACCACCTCTAGCTACGTTATTAGCGTCACAAAGTAGCTTAACTAATGCAACTTTGCCTTCAAATATTACCATCAATAATCCCATAGATAAGGCATATAAAGTCACCCTTCAGAGCATAGAAAAAACAAAACCAAAAATCAAAAGAACAGATTGTGATATGTTCAATGGAAGATGGGTTTACTATCCAGAGGCAAAACCCAGTTATAATGCCACGACGTGCCCATTCATAGAGAAGGGCACGAGTTGTCAAAAAAATGGTAGGCCTGATTTCGAGTACGTAAAGTGGAGATGGGAAGCTAGAGATTGTGATTTACCACTGTAAGTTTGTACCGTTGATTTTTACTCCTCGAAACATTTTAACAGATTTGAAGTTTTATCACAATAATCCTTATGAATTTTGGTTAGGTTTGATGGAAGAGACATGTTAGAAAGGCTTAGCAACAAGAGGATGATCATAGTTGGGGACTCCATAAATAGAAACATGTGGGAATCTCTTGCTTGTCTACTCTACACCTCAATCCCTTCTTCAAGAGCGGAATTTGTTGACGGCTCACGATACAAGGCGCTCAAAGCGAAGGTAATTAATGATATAATTTTAATTAACTTTCTTCATAAGTAGTTGTAGTTATAATATGTGAGGGTCTACCGGTCTCGGCCGCACACACACTTCTCATAACAAAGGAGGGAGGTTCCAACTTAAAATCATATGACCATAAGGGGAATAACATGTCAAATTTATAAGGTGCACATCTTTCTTCATATTTATCAATGTGAGACGCTGACAGCTGATGTTTCACACCGCTAAATGTTTAATACTCCCTCTCATTCACATGTGAGTTCCCTTCTTTAATTGACCCAAACTCTATTAAATGACAGGTGGGTTTGTCTATGATACCATATATAGTACTAAATCTCAGCATTACGGAGGAGAATAATTCCACTTCACAAGAATAAAGGTGGTTTCACCTTATAAACATATGGCAATAAGAGGAATAGTCTCTTAGCCCTATTAAATAACACATCTCTCAAATTTTATAAATGTGAGAACTCATGGGACTAGTGCTTCAATTATTAATAACTTCTTTTCAACCACTTTCCTTATAAATTATAATAAAAAGAATATATATATATTGACTATAATTTAATTGACAACTTGTCACAAACAAAAGAAAGAAACCAAAGTCTTATTTTTTATTGAAATTTTACGATATGTTCCGACGGTAACGAGGTTTACCAATTATGATCTACAAACAATACACACTGGTTATTTTTGAACAATTAAGGTCAGCAAACAATACACTAATCTTAGTGAAAGCTAAACTAAATAGGTATTATAGAACCGTGTGGTGATAATAGAGATTTTGGCAACTGTTAAGAAATTAGTCATAGTTGAAGCCATATAAGGCAATTTCGAGGGGTGTTTAGAGGGGATATGGCCTAGTGCCCGAGCTTAGAAGGCCCAAATCTACTAGGTTTTTGAAAAACGTAGATGAAGAGAAAAATAAAAAGAGAAAGAAAGTTTGATTGATGGGAAAAGAAAAAAACATTGCCTTTTTGAATATTCACGGCTACAAATTTATGCCAACTCTTCGTCTTCTCACCGTTCTCTCTCTTCAAGATATAACTTCTTCTATTTTCCAAGTACATATTAAATTCACGGAAAATTTCAATATTTCCCAAAAAACATGTTTTCCTTAACCATTAACCTCCTCTTAACTATGGCAATGTAAATTTGTTATACGATCGTGATTTATTAAATTTGTTATACAATGCATTACTCATAAATTTTAGTCTCAATCCATTGAAATGCTGAAAATATTATGAAAATTACTAATGTAGGAGTATTTTTAATAAAATTACCGTCAGTTGTCATTATTTAGTTTAAATATATATTTTTTTAAGGCTCCTATCTACCATTTCACCTAAGGCTTCAAAATGATGAGAACAAGCTTGATATTATCAAATTGTTTTATTTTGGTTGAAATTGACAACAGGATTATAGCTTCGCCTTGGAGTTTTATTGGAGCCCATTTCTTACCGAGCTGGACGATCGGCAGAATACAGGACGCAAAGTTCTTATTCTTGACAAGATTTCACCCAACTCAAAGCTGTGGAAAGGTGCTGACATTATGGTTTTCAATTCCGCCCATTGGTGGACTCATAGCAAACAAATACGAGCGTATGTGCCTCCATCAATTAATATTAGATTTCTAAGCACGCGATGCGTGCTACAATAACTTTATTATGAAATTTCATAATCTACATTAGATAATTTTATGGATAGTCGTATCTTATCATAACTTTTCATGTTTTTTAGAAACTCCCGCCTTAATGATTTTTTTTTTAAAAATAAATCCACCTACCATTTACAATTTTATTAAAAACTCCCACCACTTAATTGTTTTTGTCAAATTTCATTAACAAAACCGTTAAGTGGGTCCCACATATAAATTTTGTTAACAAAATGGAACTTGAAATAGTTGCAATTCTTTCCAAATAGTTGTAATTCGTTCCAAATTTGCTCTAAATTTGTTGAGGATTTGCCCTTAAATTGATGAAATTGACTTCAATTTCAGCGTAAACTAATAATAAAATGCGTATGTGTGGCCCACTTCAAGGTTTTGTTAACGGAATTTAACAAAAATTATTAAATGGTGGGAGTTTATAATAAAATTGAGAATGATAGATAGAGATTTAAAAGAAAAATTCATTAAGGTCGGAGTTTCTAAAAACGTGAAAAATTTAGGCGGTTTTGAACAAAAAATCCTAATTTTATTTGCATACGATGTGTGTTTTGGCTACTGTAACATGATAAAATGTGAAGGTACAAAACATATTTTGTTTTCAAGCTAAATTCATTTTGGCTCATTTTTCTTTGAAAACATCCCTTACTCCCCACCATCTACTACAACTTTTGTTATACAGTACCCGATAAGGTATTTTTTGCTCATTGTCCAAATGAGAAAAAATTCAAAAGTACTTGAAAATACTTTATCATATTTCTCACTCATGCTGAAATACTTTATCATGATCAATTTGATCAAATGTGCCTTAAACTCATGAACAATCAATTACTTATGTATTTCAAAATAAAAATTTCAAAAGCATATAAAAGTATAGCAAAGTTGGTGTCTATCTATAGATCTCAAGTAATCATAATCGTTGCTATTTTCAAAAATGTTTTTACTTTGTCGGTTTTTAAATATTTTAGTCAGAAGTTTTGAACATCTTTTATTAAAAAAATGATGGCTAAATATGGAAATAAAACTTAATTACTTAATAAACTCATTGATTTATTTTATTTATTTTTCCTTTTTTTCTTTTTGGTGTCCACCCTCACCTCTTCACTTACAGAATAGAGATGTTCTCGATTTTAGAATATTATTACAATATGATGAAATATTTTATTGACACTTTTGAAGACAGAAATTGAATAATTTCTATTTGTTACGAAGAAAGACACTATTAAATCCATACTTCGATCGGTTAATTCATCGAGTCGAGTTTATCATGTCCAATCCGTAGGGTGTAAGAGGGATATTATAAGAAAAAGTCTCCCCATTAATACTTTATAGTAATGTTTCATCCAATAACTTTAAGATTGTAGTAATCATCATTCCTTATCACTAGTTCAAGTATTATTTTGTATGAGTTATCATGAAGCTTAGTAATACGTGAATATATTTGTACTTCATTGCATAAATGGAGACATATATAAAAGCTTAGTATCGAAGAAAAAAATCATTAAAATCATTTTCCATAAAACATTAAATTGTTGGAAAGTCGAGTCTTAGATTAGTGTTACTTTGATTAATTTGGTTGGTTGGATGAAAAATTAGAGAAAAAATATGTAAGCGTCTGGATAAAGAGGAATGACAAGAAGAAGGTATTGCCAGGGACATCCCTTTAAGCAAACTATTTTAAATTCTTTACAAATGAAACAAAAGAATATCAAAAAAAACCACCCTCAAACTATTTCCTCTGTTTCAGACTATGAAAATTGTTATTGTCGCACAAAATATTGCAGGTGGGATTTGTTCCAGTACAAAGGAAATCTATCAGAAGAAATGCCGAGAGACGTCGCCTATAAACTGGGGATGAGAACGTGGGCATCATGGTTAAAGAATAACGTGGATCCAAAGAAAACAACCGTGTTTTTTCGAAGCATCTCTCCTACACACACTGCTCGTAAGTACGATCAATGGTGCTACAATGTAACACATCCTAAGATGGATGATTCCTACGTGGACTCTTACAAATCTTTGGTTGATGTAATTGAGAAGGTATTGAAAGGAAAAAGCAAATTACAGCTTAAGTATCTAAATATAACCAAGCTTTCTCAGTATAGAATTGATGCACATCCATCTATTTATACTACGGATTTGAACACTCTAACAGAAAAGCAAGCGACGGATAGTCATTTAGGTTCTCTCGATTGCAGTCATTGGTGTCTCCCTGGGTTGCCAGATACTTGGAATAGATTACTGTATGCTTCTATTTACTTTGAAACTAAAGGAAACATGCCAACTTCTTAACAATGTTTTTGAGTTTTGTTAGTTTTCTCTTTGTTCCCCTTTTTGAGTGATATGTCCTTAACGATTTAATGGAAGTGTTGATACTACTCATCAAAGATTAGATAGCTTGCACATGTAAATGTACTCCCCTTTTATGTCACCTGAGATTGGTTCACCTGGTTGTCTTTGATATGCATATCGTCAAAAAATCTTTGTTTCCAAATTCCTTTTTCAGCGGTTTCAGCTTGTAACAACCATAAATATTTGATAAACTAGCCATTCACATATTTTCCTCCCAAAACTTATTTACACTATCCATGAACAATTGTGAACTACTCCACTTGTTGAGGAACTTAAAAAGGTTTTTCGTTCTACATCACTTCTGAGTAGCTCTCTGATACAATTGGGCTATACCCTCTAGAAGGAATGCCTTACGTGGTTGGCCAATAAGAAAATCAAACCTTATTTCCCTAAGCAAGCTATGGGGATGTTTGGTAACTGGGTAGTCGTTCTTTGCTGTGGGTTTATAGGGACTTGTTTAATCGGCTGTTTTTTGGGGCTGGTTTACCAACTCTGTAATTATTGGCTATTTGTAAAAGTGTTTGTTAAGTTTTGTTAGTATTGGCTGTATAGTACAAATTGGAAGCAAAAGCCAAAAGCCAGCACAAAATCTGGTAAAAGGAGCTTTTGGTTCCGGCTGTCCACCATTGCACAATCCATTTACCAAACACTTTTTTGACTATTTAAGTGCATACAATAGCCAAAAGCCAAAATCCAAAAAAAAAAGTCACCAAAAAGTCATTTGTTAAACATCCCCTGTATCTCTTTCCTTGTTAGTACAGTACAAAATCAACCTCAAGCCTTATGATTCACTGGATGACATTTCATTATGTAAGTATTGGAGTCATATTAGGAATATAGCACTCATTAGTCTATGTTTGGCAACTTAGATTATCTTTTTGGGATTCTTGCCTGCGTGGTACTGCTATATATTGGAGTCAATGTAATCATAGACAAATCAATGAATAATATATCTTCTTAACATGGTATCAGAGCACCACTCCCGATATGGTTTGCCGCCTACGAAAGTCCCTCTATGGGCTTCGTCAGGCCCCTCGTTGTTGGTTTGCTAAGCTTGTCTCTGCTTTAAAAAACTATGGGTTCTTACAATCTTACTTTGATTACTCATTGTTCACTTATAACCAAGGCACTACTCATCTTAATGTACTGGTATATGTTGATGACTTGATTATTTCCGGCAATGCTTCCTCTGCTATCAAGTGTTTCAAGAATTATCTTAGTCGGTGTTTCCATATGAAAGATCTTGGGGTCTTAAAATACTTTCTGGGTATCGAGGTGGCACGGAGTCCGAAAGGTATTTTTCTATGCCAACGAAAATACAGACTAGATATTCTTTCTGAGACAGGCTTGCTAGGAGCAAAACCCGCTTCTTCCCCACTTGAGCAGAATCATAAGTTGGGCCTCGCCGATGGTCCTCTATTTGCTGATCCCGAGCGTTATAGACGCTTAGTTGGTCGCTTGGTTTATCTTGCAGTCACTCGCCCAGATCTCTCTTATGTTGTTCATGTTCTCTCCCAGTTTTTGAACCAGCCACGTGAGGAACATTGGGAGGCGGCACTTTGGGTCGTCCGTTATTTGAAGGGTAGTCCAGGTCAAGGTCTTTTGCTTAGCTCTCAGTGCGACCTCTCTCTTTCTGGTTGGTGTGACTCCGATTGGGCTAGTTGCCCCCTTACCCGTCGCTCTTTGTCGGGTTGGTTGGTATTTTTAGGTAACTCTCCTATCTCATGGAAGACAAAGAAACAACACCGTCTGTCGTTCGTCCGTGGAAGCGGAATACAGATCCATGGCTGCTATTACTTGTGAGCTCAAATGGCTCAAGGGTCTTTTGCTTATCTTGGCGTTCATCATCCTAAGTCGATTTCTCTTTATTGTGACAGTCAGTCAGCATTACATCTAGCACGGAATCCTGTGTTTCATGAACGTACCAAACACATTGAAGTTGATTGTCACTTTGTTCGTGATGCAATTCAAGAAGGTTTGATTTCCCCGTCCTATGTGCTTACCACAGTACAACTCGCTGATATATTTACCAAGGCCTTAGGGAAGGCACAATTTGACTTTTTATTATGCAAGTTGGGCATTTACAACCCCCATGCTCCAACTTGAATGGGGGAGGTTATTGGAGTCATATTAGGAATATAGCACTCATTAGTCTATGTTTGGCAACTTACATTATCTCTTTGGGATTCTTGCCCTGCGTGGTACTGCTATATATTGGAGTTAATGTAATCATAGACAAATCAATGAATAATATATCTTCTTAACATGTTAAGTATGGGCCTGGGCCGCACCCATAAGGAGGAGAGAGAGTCCACTTCACAAGACCAAGGATGTTCCACCTTAAAACCATATCGCAATAAGGGGAGTAGCCCCTTAGCCTTATTAGGTAACATCTCTCTCCAAGTTAATCAATGTGGGACTCTCACATGTGATGTTTCATGGGGCCAAGAGCTTAAACACTCCCCCTCACATGTGAGGTCCCTTTTTAATTGGCCCAGAGTATATTAAAGGACCCAACCATGGGCCTGGCTCTGATACCATGTTAAGTATGGGCCTGGGCCGCACCCATAAGGAGGAGAGAGAGTCCACTTCACAAGACCATGGAGGTTCCACCTTAAAACCATATGGCAATAAGGGGAGTAGCCCCTTAGCCTTATTAGGTGAACATCTCTCTCCAAGTTAATCAATGTGGGACTCTCACATGTGATGTTTCATGGGGCCAAGAGCTTCAACAGTAAGTAATCATGTCAAATACTTCACTTTTAATTTTGTGATAGGCTAAACAAGTCTCTCTCCCATATAGCCACAATGAAGTAAACTCACCAAGAAAATCCATGATCCATCGTTATTCAATCGAGATACCTAATACCCTGACGTAAAGCTTCCCTTCCAACTATTTCGTTGAACTCATAATACTTAAGATCTCATTAGGTCTATGTAATACCCCGATTTTTAACTTTATTTTATTAAATAATTAAGATTATTATTTTAAATATGAACTTGTTATTTCAATCATTAAGTATTGAGATTTTTTATAAAAATATATTTGATTAAAATTTTAAGGTTATTTTAATTATATAAATTATTGATATTAATTAAGAGATTGAAATGTTTTTGTAAACTTGGATCCATAACAATCTTAGAGTTCATATTCAAGTCCAAGCCCAATTTAAAATTCCCAACCAACCCAAAGACCATTTAACCCAAAGACAAAATCAGAAAAGGAAAAAGAAAAAAAGAAAAGAAATCACCATCTTCTTCCACCTCCTGCTTCCCTTCTTCTTCACCTTCTTCTTCTTCATTGGACTATCAAGGAAGCAAATTGATAAACTCTATAAAAAGGCTGCTATTAGATAGCAATGAAATTAAGATTTTCACATAGCTATGCCCCAAATCAAACCAATCAAATGGAAGAGAAACTCATCTTCATCCTCACCTCTTCATGTTTATCCATTAGAGGAAGATTTCAATTTGTACTTGAACACCTCAAATTTTCTATAAATAGGAGCAATCTTCAACCAAATTTGAGAAACAATCAAGCCACTAATCTGACCATCCTTCTTCATTCTCAATTTCTCTACTTTCAAATAGCTAAAACTATTCCATGGCAACACCATAGCACCACCCTGTCAAACGCCCAACCCCAGCTCTTTTGCCGTCGCCTGAAACACCGCCACCATCTCGCCACCTTCTTTCCGCCACCAGACCGCCACCAGCAAGCCCTGCTCTGTTTCGTCTTCCACCCGCATTCACCCCTCTCCCTTCCCTTTTGTTGCGCCACATCGCAGCAGCAGCAGCCACAGACGCCGGAGGTCCGGCCACCCAGAGACACCCCTTGCTGCACCCAACTCCGGCAGACCACGCAACCCAGCCCCGCCTTCCTTCTCTCCTTTCCTGCCCTTCCTCTTCTTGTCTTGTAAACTGATTTCATCAGTTTTCTTATCTTGGCAAAACAAAAGCCCAAGTTGACTTATAAAGGTATTTTACTTATTTTCTAACTAATAAATATCCACTCAAAGTAGTAAGTGTATTGAAAACTTATTTCAAGAGCTATTACTATTGTTTTAGAAGTAGAAGGTTGTTTAACTAATGTTTTATATAAAGAATTGACATTTTAAATGGGTTTTAAGGATAAAGTTTTAGTTAAGATTTCTGAAAAGTGGGTCATTAAGAAAAAGGTCGTAATTATTATTATGTGTTGAGTTAGTTCTGAATTATTATTTTATTGATGTTTATGGAGCGATATACGGAATGTGGGAATTCGAAAGGTCTATAGATGACGTTCTTGGAGTTATGGCGATATTTTGGATTGAGCGGTTAAGGTAACCTTTATGTCCAGCATTAGACTACATGCCCGTATGTTAAAATTCAATTACATGAACCTTTGTACTATGATAATGAAATTTATGTTATTTAAAGTAGACTCATGATATTACCTAAAGTTTATTTAAAGTTTATTAAATTTATATGTATATAGTATTTATTTCTTTTAAATGTGAATGATGCAAGTTAAACGACCATCGTATGTTTAAGTAATAATTTGTGAAATATGATCATGTTATATGTTTATTCGAGTAAAAGCATGTATATGTAGAATTACTATAATTTATAGTTACGATCAATCCATGATTCATGCTTATGTGAGTAAAAGTATATTTCATCATTAATATGTCTAAAAGTATCTGTTTAAGTGAAAGTATGATTTTATGGCTTTATCCATGTTTATATGAAACTCGATGTCAATATGAGTTATTAATCTAATTATTGTTCACATGATTATTTAATATTTATGTAAACAATGTCGGTTCGGAGTTACGTGATACATGTTTATGTGATTTCGTAAATATATATATAATTAATACTTTTATTACAAGACTCAAGACTCATGACTCATGTGTATCAAATAAAGTATGTTATTTCATGCTGTTATCCATGAGTTACATGCTTATATGATTTATGGATACATATGTTTAGTATTTCCATGATAAACTTATGATGACCTATGATTTCTACCTCTGTGACTTATTAAAAGTAATCTTAAGTCAGAATCCATGTTCAATGTGATATATGAGGTGTTGTTGTCCATTTACAGTTATTATGAAATATGTGAGCTTCTGTAAAGCCAATTAGTGTCTGGGAATAAGCCATAAAATATTATAAGCAAAGTATTAGGTGTCGTATGATTATGGATTAAGTATGTTATCTTATGAGTCATGGGATAACGTTATGCTTTATGAATAACGGTAAGTATGAATGCTCAATGAACGTTTCATAAGGAAGCAATTGAAAGCTTACGAATGATGAATATTGTTTATGTTATGATTTTACTACCTATATAAAGGTAGAGCTGAGCTGAATGATTAAAGTATACTGAATATCACTGATGGATATTAAAAGTTATGAAACATGATAAGTTCAAGTGAAAGAACTGGTTTGTTAGTTGTATATATCCTGACTGATGGTCGTGCACGTACCGAGCTGTATCCTGTTTCCTGATGAGCACTGGCTCTTTTCCTGGGGCACTGGCCCGCTAATGTTATTCCTGATGAGCACTGGCTCTTTTCCTAGGGCACTGACCCATTGTGGGAGACGTCCCACCCCTGAAATACAGACTAACAACCAGTATAAAATGGATAAAAAAAGAATTATAGATCATTATGGATCACACTGTAATCATAAATGTTTGAATTATTCTTTCCTTCTGTTTAAAGTTTGAGGTTACATTTTAACGTAATGGATTTACTTAATGCTCAGTTTATACTGTTCATGACAGGTGCTTGTACTTAAAGTAATTAACATGGAATGCATGACGTCAGTTTCTTACATGATTAGCTTTTAAGTTCTACTAGTCTACATATGTTCTTATGAAAGTATGAAAGTGTCCGTTAACATGATTGCATGTATCGTATGAACGTGAGTACTATATGTCAAGTATGATTTATATGGCAAATATGATTATTGTTTTATTTCAAGGAAATATGATTTACATGTGAAGTATGTGTCTGCTTCATCTCCTGCAAATATGTGCCTGTAAGTGCAAAAATGTTTTCGAACCAAAACCGTTTTTACGGGCTGGAGTAAAGTTACGAGTTTTCCACTCATTTTGGAATGTTTTCTGTCTTTTCTTGTTTCTCTATTTTTCTTCTGAACGAAGCTTAGGTTATGAAAGAAGGATGGAGATGGATCTGGGAAAAGCAAGTGCTTAGGATGGATTTCAAGAAATGAGATGAAGGAAGTATTTAAGGTCTTAGTTGTAATTATGAGATAATGAGCTTTTGTAAGAATATTATATTATTGGTGGGCCATAACCCACAGGTTAAGGAAACGCTTCCGCAAATCTTGTGATTAGTTATAATTAATGGTGATTAATTAAGGCACCCGTTTTCGGGGCGTTACAGTCTAAGGCATTAAAACATTGTTGTAAGATATTGAATCAACACACAAGAATAAAGAATGTAAATAAAGATCGCATATATTTAGTTCACTAATAATGTGTTAGTTATGTTCACCAATTAGAGGAAGAAACTATTGGTTATCAAAATAAATTTATATGTGTGCAAAAATGTATGGGATATCAAAAATTCTATCTAAAAGATTCAATTCATTTAATAAGTAGGCATAGGCAGTAATAGAGTCTAATTAAGCAGAAAAATAAAAGAGAATTAGAGAAGATGTAGAGCCACTCCCCTTTCATTGGTTGAAACCCAATTTTAGCCGAAAAATTAATCCAAAATAGCTCCTTTAATGATCCAAACACGCCAGCTTCTTCAGATCCGTGAGTAATGATGCAAAGCTCCTCGTTTCTTGTGCAATTTTCCGGCTGCTTCAGCTCCAAATCTTGAAGATCCTTCACAACCCTTCGTATCTTGCAAAAACTAGGGTTATAATGATTTTCATTGGTTTCTTCCACTAGGTAGCATCCAAAGATTGTAGCTTTGATGAACAATCCATCAAGGGGCAGTGTGGTTAGGCGGTTTAGTCTCTTCGACGACGGTGGCTTTGGGCTTTTAGGGTTCCTCCGTTTCTTCTTTTTCTCCCTCTCTCTCTAGAATTCCCTTTTCTTTCTAGCTTCTCTCTAAGACCCATTTGCGTAAAAATAAAAGAGAATTAGAGAAGATGTAGAGCCACTTCCCCTTCCATTGGTTGAAACCCAATTTTAGCCGAAAAATTAATCCAAAATATCTCCTTTAATGATCCAAACCCTATTACTTGTATGAGGTTTGCTGCAATTTGTCTGAAGATTTAAATGTTATATTTTGGATAATTACACTTGCATGTTTAGATTTTTGCTTCTGTATTCTACGTGCTAAGTGTGCTTATCAAGTCTTAGTGTGTGCTGCTCTTATTGCTGTCAACTATAAATACCCTCATATGCATCATAACTTAGCTCACACCAAACTGAATATCCTCTCTGGCCTTACTTTCTCTCTACTGCGTATCATTTTCACTACTTCAGCCCTTACTCTTCCATTAATGTCTGAGCCTCAACCTTCTCTTAGCTATGTCCACGCCCTCCAATCCAAACCTAGGAGCTCTACTACTGCCTTTCCCCATCACAATCGGGGGTCCAGTTCCAATAACTCTCAATTTATGGCTGTCAGTCCAACTGAACCAACTGATTTCCCCAATCACCAGAACCACTTACACTCCAAGACAATGGATGCTGACAGTGAGGCTCCTCCTACCTCACCCATTTCCCCAGGGAGTCCAAGTAATAATGACTCACAATGTACCCCTAATTATCCCCCAAGCATAACTGTTGATGCTCCGGTTTTATCTGAGGAAGAAATTCAAAAAGTAGCTCACTACTACAAATATGGGCAAAGATAACACTGATAACATAACATTTAAATGGGACAAGTGTTATCTTTTCCTACCATAACGGTTAGGTTCAATAGGTGTTATCTTAAATTTATAAAAGATAACATGTAATATGATCCAGTGTTATCTTTTCCTACCCACCAATTGTATTTTAGCTTAAAATTAATATTAGAAAAAGAAAATGGTATATGATATGCCAATATTTTGCTTTTGACCATGTCTACATTTTTTCCCTTAACCCTAATAATAACCCCCCTAATCGCCCCACTAATCCACTCACAACTTTCAAAATTACCATTCCCAACCTCCCACCTCCCACCTCCCACCTCCCACCTCCCACGTCTTACCCCTCTCTCTCCAGGTTTAATCTCCCACCCAATGCTTCTCACCTCTCTAATCTACTCTAATTCACTTTCCAAGATACTTTTCCCCCTTTTAATTCCTCAATTTGTTTTAATTCCACAAAACAAGAACCCGACTAAGTATTGAGGATTTGTGAAGAAACCAAGAACAACTCAAAATGTTTGGATTGACAATGAAGTCGAAAGATAAGTTTTTAATTTGTTCATTCTAGATTTTAGATCTGAAATCTGATTCTAAATTTTGTGAAGTTAATTGAATTATTTTTACATTTATTTGATATCATTATGTGCCCATCAATTATCCAATTCGTTTCTCTGTTTTATTTAGGCGCATTGAAGCTGATTTTTTTCAATCTTCGAGTTAGACATTGGTAAATTGCATCTCGTTTCATTGCAAGTATATTTTTAGTAAGTTCGTTAAGTTATTTGATTCATTTTTTTGTTTGAGTGTTTAGTTTGATATTACCAGTTTTGTCAATAATTTTGATTTATTTTTTATTTGGATATTTTAGTTTGATGTGTAAATTTTTGTGAAGTTTAAGCGTTTATGTATTTTTTTTGTTTAATAAAAAATTATTTGATTGTATTTGTAGTTGGTTAAAGGTTTGAGATTTTATCAATTCTTAATGTTAGGCTTGCAAGTGAATTATTTTTAAATATATATCTTTTTAGTTTTTAGTTTGATATTATTTTGCTGATTGGTATGTTATATTCTAATGCAATATTTTTCTCTTGTTGTCTATTGTTCATTTAGCAGCTTAAGAGGTTGAGAAGATCAATTATAATCTCCAAGGGTTGAGAAGAGTTGCTCAAATCCATTCACATTATTTTTCATACCTTTTTGCATCTAAAATGTGATTGTAATTTGTAGTTACAAATATTGTTCCATTTGTTCGTTCAACTTTTGTAATTGTAATGTGATAATAATAATAATAATTCTTGTTATTGGTCTTATTGTCTTTGCCACTGTGTTGTATTATTTTTAACTCATTATTAGAGTGAATATAGACGAGCTCTATGGATGTTTTGCCTTAGTGTTGAGAATTTAGATGTGGTAAAGAAAAACCGAACGATAATGGTTATAAGCTAAAATAATTGTTATAAGGTGTTTTTATATTAATAAAAATAACATCTATTTTAGATAAGTGTTATGTTTATGTTAACAAAGATAACGCCTATCTCACGTAGCTGTTATGTTTATGTTAACAAAGATAACGCCTATCTTAGATAGGTGTTATCTTTCCCTTAATTACAGATAACAATCATCTAACAAAGGTGTTATCTTTGTTTAACCAAAGATAACACCTCCAGTATGTGTTATCTTTACTTTATACATCAGTGACCTTAACAACACCTTAGAGGTGTTATCTTAAGTCCTATTCGAACGTTATATTTGCCCTTTTTTGTAGTAGTGGTTGCTACTTGTCTGTTTGGCAAAGTGTGGGGGGAATATGTACACTCTGGTGCTGTGCAGGCTAGACTAAAAAGGGATTGGAGTTTTGCTGAGGGTAAGATTCTCATACGCTTTCTCTCTAATGGCTGGTTCTTAATTGAGTTTTCTTCCCCTACTGATAAAGAAACTGTTTGGGATGGCAGGCCTTGGTTTGTGCAAGGGCTGAACTTTGCTTTAGTCCCTTGGAAACAAGGTTTCAACCCCTATGAAGAACAACTAACTCATGTAGATCAGTGGGTTAAAATCCCCTTTTTACCTAATGAATTCTGGAACCTTAATCACCTTAGAACTCTCACCTTAAAAATTGGCACTCTCATCAAATTAGATAGGTTTACTCTGCTTAATGATGAAAAGGCCCAGTTTGCAAGAGTCTGTCTAAATATTGATATCACTAAACTTGCTCCAAGGTCAATTACTATAAGAAATGCTCATGGTATGTCAACTGAATTTTACTTGACTTATGAAGGAATGCATATAGTATGCCCTCTTTGTGGACTGAATGAACACTCAATTGTCTCCTGTCCAAAAAAGCCACCACCATGTCTGCACCTTGTAGTAGCTAAGTTAGAAGCTAGTAGTCTTTCACCTGGACTGAACAAGTGTAACCCCACCAATCCTGAAAGCAATTGGCTTTTTGTCAGGCCAATCAGGAGAGGTAATAGACCTAAGCCACTGAACAATAAACCCTACTCTAAACCAGGCCCTAAACCAAGACAATTTCCAAACACTACACATCTAAACTCAGTGCTGTATCCTAACCATGGAAAGGCCACCACCTCCGCTGGTAATTCTAGTCAGTCTGACCAGGTCAAACTATCTAACACTTTTGATAAGCTAGCTGAACTTCAAAGTCTCAGTTCTGAAAACATTACTCTGATTCCTCCTGCTGCTATGGCTCCTATTTCTGATGAAAATGTACTTGCTGCTGATGTTGATGAGGATGGGATGGATATAGCATTCCTAAATGCTATGGGAGTAATCCACCACCACCCTGAACTGGAAATGGTTCCTCTGCTCCTGATAACTCTAAGAGAAGAATGAGGGAGGAGTCTCCTTCTTCTTCCACCTCATATTTTGAAGGATGATCAAGCTTTGCTCTCAACTTTTGGTTGCTTGGGATTGTGCTACACTAGTCTTATTAGCCTTCTTTTTGCTGTTTTTCTAGTTAGAAGAGCTATGTACTATCCTACTTGTAATACCCAAGTTATTTTGCCTCTCCTTAATTGTACTGTGCTGAATTGCTATTGTTGGAATGGGATGTTTTATTTTCTTCGCTACTTTGCTTCATCTACTGCTTTAATGGAATTAGTCACACTTTTGCTATCCTGCTGGATTGCCTTAAGCTACTGTGCTTTGTTCATTTATAAATCCCAATGGAACATTTTCTTGCACACTTATTTGCTTCTTACTCTATTGTACAATCCTTATACTCTGGGTAGGATACATATAAACCCCTGTATTCAGCATATGGAATGGTATCATCTCTCTTATTATGAAAAACCTGTACAGTTTGGTCTCTTAAATTGTTGGAGGGCTCATTCTAAGCTATTGTTAAGTCTGCCTTTAAACTGGTTCAGGCCATACTCTTTTAACAATTATGTGAGACCAATAATGAGTTGGCCTTCTGCTGTTATGCCTCTAAATTCTGCAAACCACAACTGGTTTTTAGGCTCCTAAATCAATAGGATGGTTATCCTCTGTGCTCTTTGGGTACTCAGGTGATACCTTTCATCTACTAATTGAGATTGCTGATTTATGGGCATACTTACAGGAACTCTCTCCCTCACTGGTCTTAGTGTGGATTAGCAAAGGATGGCAACAAGCTGCTCACATCAGTCTACCACAATGCAAAAGGGCAAACCAAGACTTTTGGCTCCAACAATTTGATTACTGCTATTTTGCTTACTTATATCACCTATGTAATGCTGTTTTTTACATAATTGGTGTATTTTACGAACCGAGTGCTTCGCCACTCGCATGGAACTATGGGTTTGTACCCATACTTGGCTACATCAAGTCTTCGTTTCAAAAACCAAACGAAGTACTTTGAGGAACAACCATAAAATATCTGAATTTTTAAAATTATGAAGATATTAGCATGGAATATTCAAGGGGCAAAAAAACCCGAAGCACTAGTGAAACTAATCTTCCTAAAAAATAGATATAAACCCGACATTTTCTTTATTATGGAAACTATGACAAATAATGACAATAGTAAGAAAATCCTCAAAGCTTTACACTTCCAAAACTCCCTTATTATATATTGATCCAGTCAACCATTGTGGTGGTATTTGGATTTGTTGGAATAATGACAATATTAGCTAGATAGTTACCTTTTATTAGACAGATGTGCCCATCTCCACACTCCAAGATCATAAAACGAGATCTACTAGTCTCTGAAGTTTATCTACCAGCTAAGGAACAAGAAAAAGACATGGTGTGGAATGATTTATTAGGTTATCTCAATGCACAACAAAACCAAAACTCATATTAGGAGACTTTAATGAAATGATTTCCCCCTCCGATAAGTTAGGGGGGAGACCTCTCTCAGTCAACCAGTTACAACGTTTTCCAACGTTCTTAGGTTTAGCTAATTGTTTTCAAGTCCCAACTCAACAAGATTCTTTTTCTTAGAAAAAACATTATGATTCTTATGTTGTCTACGAAAAGCTCGACAGAGCAATTTACAACCAGGATTTCTTTGACCTCTTCCCAAACATGAGTGTTAATTATGAAGCATTCACAGTTTCTGACCATGCCCCTCTGTTATGTGACACCCATACAAACCCCGATAGACCCCCTCCCCAATTCAGATTTCAACAAGCTTGGGCTCTAGACCCAGAGGTTGCATACATCATCTTAAAGCACTGGAATCATAAACCGAAAGGCTCACGTTTCTATAGAGTACAAGCTAGACTTAAAGAGATAAAGAATAGTATCAAAATATGGTCAAAGAGAAAGTATCAACATACTTCCAACAAACTAACTCAGAACATAGCTAAAATTCAAGAAGTTGAGGAAAGACTTTGGCAACAACCTTTTAACCTAATTCTAGTGGCACACCTCAAGAGGCTAGTCCTCCAAAGGGAAAGGATCCTTATTTTCAATCAAACTTACTGGGGGTTAAAATCCAAAAAGGAATGGCTTTCACAAGGAGACAAAAATACTAGATTCTTTCATAATAAGATGAAACAAAAAAATACGTTCAATACTATCCATCGCTTAAGAGATGACGATGACGTATGGGTGGAATCTATTGAAGGCATAAAAGGTCTATTAAGAAATGCTTTCGAAAATTTTTTTACTTCCACAAATACTGTACCTAGCCCAACAGCTTTCGAACATCTTACACCCATAGTGACAGACCTAGACATACAGAATCTCATGACCAATATTTCAAATGAAGAAATTCAAGAGGCTTTTTTCGATATGAACCCCCACAAAGCTCCTGGTTTAGATGGTTTTGGACCTGGTTTTTATCAGAAATACTTGCTCATTATTAAGCAAGATGTATGTTTAGCAATAGCAAGTTTCTTCGAACATGTTCATCTACCACCTTCCCTAAACCACACCATTATCACCCTAATACTTAAGGTCCCTAACCCGGAAAAGGCTAACCATTTTAGACCCATAAGCCTTGTCAATACCATCTACAAGGCCATCTCCAAAATAATAGTATCACATATCCAACCGATCTTGGAAAAAATCATTAGTCCATACCAAAACGCCTTCACCAAAGGTCGTTCTATTCACGACAACGTACTTCTCGTTCAAGAGATCCTTAATACTTTTAATAAGTCCAAAAACAAAACTGGCTGGTGCGCCCTAAAGCTTGATATGGAAAAGGCTTATGACAGGATCAGTGGAAATACCTTTGGGGCTGCCTGTCTAGCTTAGGTTTCCCCCAAAAGTGGATCGATATTATTCATCAATGTGTCACTACAGTCTCCTATTCTGTAAAGGTGAATGGCCACACCACAAAATGGTTCAAGCCAACTAGAGGCCTAAGGCAAGGCGACCCCCTCTCACCCTACCTGTTTATCATATGTATGGAAGGGTTTATCAAGCAATTAAACAGTGCAACCTCGTTAAGAAATAGTGGAGTAGGGTTCCAAATTAGCCCTAACACCAACAAGGTGCCCTGTCTCCTCTTCACAGATGACAGCCTCCTCTTCTGCAAAGCCACGAAGACAGGGTGTACTAATCTTAAAAACACCAATAATGCTTTCTGCCAAAGTTCAGGCCAGGTAGTTAATTTCCACAAGTCAGCAATCATCTTCTCAAAGCATGTTAACAATGCGCGAAAGGCTACATTAGCTAGCCACTTCAATATGACACCTAAGGCCTGCCTAGGGCGCTACCTGGGCATAAACTTCAGCTCGTTTCGCCCTATTAGAGCCGACCTGTCTCTATTACTTTCCAAAATCGACCAACGTGTCAAAACTTGGGAAGCGGGCCTCTTATCCAAAGCAGGTGGACATACTCTTATTCAATCAAACTTGGAAGTCATTGCAAACTATGCGTGTTCGTCAACTTTACTGCAAGTGAAAACTGCTGCCACCATTGACACCATCCACAGAAAGTTCTCTGGAACCAAGGCCCCAATAAGGAGGGTACCCCCCTTATAGCCTGGCATAAAATCTGTACACCAAAAAACATTGGAGGACTGAGCTTGAGGAAAACTTTGCCCCTTAACCAAGCCTTTCTTGCCAAACTAGCTTGGAAGGTACTTACTGACCCAAATAACCTCTGGGCAAACATAGTGCCTAAAAAATACCTACGTAACACTAGTTTCTTTGAATACCTACCCAAACCGTCTCACTCCTTCATATGGAGGAAAATAATGGACCAAATGGATCTCATAAGAAGAGGGATCCGTTGGAAAATTGCCAATGGCTCAAAAATCTATTTTTGGCTAGACAACTGGCTGACAAACAAGTCCCTTTTTGAACTTATCAACCCAGACCACAATATGATTGACCTTAACCTCAAGCTTAAGAAATTCATAACCAATATGAGGACTTGGGATATAACAAAACTAAAACATATCCTTCCAGATAACCTAATAACAATGGTACGGGGCATCCTCTCTCAAAGAACCTCGAAGAGGACACTCTAGTGTGGGGCTTATCCTCCCATGGAGACTTCACAGTCAAATCAGCCAACTGGCTAGCCCATAATATAAACATAGAAACCCCTAAATGGGAATTTAGAGCTATTTGGAAACTGCTTTTACCTCCAAAAATTCAAATTTTTGTTTGGCAAACTCTAAACAATGGGATTAGCGTCCGGGACATACTTCACAAAAGACAGATCCTCCCCTTCCATAATTGCCCAGTCTGTAATTCTGGCGCCCCGGAAACTATTGACCACCTTTTCCTGATGTGTCCAGATCTAAAGACCATTTGGTCTGTACCCCAAACAGTCGAATGATTGGGCTGCAAGATCAACTGCTCCAGAGTAGTAACTCTCTACTGTTCTCACCTGCGAGATAAATGCATGGCGGCCAAACTTTGCTTCTTACTTTGGAGTATTTGGAAAGAAAGAAATGATATAATCTTCAAAACACCAAACTCAACATCTATAGGATTTTCCACCGTGCCAAAAATTTGGCTTACGAATGGAGGGTAAGAACTCATCTAGATATTTTCGCGCTACTCCCCTCCAATTATGGCTCCCCCACCCCCTCATAAACCAAACGTTGACATCCACAACCCAATCAATTCTTGTAGCCTGGACACCTCCACCTCCTGGTTTTCTCAAACTTAACTTCGACGGGTCAGTAAAACACAACTCTTCAGCAGTAAGTTTCATCATTCGAGATCACGAGGGCAAGGTCTTAACGACAGAGGCTTTCAACCTTGGCCTCTCCTCTGTCACCACTGCCGAAGCAACATCAATGCATAGAGGTGTACACAAAGCAACATCACTGCCGTACTCAAAGCTAATAATTGAGGGTGACAACCTTCTAGTCATTAAAGCAACCAACAGAGAATGCCATACCCCTTGGCATATTGATAACATTATCGAAGACACCAGAATCTGCCTAAGATCTTTTCAACAAGTTCGAGTTCAACATGTCTACCGGGAAGCAAACAAGGCCGCCGACTGGATAGCTAATGCGGGTTATCTAGCTATAGATTATGTTTGTATTTTAGATTGAAAAGGTTCAAAATTAGATACAATCCTCTGTAATGATGTGTTAGGAGTTCCCCTCGAGCGGAGGGTCTCCTAACCATCCACTCTCTACTTCTTACATTTATATATAAAAAAAAAAGTTATTGGATTTTATTAAGGAAAATTTGTGAAAAAATCCTAGGAAGTTTACACTCTTTCAAAATAACCACCAACTACTTATGATTATTAATTTAACTACTATAACTTTACAAATTTTGTGAACCACCACCTTCTACAAAAAAATGTTAAGTTTTGCATTCGGTGGTGATAAGGGTTACGATTTTCGTGAAAAAGATGGTGTTTAACAAAATTATGCAAAGTTATAGTAGTTAAATAAATAAAAAAATTGGTGGTTTTTTCAAAAAGTGTAAAGTTTATAGTGGTTTTTCATAAATTTTCCTTTTATTAATAATAATTCAACAATTCAAATTAAATCAAGAGTAAAAAAATTATAATTATTTGAGAAAATTTTAATCTTAAATTTAAGGAATGTTGAGAATGTAGGTCTAAATATTAGTACCTATTTTGTGCTATTAAACCATGAAATTCAAACTTATTATTCTATTCTATTATTCCTTGTTTTAGCCAATATAATAAATTTGCATAAATGTTACTCCCTCTATCCCAGAAAACTCTATACATTTTCTTTTTGATCTGTCCCATAAAGCTCTATACAATTCTATATTTTGCCGTGACCATTACTACTTTATTCTTTTTATTTTTCAACCATGACTCACTAACTTCTCTAACGTCTACTTTTTTTTTAATAAAGTACAATGGATAACCAAACAACAACTTATCATTTGAAATTACATACTCAATCAAGTGTATAGAACTTTATGGGACAGAGATAATAAAAAACTTGGCTTAAATGTCTAATAATATTTTATTACTACCCATCATGCCCTCAGATACACATTATTCTAACTTTTATTTTCAGTGTTTAATGTCGTTATGAAAAGTTCTATTTAAAAACAATTGTCCAATTATATGCTATTAAAAAAACTAACAATTTTTTTTTATTTATATGTGAAATTAAAACCATGTTTTATATTCTAACAATTATTTTCTTGGGCACCCACTCCTCTAACTATAGCAAACCCTATCCTAGTGAAAATATGGACAGCAGCACGTGCCCCTATATCATGTGTCTTTGAGAAGTTCTGAATCCGCTTCATCAAAGCAATAACCACCTTATCCAATTCCCCAAGAGAAGAAAAGGAAAAGGGAACAAAGCCATACCAAATAGCTCGACAACGAGCTTCATATTTGTCCCGCTTCCGATGAGCTGAATCAGCAACAACACGTCCAGGAACAAAGTCAGACAACCCAGACTAGGTCAAGGGAGAAGACCCTGTCAAGTCTACACACACATCACGTCCACCTTCCCAAGAATAAAGATGCACATCTGCTGGCCTGAGGGCCATGTCGTTCCCATAGACAATCCAATGGCAACCTCCTTTCTTGCCGAAATCCTAGAACGATAGAAAATATCAACAATAGTATCCCAAACGACATTATGCCGATGTTTAATACCGACAATACCAGCACACGACACCGCATAATCACCAAAAACATCCCAAGCAAAAACCCGGCAGCAAGCAGAGCACGACATCGAAGTAGAGAACAAAGGAACACCCAGTCGGCAACACAACACGCTCCGAAAAGTATTAGGGTTCATCGTCTGACCCAACCCTGAAATAGGAACTGCTCGAAGCCAATCTGAGGTGTGATCCCCCTGCTGTGACTGCCACAAAGCTAATTGTCGACGAGATAAAGAAAAGGTAGATTCTTCAGATGCAATAACCTTTGTGAAGTATATATTTGCCAATTTCTTCATAAGTTTAGGGGTAGCGACTACACTAGGATGACTTAAAATGTCAGACTCCACAGTTCTATTAAAAAGACTCAACGCATCCTCAAAGGCACGTCCACAACCAAAAATACCTGCAGGACGTAGAAGCTTATCCTGTAAACCAGCAGACTGCAAACGAGACGCGAGATAAGCATAATGCCGAACATCACTCGCGCAATAAACACCAAGTCCTCCAAAGGCAAAAGGTAGGGTAGCAAGTCGCCAGTGCCAATCGCCAAAACCAAGCCCCAAAGCAGTAACAATACGCTCCAAACAAGACTAAAGAGCCCCATCGAAAGAACGATAAGCCTCATCAAAGGCACAAGGAGGACAAGTACGCAAGGCAAAATAGAGTTTTGAGATGCCCGTACAAGCCCTAAGAAGCAGCAACTCACAATGCAGATCATCAAGCATAACAACCTTATCCATAAGCGTAATGGTCTTGGACACTCTCTGCATCACAAGCTCCCCACTGAAAACATAGTCGGAACTGGCGGGACCACCAAGCAATTTAACACCACGTAAAGGTCGTGCAATGTCAGGGGGAAGACACCAACAAGACTACTACGAGGGTCTCCAACAGGCCAAAAAACTTCAGTTTTTGCTACGTTGAGATGTAGCCCGAAACTAGGCTCATCCTCCATAATCAACTCCAAAACCTTTCCCACCACCAATGTATCACAAATAATGGTGCCATCATCCAAATACCACGCCTGAAGACAGACATCAAAAGAGTCTCTGATTTTACACACCAAGGGATGTAAAACCAAAGCAAAAAGCAAAGGATCGAGGGGATCACCCTGTTGCACCCCCTGAGACGACCATAAGGTGTGTTCTCCATAATACAACCTGGCTGGATTAAAGTAGCAAAATTCAACCCAATGCAAAATTCTCGGACACCGAAGACGAACTTCACTTAACATGATCTCACGATGAACCAAATTGAAAGCACTTTGAAAATCCACCAACAACATCGAAACACCGACATCATTCCCGCGATCCTCAATCAACCTATTTACAGCATGAAGAATTGCCTCACCACCTGCAGGAAACCCAACACCAAACTGAAGACCATCAAAATAACCTCCCAAAGATGGCCCAACCAAAACAGCTCCAACCTTCGAAACCAGCTGGCTTGACAAGAGGAGTGAGAGGAGCACTGGCAATATACTCACCCAAAATCGCGGGACATTTCCCAGCTAGATAGAGATTAACCACATGAGTAATAGAGTCAACTAACTCATCGGATTTAGCCACCACAGCTTCCCTCAAACAATCCATAAGGTGTTGAGCTCGAAAACCGTTCATACCACAAGACGTACCACGCGGAAAGCTCGAAATCCGATCCAAAACAACAACAGAAGAAGCAATGAGTGGATGATGGTCAATAAGTATAACCGGCAAGGAAGGAGCCATAGAAGAAGGGTGTTTGGACTGTAAATCCGCAAGAGTGGCATCAGAATAAGGAGCAATGCCGGAAGAAGAAAGAACCCGAACGACAGTTGTATAATGACCATCACAAATCTTCCTCTTACACTGCTTAATATTACGCTCATCCAAATCAAGGTCCTCCTCATCAGCCCCTGATAAAGTATTATTATTTAATATAATCATACAATCTTTGCATTGCAAATATACTTAGCGAGTATAATCATATAAAATATTTTCTTATCTTAGTATAATATTTTATTGCAAATATACTCATAGGCTATAATCTTCCACGTTCAAGAAATCCTCCACATTATCTAGATTATACTTAGTATTGCTTTGCCTATATTTAAATGTTTGACCATTGAAATCTTAGCTGCCACCAAAAGTATATGATCTTAATATCCTTTACAAACTTTTAACCATTTTCAGTATCACAAGTTAGGGAATAATTTACGGTTATTTTGAAATCTTTCCACTAAACAATATTATTACGATATCAATTAGGAAAAATTGATAAGAATAATCCGACCTTTGGCCGGTCTTCCATCAGTGGTAGCACCTTCATTTAATCCAGGTATAATCCCACCTTTGACATCAATATTCTCTCATTGGTACAAGATGATGGCAACTTATTTGACCAACAAAAATACCGTTGACTTTTAAAAAAACACTTAAAAAAAAAGGAAAACCCAACCCATCCCCTCCCCTTCCCCACTGCTGTCATGCCACCCACCCCCATCCCCTCCTCTTCCCCTACCACCCCACACCCATCCCCTCCCCTTCCCCATTGGCGACCGGCGACCGACGGCGATTTATATGGTGGTCGTCTTTACTTGCTTCGAAGAGAGAAATGGTAAATCTTTCCCTTCATATTTGAAAATCCCTTGGAGGGCTATCTATGGACTTCTTATAGTGCTGCTTAGGTGTGCTCAGTATAATTCTATGCTGGTAGTGGTTGCAGACCAAGTAGTTAGGCGAGTACAGCCACTTTCGCTCTTAAACAGCCTTTTATTGCTGCTGGGATAGCAGCCGTCTTCATCAAGGAAGTGGTTAGATTGCACAAATCATTCATAATTAGGTGGAAGGGTATCTCAGGTGTTTTTTTAATAGGTGCTTCTTTAATGGCCAACCCATGGGCTGATTTTTTCTACTACACCTCTATTCCCTTTTTGGCAGAGATCCTCCCGACCTTGTTGTTTTAAAAAGGACAACACTCAGTGGGTTTTTGTGGAAGATTAATTTATAGAAAGAGATGCCTCCTTAGATGACTTGAAGTTACAAGGCTCAAAACCATATGAAACTGAAAGCTGATGGCAAGAGAAGAGATGCGCACTTTGGAATAGGAGAGTTGGTGTATTTGAAGCTCAGACCTCCAGCAGAAATCTCTAGTCAAGAGACCCTTTGAGAAATTAGCTCCAAGGTATTAGGGGCTCATAAGGTCCTTCAAAAAATGGGAGATCTTGCCTACCAATTGGATCTACCCTCTCATGCCAAGAACCCAGTCTTTCATATCTCTGAGCTCAGGGACGGTGGCAGGGGGGGGGGGGGGAGGGGGTGGCAGAGGAAGGGGGCGGTGGCAGGGGAAGGGGGGGGGGGGTGGTTTTTTTAATTGAATTAGATTTAAAACTTTAATTAAAAAATTAAGTTTAAAATATACTTAATTAGCTTTTAATTACGTAATTAAGAGGATTACCCATGATTGTAGGTCACCAACAGGTAACGTACCATTCAGAGAATATTGATGTCAAAGGTGGGATTATACCTGGATTAAATGAAGGTGGTACCACTGATGGAAGACCGGCCAAAGGTCGGATTATTCTTATCAATTTTTCCTATCAATTATTCTGATTGATTTCAAAAGGCAAATTTCTGTGGCTTGATACATCGGCTAAACCTGCGCTGAATACATTGTCCAAACGCTTGTATGACTGCCGCATAGCCTTTTCTTTCTTGCTTTATATATGTATATAGATATAGATATAGTAGCATAATTTTACATTACTAGTTTATATAATACCCGATCTGTTTACTTAAACACAATGGACCTGGAACCCAATAACATAAAACAACTTAGGCCCTGTTCAGTTCAACTTATTTTTACTGAACTGAACTTATTTTTACTGAACTGAACTTATTTTTACTGAACTGAACTTATTTTTACTGAACTGAACTTATTTCTACTGAACTGAACTTATTTCTACTGAACTGAACTTATTTTTACTGAACTGAACTTACTTTTACTGATTCATGTTGTTTTTTCTTCTTTGCACTACTGATTTTTACTGAACTGAACTTATTTTTACTGAACTGAACTTATTTTTGCTGAACTGAACTTTTTTGTACTGAACTGAACTTATTTTTACTGAACTGAACTTATTTTTACTGAACATTATTATTTTAAGTTGAACTGAACAGGGCCTTACTAAGTAATTTATCATTAGAATTATGCTAATGTTATTAACAAAATTTGACATAATGTAACATATAATTTAACATAATGTAACACCAACTTAACATAATGCATAGATGCACCAATCCCAGCGCCAAATAAGTTAAGGAATATATCAACGAATCTCCAACTTGCATTGAATTCTCCCATATAATTGATGCACCAGGTGTAACACCAATGTTATTAGATGTAACAAATGCATATATAGATGCAACATCAAATTCGTAGGAGCAATTTTCGGACGAAAGTTATTAGATGTAACACCAATGTTTAATTTTCCGGTTCATTTTGGGGTTAAGTCACGTTTTTAGGAGCAATTTTCGAAGTTTTGTTCATGCCTAATCTTCCATAGTAGTGGGTAAGTGCAATTCTTAATCTATTTTCTGTTTTTCTCAAGTTTAAGAAGTTACAGTTTGTGATTGGAATTGAATTGGGGATTTTGATTTAAAGGGTTTGTGTATGAATTGGTTGAGTAGAATAGTTTGTTTAGATTGGTAGAATGATAATTAAACTTGATTGTTGTGACTTGGGATGGATTGAGGTTTGGTTCTATTCGCAAATATGGTATGATGAGTTAAGAATGAAGTTATGAGTATAGAATAGTAAGATTCATATGAAGAGTTAGAGTCTTAATGCTCAAAGGTAAAAATAAATTGTTGTAATCCGTAATAATTACAGGTCAATTTCGTAAAAGAAGTTTTTAGGCTGTTTTTGGGCGTTTTTAGCGAAAACACTATTGCATAAAACTTGTTCGTATCGCAATATTACCCAAGATAGGGTCAAGAAACACTTGATTTGGAGCTGTATGAGGAAGTTAACTTCATATTAAGTTTCTGCCCAAAATTCATTTTGTATAGTTCATTTTAAAACTCTACTTTTCCATATAACTGTTTCATATTAAATTTTTGAGTATCTAAATATATATTATGAATGTTAGATGTTTTTTTTATATAAAGTAAGATGATTTTAATTAATTTGGAAAAGGATTTTAGTTAAACAACGATTAATGTTAAATGAAAGTTTGAGTTAGAACATGAAAGTCATTCATATGGTTTAGGATATGTTTGTTTGATGTTTAATGTGAGAATCAGAAAAGTTGATTGCTTTATGAACTAAATTTTGTTATATTCATGTCTTTTTATTATTTACGAAGTACACACATGTTATATTGTAGCTTTCGGTTTCACTAACGAGTTGTTTAGACCGAAGTAGTTGTTTTGCCGTGATGCGAAAAAGGTAAGATTTCATATTCAGACCTTTTATAGTTTATGTGAAAGGTTCAAAGACGTAAGATTTATTAATCAAATACTTTATACTTTACAAGTAAAGTATTTAAAGTTGGGATTTTGGTTTGAAAGGGAGGATGTTTCTCCAAAGATCGAAAGTTTAGTTTTCACGTTAACTTTTATAGTTTAAATGATTTTATTTTAAAAAGGTTTATATCATGGCTTTGTTGAGAATGGATTTAATGGGAGGATGTTCCTGCAAAGATAGAAAGTTTGGTTTCCGAACTCCAATTACAGGAAGATTATAGAAAGATATTTTGACTAGTTTTATGTTTTGAAAGTTGATGGGATTGCTTACGTTGCATCTCCAAGAATAGTTTTGTGTTTCCAAAGTTGTGGCGATTACCTAAGTGGTATCTCAAGGAATTGGAACTTCGTCCGGTTTGTCTCGACAGATAAAGAAAAGTTCGTACGTTGATAAGTACCTCAGATTTAAATCTTTTGCTGCGGTTTGGCCGTATGTAGGCTGGGCACACTAAGGGTCTTTGTCTATAGTTATCCAGAGGGCCTAGCTAGCCCAAAGGCAAGGAAAGTTCGTTCCATTCCCTAGGTTTATGGCTCTTTCTTCGTGAAAGAAAAAGGAATGAAAGGATTTGTTTAGAAAATGAAAAAGAAATGATTTCATTAGAAGGAAATAGAAAGGATTTGATTTAGAAATAGAAAAAAAAGGATTTCCTTTGGAAAAGAAAGAAATGATTTTATAAAGTTTGTTATTTTATTTATATGTTTTGAAAGAAAAATGATTTGTAGGATATGATGAATTCATCCTACCTGCATATATATTTGGCTTTACCTTATAGAACCTGCTCAGCCAGTTTGGCTGATCATACTACCTGCCGGTATATGTAGGTACATTAAGTTAGTATTGTTGAAGAAGGTTTGAATGTGTTATTCCTACAGTTTGTATCGCGGCGAGGACGATCGACTTTGTAATAATACAGTTAATAGTTAAATTGTAATTAAACTAAAAAGGTTTGAGTTTGTAAAGTCTAGACTGGTTTTGGTCACTGGATTTTGAGGATACATGTTTATGAATCGGACGCGAGTCCTAAGTTCATTTAGGCGGTCCGTTTTACCAACATAACATTGTTGAATTTTCTATAGAATTTTGATAATAAATGGAGTTCTCTAAAATGTTTTAAGAATTTCACTTTGCATATTTTATTAAAGTGATTTAAAAAAAACAAAGCGAGTTCTTTAACAGTTATAAGATCAATCACTTTATTTAATTTATCAGATATCAGAGGTTATAATATAGTCATTACAGTAAAAGTCTTAATAAGTCAAGTGTTTTGATCTCCACACTCGTGGTGAGTGTGGTGGTAATAGCCCGGATTAGGTTTTCTGGTTCATTTAGGTCTTAATTAGGTTGGTCGTAGATCCGGTTTGTTATAAATGGTATTAGAGCAGGATTGTTTTTAGTTATGCAGGGATCTCCATATCCAAGCGTAGCAGTTAACCAAGTTGAAAAAAATGAGTCAACTAAAAGCTAGGAGTAAAATAAACAAAGTCGTGAAGAGTTCGCGCTTGCCTTTGTGTTGTGTGTGAATGTTATGTGAGTCATTTGAAGTTGTTGTTCAATGTGATTGATGTGTATTCGAGTATGTGTATATACATAGTTATATATATAGAGCTTAAACCATAGGCTTAGGTAAACATATGATAGAGTGCATATGAGAAGCGTGTTTGTGAGTCTAAAAACCCCACAATTATTATTTCCTAACTTATATGAAGTGTTTGGCCAACGTGGATAGTGGAACTAGTTTATGGGAAATTGGTAAATTATTGGTTCCTTATGTGAATGAAGTAAGATTAAGTTTTGAGGAAAAATCTTATTTAAGCGGGGGAAAGTGTAATAGTTTTGGTTTAGTAATGTAGTTGCCAATATTATTAGATTATAGTAATAAACGTTTATATCATGAATATTTTATAATTATTACATCATTGCTCATTGGATTTAAAGTAAAAAGAGTTTCTTTTGGTTATGTTAGTGAAAGTCTTTCTTATCGCCGAAAGGATTTAAACGGTTTTGAGATGCTTTGAAATACATATGATATACTTAAGAGTAAAGCTTCAAAATCTTTGGTTGATAATAAAAAAACTTTGAAATGTTTCAAGAGTAGTTACACTTCTTAAGTATCTTTGGTTATGTTTTGAGCTATGTGCGATATTATATGGAGCACTCATGATGTGACAATATGTATTTATGTGAATGTAAATAGATTGATATCTTTAAGGAATAGTTAGGTAGAGTTTGAAGTGTAAGCATGGTAAGAGTTTTGGGGTCAAAACTCATTTTGAGGAGGTGATAATTCACTAGTTAAAAAATATTTATTTGATGCTTTATATTTTATGTCATTTTCTACGCATTTCTATTATGCAACAATTAGAGGGGCAACACATAGAACATTCCTAATTGCTGCTCACTAAAGAATCACAGCCAAAAGGAACCTTTTTGCTGCTATTCATTAAGAAATAGCAGCAATAAGAATATACCACAATCCATAAAAAACTCTTATATTCCCTGCTATATCTTTCAAGAAGAGCAACAATTAGAAACACTCTTTTTTTTTATCAAACACAACTGTTTTTTATTAATATCATTATTACATTTTATTTTATTAGAACAATAAACATTAACAAAATAACACAATAATTAAAATTTTCCACAAGAAGTAGTAAAAATTTCGGCACAGTTTCCTCTAAAAATAAAGGTACCCTTAAATTTATCACAACTTGTAATCATATTATCCACAGCCAATAAAGCCAAAACAAAACCAAAAGTTGGTCCGATCGGTTCGTTCAAAATGATTCGTGCATCCGAACAAAATGTTAAAACATCAAGTAATTTAAGTCTACCATATATATACATGAAATTTACACTACCAGCAGCAAAGCACAACAGAAGGCAGCAGGGGCAGGCGACAGCAGCACGACAGCGACAGCAACACGGTAGCAGCTATTAGAAGGACAATTAGTCTATTATTGCCTTGTTCGAACTCAAAAGTTTGAAACAATATTATGTTGGTAGTCGGTAATTAATTCGGTATCAGTTAGTCATCAGTATCATTTCTATCTTGCAATATAAAAATTTTTTTCATAGAAAAATAAATTACGTACTATAAGCATTTTACAAGGTACTTACCATTCAATAATCACATACAATATTCGATTAAGAACTTAGCCCATTTCTCCCGTACGTCATTGATTTCCTCCTGGGTGAAGGGCCGGTCCCTTTTGATTTGTGAAAGTTGCATTTAACATTAGAAAAGATGATGTTACATACTTATAAATGTAATCATGATCATACTCGAAAATAAAATACAACTTACCTGAGCAATGTTTGTCGCCTCAAAGTAAGTGGTAACTATATCGTACATGTACTTCATAATGAAGTACCCACACTCGGCTTCTCCTAGTTGTTTTGCAAACTATTACAAAGCCGTGCAAATACATTAGGCAAATTCTTTACAAAATCACGAAAAGTACTACATTATATCCATGATAACTTGTTTCCTCTTACCTTCACAGGTTTCCATACTATCCTTCTCTTCCTACGTTCCCCGGCCCACATCTTAAAGGCCATCATCCCTCCACACAATATAAAATTGGTATCTTAGTTAGCAAATATATTGAGATAGTAAGATTCTTAAGGATCGTATAATCCATGTGCGTATAAGCATAATAATTAAATAGTAATTGTTGAAGAACGAGCCTAACAAAATTGTGTTCAGTAGTTGCGGTGCGGAGAGGATCAAATATGTACACGATTTCCTCTAATGGGCAGATGAGAAGGAGAATCCAATGAGATCTGCATTATTTTACATAGATTACAATGATTAAAGCAAGAAAGTGGTTCATTTACAATTTTAACACTAACAACTACTGTTGAATAATAGGTGCAACAATATACACTACCACCAAAAAGGCCTTTTATTGCGGTTAGAAAGCGTAATCTATTGCGGTTCTAAACCGCAATAGATGCATGGAGCAATTAAAAGCAGGAGACACTTTCTATGGCGGATTAGAACCGCCATAGAAAGTAATATTTCGATTGCGGTTGTCTAAAAACCGCAATCTTTTAATTGTTTTTACTACCACCAACATTTCAAAATTCCCGCCAAATACGAATTATCTAAGATGGCGGTTCAACACAACCGCAATAGAAGCTGCGACACTTTTTTTTACGTGAACAACACTTTATTGGAGAGCTTCATGTTGTCGTTCTATATGTTTTTTCTTTATCAAAGTATAATTTAAATGCTGAAAACATATAAATGCTAAAAAAACAATCTTACAATCATAATATAAATGTAAAATTTAAATATTAGTTTGTCAACCAAACTTGTTTACATCTTTTTCCTAAACAACGTGAGGTTTGTCCTGCTATAACCTACAACATAAACTAATGTAATAAGTTAAAATAAAAAATCTGTGATCAAACTACATATATTTTTCTTGGAACGAACTAGTCATATGATGATACATATTGCACCCACTTGTTTCTGACTTCATCATTTTGCTCTTGGCCATAAGGAAATAGATTACCTGAAAAGTACTGTAAAAAGACAGGAAATAAGTCAGCAAAAGTATCAAATTATTTAGCAAATCCAAGGTTTAACTAGCTAGTGCATAATTAATAAACATTCATGACAGTATGTCAGCTACTAAAACACAAAATGCGTGAATGGGGTAAGAGTGCCATTTTGATCTGCAAAACCAGCAGGTGTAGTAAGTCTCCAAGGCTTTAAATAACCATAGAAAACGCTTTAATGCATCTACAAACCGTCACTTTAAAGTTGGCACTCCTAAGTCCTAATTCAGCCCACCACCCAGTATCCTCCAATCGCATAATAATTATAGTCTCTCAGATTTGTAGCGCAAAGCACTTCTTTGCCACCCAATACAGGATTAGTAAAAAAACTGCACTAATAGCTCTAAGTATGTCCTGTTCATGTGATTTGGATTTAACTGAACTTATCCAAACTTATTGAAACTTTTTTCATAACTTATTAAACTTATATGAGCTTATCTCAGTGTATTCGAACCCATCTTAACTTATTTTTCATTTTAGACACATCAACATAAGTCGAACATGACACTACCACAATCACATTTCAGCAAGCTGCTAGACACAATAAACAATGTAAAACCAGCTAACTTTCACAATTAGAAAGCAACAGCTGAATACGGCAGCAGTAGGGGGTGGGGGTGGGAGTTGTAATATCCTAGGCTGGATCAAGAATAGATCTGCCACTAAGGTTTAGTATTAGTCTCTGTTAACCCACTTGGACTATAATGTGCCACTAAGTTATTCCACCTTATTAATACATGTTTGTGTTCTTGATAGTTAAGGGCGTTTCAATCAAATAAAAATTTCTTAAAGGGGTATTAAAAGATGAATACAGAGTACAGATAAATGTTTGCATAACAGATTTCATGTTTATACGGATTCCACCTACACAAGCATGAAAATAAACATTCAAAAAGAGAAGATGAGAATATGAAATGAGTAAATATAGCATATGAAAATGATGAAAATTAACTTATAGAGATTGTATGTCACCTCAGAAATTGCTCCAACTCTTGTTCTTGACTCATACTAAGGCTTATGCCAGATCGAAAATACATTTTTTTCCCATTCAAGCATAACAAACGAGTTCCAACGTAGAACTTCCATGTCCCTTGAGCTCCACACATATGCTGAAGATATCAGATTACATATAGCCACATAGGATCTACACCTCACCAAATTTGCTTTCCTTGAAAAATAAAATCCGATACAAATAAAGATTCCAACCATTGACAGCATAGCAAGAGCTATTTGAGTTTCTCAATCAAATCATACCTCCTGAAAGCGGTATTCAATGTGAATCCCACATAATTTTGTATAATAAACTTCATATTTTCCTGATAGCATCCACTAATAATAGACTTTAGCTTTCTAGATATGTGAGTTCAATAATCTGCTTACTCAATCTGCACTCAATCTGTAACGAGTAATTCACAAAATCGAGTAAGTAGATTGTTAGTAAACAATGGAGATTCAACATACCATTTACTTGACGTTACAAATAAGTTTTCCGGTCTACAAGTGCCTTAAACTTGATGAGTATGGCTCCCATTTCTGATGATAAAGAATCTCAGTCAATTAAACCTAAAAGCACATATCTACTTTCTAGAGACCAGATTCACATACCCAATTTTTGGTATAAATTTCACATTCTAGAATTCATACCTGTATACTTGGCCCATATTTCACCCACATTTTATACTCGGATTTATACTGTAAAATAGGGATTAGATTAGAAATTGAGAATTCAAAAAGAATTCAGCGTTCATAGTCAAGAATCAAGAATCTCACTACCTATAAAAATATTGATACACTCTATATCGGATTTCTTGCGTCAAATTACCATAATTCATTGTCCTATACTCTCTAATTTTTATTTTGAATTTTTTGCCAAATATAGCCATGTAAAATACCCTATTTGTTAATTATAGCCATCATCTTTTTTCTTTGTGAATTACGGACATAAAAGATAAATATCTAAGTAAATTGTTGTTATTTTCACTAATTACCCACTAATCCATAGTTTGACCGGTCAAATCATGTTTAATATTTTCTAAATCTTTTTTAATTTAATTTTATAATATTTTAAAAATATATGTTTTTCATATATGACATGCTAATGGGCACGTATTTTGAGATAATATTTAATCGCGTTTTTCGGACTGAGGACGACATTTTTTCGAAAAACGGACGCCGCCGGACGCCCTATACGGGCAAGAAATTCGAGAATACCTACGAAACGAGTACCTACATTGTAGATTTTCGAGCACGTACTTGGAGACGAGTTTTTTCGGACTGAACACAGAGTTTTTTTCGAAAAAGGGACGCCCCGGGCACCCACCCTTTATTGGCACGAATTTCGAGAATTCCTACGAAACGAGTACTAGTAAGCCGTATTTTCGAGCACGTACTTCGAGATGAGTTTTTCAGACTGAAAACGACGTTTTTTCGAAAAATGGACACCGCCAGACACCCTTTATGGGAACGAATATCGAGAATCCCTAAGAAACGAGAACCTACAGGACGAATTTTCAAGCACGTACTTCGAGACGTGTTTTTCGGACTGAACACGTGGTTTTTTTGTCGAACAGGGACACCGCCGTGCTACCTTTTATAGGCACGAAGTTCGAGAATCCCTACCAAACGAGTACCTACAGGCCAGATTTTCGAACACGTATTTTGAGACGAGTTTTTCGTGCATTATAGGACGTACAACGGTATTCGTTTTTTGAAAAAACGTCATTTTCTGTCTGAAAAATCCTTCTCGAATTACGTGGCCGAAAATCGGACTTGTTGGTATTCATAGGAATTCTCGAAATTCGTGCCAGCACAAAGGGTGCACGGCAGTGTCCCTTTTTTGAAAAAAAGTCGTTTTCAGTCTGAAAAACCCGTCTCGAAGTACGTGCTTGAAAATCTGGCCTGTAGGTACTCGTTTCGTAGGGATTCTCGAAATTCGTGTCCATAAAGGGCTCCCGGCGGTGTCCGTTTTTCGAAAAAACGTTGACTTCGGTCCGAAAATCGCGATTGAATGTGATCTCGAAATACATGCCCATTAGTATGTCATATATGAAAAACATATATTTTTAAAATATTATAAAATTAAATAAAAAAAGATTTATAAAATATTAAACATGATTTGATCGGTCAAACTATGGATTAGTGGTGTAATTAGTGAAAATGACAACAATTTACTTAGATATTAGTCTTTCATGGCCGTAATTCACAAGAAAAAAAGATGATGACTATAATTAGAAAATAGGGTATTTTACATGGCTGTAATTGGCAAAAAATTCTTTTATTTTTAAGTAACTTTGCATATAATCAACCAGAATTTCACTAAAAATCAAGCAAAGTCGGATTTACAGCATCAAATTACCATAATTCGAGTACCATTGAACTTTATTGAGTTGTCAATATTGAAAGCTATTCATTTAGGGAAACAATAAGTAAATTGACTGACATACATTTAGACAAAAAATTTAGAGAAAATAAACATCTTACCTCATCATAATTTTGCAACCTTCAAGCTTATAAGTCGCAAGTTTTCGTCAATCAAAACCTAAATCAAGAAAAAGAAAAAAGTGAGTGAGAAACGAAGAAGGAGGCTTGCAGCTTTTCGATTTCAGTTATGGATGAAGGCAGGAAGCGCAGGAGGAGGAGAGGGAGAAGAGTATTCTTAGGTTAAAAAAAAGGGAAGTTTTTTAGTCCAAAAACTATGCTTTTAATTGCGGTTATTGGCCACCGCAATAATAGATACCCCCTTCTATTGCGTTTATTTGAAAACCGCTATTAAATGTGTATTTTTCCGTTTCCTTCGGTACTTTACATTGCGGTTATTGGTAAACCGCAATGAAACATATAGTTCATGGACTCCCGCCTGCATAAACACGAAACAAAGGCGGTTCTTATCACAACCGTAATATACTAAGCGTCAAATAAAGCTATTTTTGTAGTAGTGATACTTACACCATTCATGCCTGACTTTAGAATGCCTTTGGAGATTTACTCGCATGTATCATTTGGTGTATGTGTCTCTTTGTTATCTGATGTGGAAGGCCAAGTCTTCTTCGAGTATCCTACAATTAGTTTCATGTAATTGATTAATTCCATATATAACGCCATATATTCAAAGTATCCCACAAAAATAGCAGACATGAAGGAAAATAACACCTCAGGAAGGTATGGATTACTGGAATGTCTAGCTTTTCTCCTCCAAGGGATTCATTTATAAGGACCTTGCCCATTTGGATGTTGGACTCGACTTCATCGTAATGGAACAAGCTCCCGTCTATGGGAATAACTATCATGTGGTTTGCTGTTATTTTTTGAGTCATCCCATGCAAAGTTCGGCACCTTTTCGGAAGTGAATCATGGAAATTAGAATGAATAACGTTATGGTGCCCTTTAGCTTCTGAACCTCTAGATGATACATTGCTCCCTTTGTTTTGAACCTCCTTAGTTTTTGGTTTCGTTGTAATATGAGTGGGCTACACATGCAATTCGATAAAATAAACAATTAAGAAAACATTATGAATTAAAGACCAAAGTGATACTAATTAAATTGACCAATTACCACTCCATACTTCTGAACCCACTCAGTAGGCCACTGCACAAAAGTCACTTTAGCATCATTCAGAGTCTTGATGTCATACTTTTCAAGTTTGACTGGGAGATCTAGGTACTGAAATTCCTCTACTAGTGTTTGTATACTCACTCTCAAGATTCCATCACGCATATCCATGTTATGAGACGTGCTCAACTTGGTTGAATCCAAAATAAGACCCCCGACAACGTAGATAAGATTTCCAGGTACATTGTCCATCAACAATAATCGACATACTAAATTATCCTACGGAAATATGGACAGAATAATAAGCTTTATTTTTACTTCTAGGCAAATAAAAATGTGAAACAGCTATTTAGTGCCTCTGGAATAGACTATGGTTCTTCTTGAATTATGGGCTCAAGCATAGAAGAAGTAGGGGGAATAACCGGTGAAGAATCTAGGATCTTTAGTCGTTCTTATCAGTATAACTACTTGACCCAAACTGGTTAGTCTTTGGAGGTGGTTTTCCAAAAGCTTTTCTAATTCCTATCCTATAACCTCCAAATCCATAGGCACGCCCGAGAGGATCTAGCTTCTCCCCTAGAGCCATGTACAACGCATCTTTGTTTCGATGATGTAAGAAATCACTTGTAAATGCCTTATCTCGGAACTGCAACTGCAAACGCACATATGTTATAAGATAACTAGCATACAAGATAAGTTTATAACTTCATCTACATTTTCTTGTAACGTAGTTTTCAGCCACCGCTTTTGTTGACTCCTTCGGGATGTATCTAACTCGACTTTTCTTATCTTTCTTGGGCTTTGCACAATTCCAGTCATCCCCTCGATTAACCTCAACAAATTTCAGAAGTAGGAGAATTGACCGATGAATCTGAGGTGATACCTGGGTAGAACCTATCCCTTATCCAGATCTTTCGAGCATCATCATAAGTCAAAGACCCCATGTAATGAGGGTGTTTGTTCTTCTTGCCAGATGCAACAACCTTTTCACGCCTTTGTTTTTTCACACAATTAAACTGAAGCATCATATTAGGAAATTGGTTTGCTATTCTGGCTTCATTAAATATGTCCCTTTAAACATCAATCTTTACCAATGCAAATAATTACGCAAGACATATATAGCATAGCAATTAAAAAAAGACAGAGTAACAAGTGTGTAAAAGCATAAAGTTTATAACCAAATTAAGTAGTTTGTAATAATTCACAACAGCCTTAGGTAGCTATAAGATCCTAGTGAAATTCAAATCTGTTATTTGTTCATTGATTCTTTTAATAGGTTCCATAGATATCTAGTGTAACAGCCTTTGAACAAAATCAATGAGCCTATTAACAACCGAAAGTAGTGAACTTATTTTCCGTTTATACCTTTTTGCAGATTAAGAAATCATGCTAATGTTCACCCTTTGCTCTTTCTCTTCCTTTTTACATGCATCTATATATTGTCTTGTTTAGTGTGATTTACTGGTTTTAATAAGGCAATCGTTGATGTCCCTCCCTCCTCCCTTTGTTTGTTCTCATTCTTTTATGCGCCTCTCTTTTTAACTTGAGGGCTTTTCTTTGTGCTTAGCCTTTTTTGAACTAAACAACCAATGTGTTTGTACTTTGGTATGGCAGGTGGGTTTGTTATACATTACTTGAAATCTAGTTCAGATAATCTTTGGAGAACTTGCGTTTGGAAACAGAGCTCTGAGTTCAAGCATTTATGTTTTTCTTCTAATACAGTGGAACAATGTTCTTTTATTAGTTAAAAATTAATTATATCTATCGGTTGATTATAATTTCACTCGTTTAGATGACTATAACTACGTACCATAGATTATGGACCCAACTTTCTCTTTTTAAATGAGGCCCAATCTGTAGGGCTGATGTGCTTCTAAACTACATCCGGAGTCTTTTCCATACATAGTGCAGAGCGCTTCCGACTAAATGTGATCCAACCACTCACTAGCTTTGCCTTGATATCATCAAATCTTCTATGTACTTTAGCCATGAAATTAACCCTTAGCTCCTTATCATCACCGAAGCTATTCTTCAATGCAAAAATACATTACCATGGTGTCTTGCCACATAGTTTCCTTGTATGCCTTCTCCATGGTAGACCACTCCCAAATTGATGTTTAGTTTGCGTGCTCATATGCCTGCTTGTTGACCATACATAAGTCGCCATTTTCCACGAGGTCGTCCCAAGCTGTCAAACTCCAAACACATAGGCTCAATCACCTTTAATCCCCTTAGAGCCCTTTACCCTCCTCCCAATCACTTTATTATTCACTATTTGAACTTGTCCAACCTCAGATTCTATCTCATATGTAGGAACAGACTCATCAAGAGGAGCTTGAGAGCCAAGCATAAAGCTAGATTCTACAGGTTGCTCCTGTCTAGTTGAAGTCTCGCTGCGAAACATCTCTGGCAGTGATCTTTGTTTAGGTAGCTGGAAAGCTTGAGCAATGTGCGTAGCCAAGGAGGACAATGGAATTGTTCCACCATCATAATTGACTAACTCTTGCATGAACGGATAAGTACAAGATCAACATGTCCCTTATCTAGCTCCTTAGCGCGTCCATCAACAACATCATCTTCCACCATAGTTTGATTAGTATGCACCTAAATAGTTTACATGTTAGAAATTAACCAATAATATTCAAAACATTGTTCAGTAGACAAGAAAGTAAGCAAGTGAGCAATAAATATAACAATCTATAGCCAATAAACACTGTTAGTTGTATGGCCGCAACATTAGGGTAGACAACATTTAGACTATGATCAGAGTGCAATCAAAAATAATGTGTAGTCTCAGGCATTGAAGGAATGTTTAACTCCTAAGTCATAATTGATCATAGGGTAAATAGGTAAGAGTTCATAGGAGACTAAGATCTCGACATCTGTTCACAAGTCAGAAATAACATATTGAAGCATGCGTATGAGATCTTTTATACGTCTAGGGCTCTAGGTATTGATTTGAGGTCTTGAATATCTTCACCAAGACGTTAGTCCATGTATTTATATTCATAACATCATAAAGTGGTTTTTGACAAAACCTTCAACCTGTGTCAGTGTAAGATACATCTTCTCTGTAATGAATTGTCGTATCATATTTCAACGATCCCTCGATAATCCAGCCTATTTATGTGTATTGACAGTTTCAGCTCTTCTGCTTGAATCACTAACAACTTAGATACTGAGCGGAAGTGAGTTTGAAATGCTTGACTGTATTGAGGAAGCCTTCTTTCATCTGCATAGAATATGACAAGATATAACAGATTGACAGTTCTGCAAAGAGGTAAGGCTGGGGCACTCAACTCTTCGTGTTTCATGTTCAACTCTTTGGATCATGTTTGTTCTTAATTAATGTAGCTTAGTTAGATACTATCAAACAATTGCATTTTTCATAGCTCGTACAATAATCTAAACCGGAGAGTACAGTGGCAGTTTTTATTCACAATTGCAGAGCAGAAAATTTGGAAAGACGTTGAATAAAACATATAGCGAGTGTTAGGGATCCAGCATTTCACGGTACATAAATTGAATAATGTTTTTCTTTTGATTTTTTCTTGTAGATGCTTCTGCCATGGCTTCTTTGTCGCTTTAAATAGCCCGCTCCAAGGTATCTAAAACACTACATGCACGCAAACTGTAGTGTCGAATAAGCGGATACTCTTCGAGTCAAAGGCTAACTACTTTTTCACAAAACAGGTAGGTACTCGAGTTTAAAAAACATAAATCCGTTCTTTGATAGCAATCTGTCTTGCAAGTGATGGCTTATGGAAGGTAATTATTAGACTTCAGTTTTACTTGTGTTTTTTCGAGTACTAAGTTGCTGTGGAGCAGTTGCGTTTGATACTTCTACTGTATTTCTTTGGTTTAGGTAATGAATAATCAAGAGGCAGTCGACATTGCAAGGAAGATAAAAGATCCACAGAAGGCAGCAAGACAGTTGGCATCTGAAGCACTGAAGAGAGAAAGCAATGATGACATATCTTGTACTATTTTGTGTGGCTTAAAGGATGTATGGATAAAATTTATTTTTTTGTTACAACTTCTGGAAGATGATCATAAATTGGGTTGAGGATGTCATTATTTGTCCCTCTGTTAGAGAAAGACATTGCAGCAAACAACATAAACAACCATGGTGCCCCCGTCCTTCCACATTAAAACAAGAAAAGAAAAGGAAAGGATACAAGCTCTTACAGTTCTGTAGGCTTTTAGAACAGCTCCGGTATTAGATGGAATCAAACTTTTACCGATAAGAATGCCTGCATGTAACTCGCATCACTTAATGTTCCAAACACCAAAACTAAATGTTTAACAACGTTTAAGGAAAACAATCAAGCACGCATCTTACAGGCTCATGAAAAGTTTGAAAGAACAAAATACTACAAGTAGTGCAAATTTGTTTCATGACTAACTCATAGTAGCACCCACCAAATCAAGCACAGAGGAAGCTAAAACCAAGCAACTAACTACTGCTCAATTTTTTTAAAAAATAATACAGCTCCAGACTTACACAGCAAAAAATGGAAGTATGAGTGATCTATTATTAAAAATAAAATATCAAAATTCAACTAACTCATAATTGTATAGTTATCCCTTCTTGATGATCTGATTGCATGTAGTTGGTTTCAGCATCTGTTCCTTCTAAGGATTCATTCTCCGGTATCAAGAAAGGGGGGCTGTCATCAAAGCGATCATATTTATCCTCATCCACCACGTCACTTATGCCTAGAATATATCTTTTCCCTTGAACTACAATGGACCAGCCTTTTTCAACTTTGTCTCTTATATAAAAGACCTGTTTTTCTTATGATGCGAGTATAAATAGCTCTTCATTCTCTCTCCATTTTTCCATCTTTAGAAAATTAAAACCACAATTATCCCGTTTGAAACCTTGTCGGCTTATATCATCCCACTTGCAATTAAAGACGGTTATGCAAAAATTACTATAATCAAGCTCCCATAGTATGATTGAGTAGCATCCATCGAGGATTTTGCATTGGCATTAGCATACTCCGTAGATGATGCTCTTAATGTAACACCGCTGTTTTGTATTGAGGTCGACTTCTTATCATGGCGTTCAGTGTAAAAGTTGTAGCCAGTCACATCATACGCTTCCCAAGATAACACTATTTCCCGAGGGCCGAATGGTAACCACCTTAAAGTTTCACAAATCTCATTCTTTGGTCTAGTCAAATCATCAAAGACAGTCTTTTTGAACCATGAAATGAATGTTTTATTGTGCATCACCATCAATTCCCTTTCCCGTGACTTTGGAAATTTACTAGCCAACTCTCTTAAATGCTTTTTCTATTAGGGATAAACTTTTGTGACATGTTGTAGTACATAAAGATGAGCCTTATCACGAAGTTTTTGTAACGTAATTATCTCCTTTTTACTAAGTATACCTACACCAGCAAGCCTCCCCTCATGTCGAGATATAGCGAGTCCAATAACTCCAAGCTTGGGCATCAACTCAGAAATGAACTCACCAATCTCCTCGGTAACTGTATTCATAATGATACTGCTCGCAGGATGCACATTATTCCTAACCTTATCTTGTAAGGTTCCCATGTGCCTTTCAAAAGGGTATGCCCATCTCAAAAAAATGGGACCACAGAGCTTGATCTTTCTAACCAAGTGAATGATAAGGTGAACCATTATGTCAAATAAAGAAGGTGGAAAGTACTCTCAAATTGACACAATGTCATAACGACGTCATTTTGCAAATCATCTAATTTGTGTGGATACAAAACCTTGTTGCAAATAGTGTTAAAAATGAACAAAGTCTCGTGATGGCATGCCTTACATGCTTCGGCAATATTCCTCGAATAGCTATAGGAAGGAACACTGGAATCATCATATGGCTATCATGAGACTTCATATTTGTGAGTTTGAAATTGTTTAAGGACACAATCATTTTAAAATTTGATACATAGCCTGTTTGGACCTTAATGTCGTACAAGCACTCACAAAATAATCTCTTTTCTTCTTTAGAGAGAGTGTAGCAAGCTGGCGGCAAGTAAATTGATATCCTTTTTCTTTTTGTTGTCCCTTGATAAATCTATTCTCTTGTCTCTTTCCTTTTCCCTTTTCCTTTCCGTGCCCCTTTCCCTTCTTTAACCCAAAGTTTAGGGCGAATTTTCATCTCCTCCATGTCTTTACGCACACTCACACCGTCTTTTGTTTTCCCCGATATATTCAATAATTTCCCACGAATTGCATCACAAACGTTCTTTTCTATGTGCATCACATCAAGGCAGTGCCTAACATCCAAGTCTTTCCAATACTCTAACTGAAAGAAAATGGACTCTTTCTTCCCTAAGGAATCAGATTCTTTACCATTGCCAGCTTTCCCAAAGACCGTTGGGATGTCTTTCACACGCTCGTAGACCTCCTTTCCACTCAACGGCCTTGGAGCTCTTCTTTCTTCTGATTTCACATTGAAAGGAACTTTCTTCTGACGATACGGATGCCACCTATTCAAAAATCTCCTATCGATCATATACACTTTTTTCCGTGAATGTTTTAATCGAAGGGAATCCATACCATCCTCACATATCGGACATGCCTTTTTACCCTTGACTTTGTAGCCAGACAAGTTTCCATACGCGGGGAAGTGTTTGATAGTGCAAAAGAGCATAGCACGCATAGTGAGAGACTCATTTGCGTGAGCGTCGAAAAACCATAACCCCTTCATCTCAAAGCCTCTTCAAATCATCAATCAATGGTGCTAGGTACACATCAATGTGATTTTCAGGCTGTTTTGGCCCTGAGGTTAACAACGATAACATAATGTACTTACGCTTCATGCACAACCAAGGAGGAGGATATAGATCACCAACAAAACAGGTCATGTGTTGTGTTGAGTATTAAGGGTACCAAATGGATTCATTCCATCCGTACAAAGTCCCAATCTCAGATTTTGGTCTTCCTTACCAAATTGTGGGTATTGCGAGTTAATAGTTTTCCATTGTGGTGAGTCTGAAGGATGTTTGCGCATGCCATCCTCCTCTTTTCCCTTGCGACGATCTATATGCCACCTCAAATTATTTGCATCACTTTTTATGGAAAAAAGTTTCCTAAACCTAGGTATTATTGCAAAATACCATAAAACCTTAGTCGGGTGAGCTTTGGTACCCTCCACACGCTCTACCCCGTCTAAAAGTGTTGCCACAGCGTACAACTTTGTGAACATAGTAAAACCAGGATACAAAAGGCTTCCCGGCCGCCTCACTTAAACTCTCAAATATACCTGGGCCTTACTTAGCTCATCTTCGACCCCTATCCTCAGCATCTGCACCATTCTGTTCGGTGGCATAACCGTCATCATCAACAATCTCATCTTCAACATCATCATCATGGCTCAAGTCATCATCGCTACGATCACCGTCACTTACCGGGGATTCATTTTCAACCACGTCACATTCTTCCTTACCCACATTGCAACCACCACATTTCATGACATTTACTGACTCACCGTGCCAAAGCAACACATCGTATTGTTGCCCTAATCCACAACGAATGACATGATCCCGTATCACCTTGATAGAACTGAAATTTTCCACATTCTCACAATCAAAACATGGGCAGTAAATCTATCCACCCCTAATGTCCTCTTGATGTTCTAAAGCACGCGTACAAAACTCTTGTACCCCTTCTAAGAACTCAACAATATAACGCCTGCCATACATCCAACTTCTATCCATAATCGATCATCTATATACAACTAAAAATAATTAATAGAGAAGGGAATTCAATTGACACATTTAATTTATTATGATTGCGTGTAGTGAATGCAAGGGTTACGTTAACAATGCATAAGCTTGGATTAGAAAGAAGGAGGTGAAGGACACCAACAGACTCAGTATATGTGAATCGATATTAATCAATATTATCAGCTACTGGAGTTATGCGTTGCCATAAATGAACCAAATAATGCATGTATGTATTTCATTTTATCTAAGCTCAAATTATGCTGTGATTTTTATGATATTGATTGTTTGATATGCAGTGTTCATGCATGGGAAGTTTTGTAAGAATCCAATGGTTGTTAATTGGCTGATAAACTTGGCTATACAAGTTGATCAATTAACCATTTCAAGTAACCTATACACTATAACTCAACTTAACATAAAACTACAACAACAACAGTTTTACAGAGTAAAAGAAAACTACAACAAATATTACTAAATTCCAAAAGATACCATATTATTATTCATTACTGTTATTATAATCATATAATTTGTATTAGCAGCAAGTAGTACTAATTGACTTCAAAAATGACCTAACATTAAAGAATCCAATTCATATGAATCATAATCCAATCCTGATTGAATTTATTATAAACATAGAGCTTATTTTAGACCAAACCAAAATTCCATATGTATTCAAATCCAATTACAATAGAAATGGACAAAAATTATTTGCAATTGAAAAACACTTTCATTATAATTATCGAATTCAGTATAACAAATATCGCCTTAAATCGTCGAATCAAAAACCCAAGCAAAAAGATTAAACTTGAAAGCACAAACCTTAAATTACTAAATTCCTTTGTTTGATTGAGCAAATTCCATAATTGATGCGCGAATCCCATTTGAGAATATCGAAGTATTGTTGTTGAATGTGACAACAAGAAGGGATATTCTATCCAAAGTTGATGAGCGAATTCAACTGTGAATAACGGTATAATTTGAAGATAAATATCCATGATTCTTAGTGAGATTTTTTCGTGGGGGTTTGTTGAAGAAATTTATGGGAGTTGTTTGAGTAGTGGCATGTGGGTTTGCTGAGAATTTGCGGAGGGCGGAGCGAGGATGAAGCTAAGAACTGTCGCTCTCTTTTTTAATATTTGAAATTTAGATAATTTTTATCTTGCTTAAAGGAATTCTAATAAGTTAGTATATATTAGTATGTTTTTGAAAAATTATTTAAATTGTTATATTGGCTACCCTACATTCATTTAACTTTATGCAATTAAAACAAATTATTTTCATGTAATTTTTAAAATTCTTTAATGGATTCTATTGGTTGCACAACTTAGATAAAAATTGTAGCAAACAGAATAAATACTTCTTATTGCTTCATATTCTTCTTTAAAATTGCAGCAAATGAAGAATTATTTGCGCCATCGCCTAAAATAGCAGCAATTACGGGGCAGCAAATAAAACTTTTTGTTACCAATAGCTTTAGTTAAGATTAAAGTTGTAATTGGTATTAGGTTATAGTTACTATGGATCCTATCTTTCAGTTAAATTATCGTAATTATTGTTGATTTTATTTAAAAGAAAAGAGTATTCATTTGATTAAAATGATAAACTCGATTTACCTTTGAAGCAATTTGAAATAGTTTTGAAATGGCTTGAATTTGGAATCAATTGCTTAAAAGTGTTGAAAAGTAGTTTAGTTACCAAATGAATTGACATGATTTTGAGTAGTTCTCTCGAAATTGCACGATTAAAGTTCAATGCCGACAAGTTTGCCCCTTTGTAGTTGTTGCATGGAAGTGGGATTCGATGGCTAGAAGTCCCTGGATGGAAGTGGGATTCGATATCTATGGATTTTGTGACAGTGTTGCCAAAGACAAAGAGTGGAAATGATGCTATTTGGGTGATCTTGGATCAATTGACGAAGTCTGCCATATTTATTCCGATCAAAGAGATATGGAAGAAGAAGCAACTTGCGAAGACCTACGTCAAGCATGTCGTGAGAATCAATGGTGTGCCGAAGGATATTATTTCGGATCATGATTCGAGATTTCTCTCAAAGTTTTGGTAGAAATTTCACTTGAATTATAGAACTACTCTGAAGATGAGTACTACTTTTCATCCTATGACAAATGGTCAGACTGAGAGGACCAATCAGACATGTCGAGAGCATTTGCAGTTGATTTCCAAGGAAGTTGGCAAGACCAATTAAACTTGATCTAATTTTCGTACAACAGTAGTTACCATGCGAGCATCAAGAAGACTCCATTTAAAGCTTTGTATAGGAGGAAGTGTAGAAGTTCCATTTGTTGGAATGATTTTAGTGAGAACATAGTCCTAGGGACTGAGTTCATTGAGTAGACAGTTAAGAACGTAAAGATGATTCAAGCTAGAATTCGAGCTGTCCAGGATAGGCAAAAGAGTTACGCTGAATATAAAAGGTGTGAAGATGAGTTCACTGTTGGTGGTAAGGTGTTTTGTGAAAGTATCACCGACGAAAGGTGTTATGAGATTTGGTAAGAAAGGCAAGTTGAGTGCCAAGTATATTGGTCCGTATGAAATTTTGCAAAGAGTTGGGAAAATAGCCTACAAGTTGGCATTGCCTACGGAATTCGAGATGATGCACAATGTTTTTCATATCTCACAGCTTAAGAGATATATTCCCGATGAGAATCATGTTTTAGAACCCGGGAGAGTCCAAATTGAAAGTAGCCTCACGTTTGAGGAAAAACCTCTGAAGATTTTGGACAAGAAGGTGCGTGCGGTACAGTCAATAAGGACGTGAGTATTGTGAAAGTACTTTGGTCTAACCATAAGTCCGAGGAGGCAACATGGGAAGTCGAAGATGATATAAGTCGAAGGTGTTTTCCTGAATACCATACGATAGAATTTCGCGCTTTTCGTCTATTTTATGGTATTCTTCTGCATTTTTATGCTTATGTTGGTGATTTGCACATGTTAGTGCAAAATAACGTTTCCATGAGTGACACAATTGATTTTATGTTGGTAAATTGTGCACATTGTGACATAATTATATCCGAGTTTTCCCTTTTGAAAATTTTAAGTAAGGAATTTTCCAAACAATTTAGTTTTTCGTGCAAAGTTTCGGGAAGAGACTTCTTTTAACAGGGGTAGACCGTAATCCCCCATGATTTTATGAATTTTATAAATATATTTAAAGCATATTTATAATTAGTTTTCATGTTTATTTTATTCAAGTGTTGACTTTTTTGAAAGTCAACCGATTAATAAAATATTTTAAATAATCGTTAATATTTTATTGGGTTGAACTTCTAGGTATTAAATATTTTTTTGGGTTTTGGGTCATGTTTTCAATGAATTTAATATTGGATTGAGGAGCCTAAAACATTTACTTAGGCTTGGATGATCAAACTAAGCCCAAACCTAATTGCCTTAGGATTCTAGACCAACTAATAAATACCCACCCCCCCAAACCCCAAGTTTTGCACACCCTTATTTACTTTCTTTATCCTCTCCTCTCACTCGACCACCCTCCCTTTCTTCTCCCTCGTTTTGTGTCATCCGGCCGAACCACCACCACCACCACCACCCTCACTCACTCGTCTCCAGCCACCTACGCAACACCCACTTTTTCTCATCCTATTGCGTGCTAACACGCAGCACCACACTCACTCAACCCCTTTTTTCCTGTGGCTCATGCGAGCAGCCAGCAAGCGAAGGAGCCCAGCCGCGCGTGACTGCCACGGGCTACCCTCACACACCACACGCGCCGCCGTGCATGTTTCTCCCTCTTTGTTTCCTGTTTTTCGTGTTTTCTTCCGGTTAATTCTTATCCCTTTTCCTCTATTTATATTTTATTATGGTTTTGATAGTAAAGGTTTGATTTTTAATTTTTTATTGTTTCTATATGTGTTTTAAATAAGTTTTGAAACTTTATTGTTAAAGTAATTAAAAATCTAATTTTTATTATTTATGAATTTAAGGTATAATTTCTAAACTTAGTTTTAAATATAAAAGTAAAGGTTCTTACTATTTTTAAAGCCAAGTTTACTATTATTATATTAAAGGTTACTAAAGGTTGGAACTTTAGTGTTATTAAAGTATTTTAAAACGAGTTTTGAACCGTTTTAAAATAATTTATATTGCTGTGAATTAATTATTGTATTAATTCAATGTTATTTTATCATCTAGTAGGCGAAGAATTTTCCATAAGTGATTTCTAGTATTTCTAAAGTGGCCTCTCATTTTGTCTACACAAAGTACGTACATCGTACATGTTCTTATGTGTTAGACTAGTATCATGTCCTAAGGTTAGGATTTTGTATAGTACATGTGTAGGGAACCCTTTTATGGTTTATACATGGTTATTGGATTGGAATTACGTGTTGTGAGCATGTTAATTGCCTCTGATTTTATTACATGATTGAATGGATGTCTGATTCAACTATCTTTGGGAAGGGAAGTTTATTTACAAATTCGCATGAGGGGTTTATAAATATGTTTATGGATTTTTGGTATTGTTTCCCTTATGAATATTTAATCACTTCTCGAAGGCGAAGCACTTTGTGAGTAAGTTTGATTAGAATTATTATTATTATTTTACTATTGTGCAAAGACCGAGGCCTCTATAGGGTATATATATTCAATGTCTTTGGACATTTCGATTGTTGATTTAAATCAATAAATAAATTGAGGATTAATTTTTTGGTCAATTGGAATATGTTTGATCACGTCTTTTAATCCTAAGATCAAAAATGGAATAATTGTTGTATCCATGTTATGTGTTCGTTGTCTGGTTAAACTCCAACATCGAATAACATATTAATATTTGAAGTTGAAAGTGAATAGCAATAGCTTTAGCCTTGTGCACGTCTGACGTTTTGGACTAGTATGAGTTGGATTACATGGTGGTAGCCTATGGCTTTTCATGAAGCCGGATTGATCACCATACCCTATTTTATTTAAAAAGTTCATTGATATCGTTGGTTAATGGGATTACGGAGTCACGCCCGTAATTCGTCTTATGTATTAAAGACAAGGTTTGGTTGGACAATTCGATCCATTTACTATTCAATTTACTAAATGATTTATTATATTCTATGGATTATGAAGTTATTCTTATTTTAGGAGTTGATGTTTTAGAGTATTGATATGAATCATGTTTTATTTCTTAGTAGTATCATGTTAGGTTTCGTGTATTGTGTTGTCATGTATGTACTCAACTTTGCTCATTACGTGCTTTTCTGTGTGTTGATCATGGTTGTGCATATTGATCCTGTCATGACCCTTAATTGGCGAGCTGTCTATCAATTGAGTATTTAACTATAGGTTCGAAGATGATGCATCCATAATCATATGAAAATTGAGAGATATTGATGAGAGATCGTTTTCTCACTTATGTTGCTTCATATATTTATATTACTTTCATTAAGTTATTTTATGGATTGTTTATTTTAAGTTGTTTAAGTTGGTTTTAAAGAACGTTTGAAGTTTGGATAATGTTTAGACAGTTATTATGGTTTTAAGTATTTATTAGAGTTTTTATTTAATGTTCTCCGCTACAAAATTCTGAGTAAGTCGATACGTTATCACATGGGCGATAATGCTGTGATAATTCTCTATTTTATTTGGAAAAAAATGTGCTTGCTAAAGGGATAATTGTTCGGTTGTTACATTACATGACATGCAAATCTTAAACAGGTGCACACCAAGGTGTCACTCCTCTCAATTTTGTGGAAGACATAATATTTGCTAATACACTTACCAATCCAGCTAATAATGTCCCTCCCCACTCATAGTCACATGTGTTTGCAGAGATATAATATAGCTAATCCTAATCAGGTCAAACTCAAATAATGAACATACTCTTTAACTTGGGCAGATTGACTCAGCATGAATCCAATAAACAATCAAACACATGCTCAAGAGGACTTTTGGGGTAAATGTAGGGAAAATATTTTAAGGAATGTGGTGGAAAAGCTAAGAAAAAGGGAGCTTAAATCACTAGCTAGAAGATCAAATACGAGCTAAATAACTCCAATAGCACCAACAACATAACCAAAAGATCACCTTTTTGACATTTTTCTTTTGTTTTCTTTTCAATTGTTGAACCAGAACAATATTTTTCCAGCCAACCCCTGAAGTTAACTAAACAACACATAACCAACCTAAAATGCTCCCACAAGCTAGACTTGGGAAAACATTTAACACAAAGGTGAAGGAGAGTAATGTGGCTTAATTTTAATAACTAGTTATTAGACACAATATGAATAGGAGGGAAGAAAATTGATCAAATCAACTCTGAGGATCAAGAAAAAAACAAGAGAACACCTCTATTTCAACGCATGCCAAATGTCGTTAGGAATCAACGAGTACATTTACCAAAATTAAGTTTGGAATGCTACGAGAAAATAACACACAAGAATAGACTGATATAATCTGCAACCCAACATCATGTATACGCCGATCTTAGGCAAATTTCATCTTATTTTGTGCTATGGTTTGGGCTTAGAGTCGAGTTTTTGGTTCGGTTTGGTGTTAGTGGGTTAAATGAGTCTTTTGATGGATTTTGACGGTTTTGTATGATAGCTTATTGACATGGCATCTTTCGAGGCATCTACGTGCGTTTCATCATCCTTGCTTCAACGCATTCATGCTTCCGATCTTCCCTCGGTAACACTCCGAGCGCCGAAAGCATCCTAACGTCAAGGATTTCTAGTTCTGGCCCAATTTCCAAGCTCCGAGAATCACACCATTGCAGAAGCCAAGCTTCTTGAAGGAGGTTCATGCAAGGATTTCATAGCCTCCTATCTTTACCCTTTCCCCTTTAGTGTTTTTGTTTTTGGTAGTTTGTAGACAGGAAGCCTGTCGTGAGTCGCGACTAGCTTCAGCCTCCCACTTCTCTTTTTCTTTTTCTTTTCCTTCTACGGGAGGTTTTCATTATGTATTATTAGATCATTTTATTCTAAAGAGAGAGAGAGAGTTCATAAATTTGGTTTTACTTTTAATAGGGTTAAAAAACATCAACGTTTCTTAGAAAATTGTTATGCAAATAATGTATGCACTAGCGTAAACTTGTTCTTTGATTTAGTTGGTTGAAGCTTTCAACCTTTGTATGTGAGAACTCTTGATCTTCTCATCTCATTTGGTTAATTTAAGGTCTCTTGAGCTTATTGCAATGATGTTTGCATAATCTTTCTAGGAGTACTACTAGTATAGTTATGTGAATGATCAAATGCTAGAGTTAGGAGCATAATCGGTTGTTAATGTTCTGAGTTCTTAAGTAGCACAAAAGTGTTTGATGTTATGCTAATTTGTTGCTTCAAGTACTTAGAGAGATCTTTCTTATTGTTTGAATGTTATTACTTTAATATCATTAGCAATCCTATTCTGCCTCGGTTTTAATGCTACTATTGGTTTGAACTGAAACGTTATTCGATTGAGTTAGGTAATAGTAAGATTAACCCCCCATTGGCTACTTGATTCCTAGAGTATTCGAAGGATAATAATACGTTAATTGCCGACTTGTACATTGCTCCATGTGGATATGATCCTTACTTCCGCTTTACTCTATTTTGTAAGGGGTAGGTAAGTTAATTGTACTTCCTCCATTTCGCAATACTCGCAATGCTTTCCTTTGAGGGAAATTTCACTATACTTGCAACCAAACTTTATATGGTAAAGTTTATGATACATATACTAGCCTCTGTTACGGACTTAGATTTGATAATATGATAATTAAATATTTAGAATGATCCCATCTTGAAGATGGATATGAATGAGTATCTTTTATTACATGGATAATAGATATGTCCAATAAAGTTATGTACCATGAATATATTAGACACTCTAGAAGAGCGTGGAATATGACTAGTGAAATTGACATGTATTAAGAGTATAATCGATACTCCAGCAGAGTACGAATTATCTTCAAATACAATGCTAGTCAATTGTCTTGCCGATCATGAAAAAGACACAAGTTAATGTTCTAAAATCACATCTTCTACATGGTCAAGCGTAAAGTTTTACGAACAAAAGGTTCACTAGTGCCGAAAAGTATATTATTAGTTAAATCTTAAATGTGTTTGGACGTGATGAGTGAGTCCATTGGGGTTCATTATTACCCGTTTTGAGAAGTTTAAGTTCGATTTAATATAAAGAGTTGATGTGCTGATGCTCTGTCATATTATACGTATGATAAAAATTGAAAGGCAAGACATAATAATGAGATTGAGCGAGACTCAAGTCGTTGAATATTATATGAATTGTTTGATTCGATAGAAGAGTGTAAGAGATGAAAACTGATGTTGAACAAATTTGTAAAAGAACTTAATTCAGTGACCAGAAGTTCACTAAAGTGACAGATACATGGTCGTTTGGATGAACAAAAGCTTATCAAAAGAAATTGTATGTCAAAAAATCTGAGTAACAAATGCTTACTATTAAAGTCTTGGGGGAGTAAAGTATCACCATCTAGTGAAACTACGTACAAGTGATCTTCAAATGATAATAATATCTTGATTGGGACTATTATACGTCAACACAATTATAGAAATATAAGTGAAATTTGACTTCACAATAAATAATATACTCCCTATAATTAGTATTCTCCAGAAGAGTTGAACTTTTGGTGAAATATATTCTCCTGAAGAGATGGAATTTGTTGCACATGAAAATTATATTCTAAGTTGGTTAAAAGTTCGATGCCTCTGTATTGGAGAAAATTTACCAACTTAAGGGGAGAAGAATTGCAAAAGTTGGCAAAAGTAAAAATGTAATAAAACATTGATCCCCATCTAAACTGGAAATTATGAAAATAATTATTGAAATAAAATATTATGATTGTATAGGTTCATGAAATAGTAAAAGTGATAATGGAATGCCAACCTCATAATATCAAGATATGAGATTGATCTCTTGCCAATATACTATTGTCTTTGTACACCTGAAGTGTAGATTATAGAATCAGTTGCATTTAACATATGATGTTCAAAATTGGCAAGAAAGAAAATGACAAGAAAGTGCGGCTAATGATTTCGAAAAGAATTGAAGAATTAAAATGATTTATAGTATGTAGAATGTCCTTAAAGTGGCAATGAAATCTGAATTATAAATAGATGTCCTGTATGAAAAATATGGTAACACTTGAATATATTCAGATATCACTGATCAGTCATTACATTGAAAATGTTAGTAATAAAGACAGAGTAAATACGGTATATACTAGTGTGCAATGGGAACTAATATGCATATGCGAGAATTAATGGACATGTGAATGGGGGATTTTGTATTTAAGTCCATATTAATGTCGACATATTTAAAATTGAGCTCATAGACTAACTGGTTCCTAGTCCAATGATTTAGTGGACTAGAAGTCCGACAAAGTATGGATTACGAAATCCACGTTGTACAGTGTGGTATTTTCAGTCTTACAATCATGTGCATGTAGATAATGTGAATGATCATGTGCATAATTATCATTATATTGTCTTCATATATTTTATTTTATTTATGTGACTTCTTCATAATGCATGCACATTTAGTATATTTAGTACTTTATACATTGCAGGCAATATATATAAGAAGGATAATTTATTCCTATAATCCAATGGTTATTGAATTACCAATCTCATAGTAAAGATATAATAATATCATGGTCTAGCATATATATACGATGAATCATTGAATATCTGAAAAGTTCCAGAAGAACGATACATGAAATGTATGAACCCCCAGAGATATACATACATACATATTAAAGTAAGCAAGGCAGACCATGGATAATTATGTATATATATGGTTGACATGATCAACACATTTCGAGGAGTAAATTTGGTTATTAACATCTCAACATGTAGTATGAGTACTTGAAATCAATACCTTTTTCTAATTGAAGGATATCTTATGCAAAAAGTAACATTTTAGAGGAAGTATCATCAGTTATATTATTAGTGATCACAATATCTAGAAGCACCATATTATTATTTATATATCGTCAATTCCAAAAGCGTTAGATGATAAAATGAAAATTTTACATTGATATAAGTTTTGCTATCATAAAGGACTTGGTTTTTGCGTACTTGAAAAAACATTGACAATTTTCGATGACCTGTAGAAGTAGGTTCGTTTCTATTTGTATTAAACACTTACAAGAAGATTGTGGTTCATTAATGGAAGAGAATAAGCTCTCAAATATGCAACATGCATCATGAAAGTGAATAACAACAATGGTGATACAGTTGTGCAACAAATTCCAATCAAGTGAAGATTCATCAAGTTTATTAACAAGAGTGCTTCTTGATAACTATATTTGAGAAGATCGTTGATCACAATAAATGTCATCTTTTCAGAATTTCAAGTGATGTAATCAAGAGGGGAGTAAATATGCGCTGCACTCTTTTTCTTTTGACCATGGTTTTGTCCCAATGGGTTATCCTAGTAAGGTTTTTAATGACGCGACATCTCAAGTGTATTATGATGAACTATGTACTCTTTTTCTTTCACTAGCATTCTTCCCACAAGGTTTTTACTAGTAAGCTTTCAAGGAGGCATAATCTTCTAGAATAGACATCCAAGGAGGAGTGTTATTAAATATTAGGAATATTATGGTGGTGTTTATTATGGAAAAATATCTTGTATGTACTAGTTTCTATGTACTCCTATTGTAATTAGGTCACTTATTCCCAAAACAAGTCACCTACATATTGTATTATATATACCCCTAATATAGATTAATAGAAGACACGACTATTCCCCTACAACTCTCTATCTCTTTAACCCTAATTTCACAACATTAACTTATTATTAAAAGGATTTTTTTGTTCAAAACCACCTAAACTTTTCACGTTTTTAGAAGCTCTCACCTTAATGATTTTTTTATTTAAATTTTCACATAACATTTCATATTTTATTAAAAACTCCAACCAATTAACGTTTTTGTTAAATTTCATTACAAAAACCGTTAGTGGGCCCCACATATAAATTTTATTATTAATTATGCTGAAATTGAAGTCAATTTCATCCATTGGAAAGAAAAATTTCAACAAATTTGGAGCAATTTTGGAACGAATTACAACTATTTGTAAATAATTGCAACTATTTCAAGTTTGATTTTGTTAACAAAATGAATATACGGGACCCGCTTAACGGTTTTGTTAATGGAATTTGACAAAAACCGTTAAGTGGATGGAGTTTTTAATAAAATTGGAAATGGTAAGTGAAAATTTTAAAAAAAATTCATTAAGGTGGGAGTTTCTAAAAACGTGAAAAGTCTAAGTGGTAAGATTAGATTTATCCTAATTAAAATTTTAAGGTATTAGTTTGTGGCAATATTAATTTATATCGAGAACATTGAAAATATAAGGTTTTATTCCTTTCTTTTACTAAACATGAAGAAAGGGAAATAAGGTTAGTGGTTGCGTTGTTATGTTTATACCAAGCAAACAATAACCTTAATATTTGTCATTACGATTTCCCTTCTTTAACCGTTTCAGTTCCATTTGTTTCCATCTTCCATGCTCGAAGGAGTAAAGGGTGGTTATTATGATGAAGTACATGTTTCATATAGCTTTTTAAGAGGTAATACATGTATCCTATCATTAAATTTAAAATATTTTTCACTTTTAATATCGTTGTAGTTAATTATTACCTCTTTTTGGTAGAGCATTATTCCTTGGAGCCATACTCTCAAAAGGTGATCGACCACATACGGGAAGCGTGGTGTAGATTCTTCATCGATCAGTGCTTGTAGTTTTAAACCTTGAAGTTCAAGGGTGATCTTTTTATTTTCTTTTGCAATTTTTTGCTAGAATTTCAATCCTATTAAGATTTATATATCGATCAATAGGTAGATATTATATTGTAAAAGATAATAATTTTTTTGTTATGATATGGAGATTTAATGATTAAATGTTTTTTTAATCTTTTAATATTTAACGTTAAATTTTAATGTAATGAATGCATGGGAAATTTAAAACTTTAAACAGCAAAAGAAATTATATTGAAGTTTATATGTCCCTTGTTAGGTTGTAGGCGACACGATAGCATAACTATCGTGTCCCCTCTGCAGAAAAAGGCGATGCATAAACTAGTTTGGGTTCTTGAAAAGAGAATATATCGTGTCGCCTCATCAATAATAGGCGACGCATTAGCTTATTTGTATTAAGTGGCAGGCGACGCATAAGGGTAAGTTCTTTGTGGTAAAATTTAGCTATAATATCGCCACAATTTTAATAGGCGACACATTAGCTTATTTTACGTGTCATGTATTAACTGGAAGACGACGAATAAGGGTAAGTTATTTATGGTAAAATTGACCTATAGTGTCACCTCCTACCGAAGAGGCGACTCAATTGGTTGCCTTTTGTGTCGGTTCCCAGGCGACACCATAGACGTGGACCTATCGTGTCCCCAACAACAGAGTCGTTCTCTTAACGATGCAATAGCCTGTTTGCATGCCAAACGATAGGGTGTTTTCGTAGTAGTGCGATTTTTAGAGGCCCCAATAAAACTCAACGTAACTAAGACTTTAAATAAAATTACAATGACTATTGACTAACTTAAAAGTTAAGCACATGACTAAGTAGTTGAGAATATGACCCACACTGCATATACTCCATAACTACAAAACATGACTGACACCACATACTTCATAACTCCAAAGTAATAAAGACATTTTTAATTATAAGATAAATAATCCAATAATTTATGACTAGGCACAAATCCTAATAGTTTGAAAAACCATTTGACTAGTATTGGAGCATAATTCAATGTACCCCTTGCATCGAAATTATTGTACGAGCCACTTGCAACATTCCACTATGGGTCATATTGAATCTACTTTGTCGATCGGTGTTTCAATTTGTTGATGCACATTATTATCATAGCTAAATTTTTCAGAGCACATCTTCTCGCGCGACCATATAGATGCATATAGTCATCAGCAATACATTTGTTTTCAACCACTCTTGTGTTAAAGGTTTGTCCTTCATTTTTTAACTCAAAACATAAAATATGGTCTACCATGGCTTACTTCCTACTCTCTCTTTTGTGTGTGTACGTGCATTTTCAGGGATCTAACGTGATGCTTCTAATACCATGATAGTCTTTAGAAGGGAGTGGAGAGTAAAAAATTATGGAGAAGGGTTGCATTAAACTTGCACAATTAATCTCCACGTAACTAAGGCCTTAAAAAGTTAGAAACTTATAACAAAAAATTTAACTAACTTAAAATTTAAGCACATGACTAAGTAGTGGAGAACACGACCCATACCACATACTCCATAATTACTGAACATGGCTAACACCACATACTTTATAAATACAAACTAATAAAAATATTTTAATTATAAAATAAATAATCCACTAACTTGTGACTCTCCACTCTTCCTAATTATTAGAAAAATACCATTTTAGTACTATTAAAGATACTTTGGTGGTTTTGGGTGTAGATAATTAGGTTTATAAATATTATACACTGACCCAAAATCGCAAACCATAATTTGGTAAAACGAACAAATAAATTCACATTTTTTAGCCCATTACCCCATACTCCCATAAGCCAAAATCGCGTCAAACCAATTTTTTGAAGAATGCAGCTGGAGCGGATTTGAAGACTGTTTGGAGTAAGTAGCCCAACAGTATTGTGATTGCCCCCAAGTGGGGGTTATTTGACCTCATATTGGAAGTCTATATTGAAGGCCCAACGAGGATGTTTATACCCAACCCATATTGCAAGTTGAAGATGGGCTCATAAGTGAAGGGGAGTGTTAAGGATAAATACCCACTTGTGATCCCACATCTAAGAAGGATGGAGAGGATGATTCACATATAAGTCTAATGGGCTACTCCATCTATCACCAATTGATTTTAGGATGGAACAACATATGGGCTTATGTGTGGTCGAACCTCCTCCGGTGCAAACTTTGGTACACAGGCCCAATGAAGTTTGTCGTTTATATATTTAATACATTCAATTTAATTCAAATTAATTTAGTTCAGTTCAATTCAGTTATGTTTAAATAAGCTCCAATCAGTTCAATTCAGCTAGTTTTATGCGAAAAGAATAAGCCTTTAAAGCATAATCCAACATTCCGTACCAAACAAGTCCTAAGTGGAGATGCAACAAAAAGTCTTTATATTCAACGTGAGAGTTGGTACTAAAGTTAAAGTGGTCGATGATTTTGGAATTTGGAGTAGACATCAAGCCCTACGAAATCCGAATCGAAGAGATCTATTGTGGTACAACTAGATAAGGGGTCATTACCATCAACGTGCCTAGCAATTCATATCTTGGAATGCATAATGATATCACTAATGTATGGACTATATGTAGTATAAGAATAGTACACCACTTGTTAGTTGTTACAACTTGCTGTTTGTTGTCGAAGTTTTAACTGTAACAAAGCTATCATTGATTTTTCAAAGTTATCTCAGCCACTAGATAACTTTGAAAAATCAATGATAACATAGTTGGGTTAGGAAGATGGTCCAAAACGAATCCTAGGGCTAAGAGAGAACAACAAGGCCACTAGATAACATAGTTGGGTTAGGAACTATGCTCACCGCCTCATAGGAAGCTTTTATCCCATGGTGGAAATTGAAAATACGAGGAGGCCTTAATACACGGTGCAGTTCGTCACATCGACTGTTATTTTATAGTGAATTGCAAATTTTATTAATTAAGTGAACCTCTGAAAATGAAGGAAAAGAAGTTAAAAATGAACAATCTAAAATAAGTTGAAGTTGCAAACGTCAAAAGATATATATAAATGAAAAATTTTGGAATCAAAAAGAGAAGTTTTAGTTTAGAAATTAAAAACAAATATAATAATTAGTGTATGAATACACATGTCAATTATTTATAAACTAGACCGGTGCAAATTGCACCGGTGTTTTTGGTATTATTAGTATACTAAGGTTGGATATGAACGTAATAATGCTGAAGGTAATAAATTAACATGCTTAGAAATAATAAAAATTTCTAAATTCCTTATATTCACATGGTTTACTTTAACTTTTGGTCCTCTACATATTGAACAATATTTGTGGTTTTGATTTAAGATTTCATGACATATTACCTAATATCATAATGTAAATAATATTGATGAATATTAATAAAAAATTAAAAACATAAAAGTAGTGATATAATAATTTAACTTATTTTCAGTTCAGTTCAGCTCATTTTTTTCAGTTCGTTTCAGTTCATCTCTTTACAATACTTTTACTCTTACGTATTACTATTCCTTTTAATTCAGTTCAGTTTAGGTCATCTCTAATCAGTTGAGTTCAGTTCAATTCAATTTATCTAGATTTAGACGAATAGAACATATCAAAATTTCACACAAGATGCTAAAATCACCAAATGAAAGAAAAAGATTTAAATAACACGCGATGATGATCAGGTTTCTTTTGACAAGGTGAAATGATAGTTCAAATTATAGCAACAATTTGGCAAAAAGTAAGGGGGCGTTTGGATTGAGATTGCAAAAAAGGGGAATGGAAAGGGAAAGGGAAACCCTGATTTCCTTAATTGTTTGTTTTACCATAGAACTGTTAGCACAAAAATTATAAACAAGCAATGGTACCCTGTCGCAGGATGGCCCAGAGAACCACAGATGTTATTCACTCTCCTAAAGGTGACTAGCCCTTACAATCAAGGTCTCCTCGCTAACTCAAACTGGCACTAACTACCGACGGCTAAAAAAAGTTTGCAATGCAAGTAAGGAAATATGATAGACAAGTAGCAGTTCATAAGACAAAGAGAATGGTTATTTCATTCATATATCCATCAATTCCAGTCTTACACAAACTTTATGGAAAGAAATAAGTAACAAACAAACTTAATTGAGGAAGAAAGAGAGGTATACCATTATCCTTCTTGCACTCAATGAAAAGAAAAGAAACTAAAAGAAGCTTAGAACATGAGGTGTTCTTGCCAAGTAACTACCTAATATTACTCTAAACTACACTAGATTCTATAGATAATATGTTTGATGTGTTGAGTTTGTTTATTCCCTTTTCTGTCTGGTGAAGCCCTCTATTTATAGCCGAATTGGATACGATTATTGGAGGCATGAATGTCCTTATCTTCAGGTAAACAACTTTTGGATGTCGTTCAAACACTTTTATGCTTTATCCTTAAGTGACAATTGAAAGAGCATCCCCTACTGCTCAGGAGTGACCCTGTATGCTTAACAGTACAACAAAGTTATTAAAATAGTTGCTCATGGTTGGCGGGGTCTTCAATAGGATGGCTTCCAAATTGGTTCTGCTGCACAATGTTCATAAGGGAAAGTTTGATCTCAAAATATATCGCATCTTTGGTAGTCATGGCACCCCGTGTAACTTCAATGATCTAGGCATACTTGCGTCGAGGGATCCTCCTTGGTTATTTCCTATTGAATTGATGCCTTTACTTTATGAACTTCCTTTTTGAATTTACTTGAGGGTCTTGGTCATCTTGGTGTCTATAGAGCTGTAGGACCTTTTTTCTGGCCATGGGCATAAAGAAAGATGAAAAGGTAGTAATGTGAATTGCCTCAAACAAAATGCAAAGTTCCAATTAGGCAAAAATAAGTAGTCCAAACAATAAGAAAATCTATTAAAACTAGTCGTCTCCCAACAACCGCGCCTCACATTTGATAGGTCTTTAGACACTACCGCAAGTGTGTGGTGTCTGTTCCTAGGAAGAACTTTGCAAGTATGGGTCGAACCTACAGAGACAAGGGTTTCACTAATATTAGTTTAATTAAATATCTACATCACAAAAAATAAGGGAGAAATAACTAATGAATAAACTACATAAAGCATATTAAATTAAGGAAAATATCGACTAATATAAACCTAGGACTTGTTAGGTGCACCATGTTTATAACTGTTTCGGGTACAATGAACACAATAAATTTGTAGTTCGGGGGAGTCCAAATCAAGCTAGGGTAGTAACCAGTAACAAGTCCAAGTTCTTCGAATTTCCGGTACCTGCAAAACCGAGCACCTTGAACTACCCCGTGGATGTTCCCGGGATCGGCTCTGCGATGCTTAAGTCAGATCTGATCTCAGAAGTCGAGAGTAGTATAAGTAAATGCTTTGGAATGTGTGTAATAACGTACCTGAATGATCAAATGAGAGTAATATTTATAGGTAGTACTAAAGGACGTCATCCGGTCAAGATGGTGATGTCATGAAAGCCTTTTTGTCAGTGGGCCTGACTGAAGGCCTGTACTTTCTAGCCTTAAAGATCCTTAGGGGTAAAACGGTAATTTTACCACCTAAGCGTATTTTAGTCATTTCATCGGTTAGGTGGTCCATGACTAGAATGGGCCCAAACATTAAACTGTTTCGGGTACTAGAAACACAGTAAATTTGTAGTTCGGGGGAATCCAAATCCAGCTAGGGTAGTAACCAGTAACAACTCCAAGGTATTTGAATTTCCGGTACCTGCAAAACCGAGCACCGTGAACTATCCCGGGGATGTTCCCGGGATCGGCTCTCCGATGCTTAAGTCAAATCCGATCTCAGAAGTCAGAGAGTAGTACAAGTAAATGCTTTGGAATGTGTGTAAAAATGTACCTAAATGATCAGATGAGAGTACTATTTATAGGTAGTACTGAAGTGACGTCATCCGGTGAAGATGGTAATATCATGAAAGCCTCATTGTCAGTGGGCCTGACTGAAGGCCTGTACTTTCTAACCTGAAAGATCCTTAGGGGTAAAATGGTAATTTTGCCCCCAAGGGTATTTTAGTCATTTCATCGGTTAGGTGGGTCATGACTGGAATGGGCCCAAACATTAGCCCCACGCTCTACGTTGTAGTTTCAGATCATGATGAGACTGCAACGTGGAGCGGAAGGGTCTGCCTCGCTGTTAAAACTCGAGGTACCCCAAGCGAGGTTAGCTTTAAAAGTTCGAACGCCTCATAAGGAAGCGGTTCAGTGAGAATTCGAACGCCTTCCTCGAAGGGGTCCTAGGGAAAATTCGAACGCCCTCAATAGAGGGGTTCAATACAAAAATTTCTTCGAGGGACCTGATTAGGGCTAATTGATTCCAATACTCAATTTGATAATTTCGAGGTAGCCTAAGTAAGGGCTAGTTGAGTCCAATACTTAATTTGATAATTCGAGGTAGCCTGGCAAGGGGCTAATTGAGTCCAATACTTAATTTGATAATCCGAGGTAGCCTGGTAAGGGCTAATTGAGTCCAATACTCAATTTGATAGTTCGAGGTAGCCTGGGTTAGGGCTAATTTGAGTCCAACACTCGTTTGCTCGAGGGGTGCCTTATATGAAGGGCTTAGAATACTTAGAAAATTTTTTAAAAGTATGGATTCAAAGAACATTCTAGAATTTACTCGATGTAGCTCAGTCAAAGGGTTGTTCCTCTTTGAAGAGTTCGAGGTAGCCCCGGTGAGTGGAAGATTTGTACTGCTGAATTTCTTCGAAGTAGGCCTGGTGAGGGTCAACGCTTTAAAGTCAATGCTTTAAAGTCAACTTTTGGGGTGGTCAACTGTATTTTGACCGGTATTTATACGTTTCAACTGTATACATAACGTATCGCATCAAACCTCCTTCTACTCCCTGTCACGAACTCCCATGTTGGGTGACTGTTCATATTAGAGAGATTACTGTTCAAGGTAAGTGAGATATAAATATTTCACTCCTTTCCTCATTTACTCACTTTAGAACTTCTCTCTCGACTTTCTCTCTCTAATTTTCTCTCTTTTAAAGAAGCCTTTTACGTCCTTTGTGTGCTGCTCAGAGTGCGTCAAGAGTGCGAGGAATCTGCTTCGGGTAACCCGACCAAGGTATGATTTCTCATTCTTGACTCTTTTCCTTTCTTTTAATAAATTCGATAGGGGTTACTGTAATATAAATAAGGAACCCTGTTTTCAAAGTGAGCGCCTCTCATGCTTTGCGCCTTCCTTATATGCCCTGGGTTGAAACATGGGTAGATGAGGCTCCTGGGTTGTAACAATAGCTTATTGGGCCCCGAACTCCGATTTTTTACTCGACGCCGTTCCTATTGAGGAAGAGGAGTGCGAGGAAAAATTCAAGGGACCCGAAGAGTTTTTAGATCATCCGAATAAAGTAACGATAGCCTTCCCTCCTTCTAAGAGGAGTTACTTAGATTCTTTCCTTTCCCTTGGTGTAGTGCAAATAATGGAGGCGACAGATGAAGGGACTTCGACATCCGATTATTGCGAGCCCTGCCCTTCCCCCAATATGAGATTGGGAATAAGTGGCCACTGGACAACGGGGAAGTGGCGAAAGGATCTACAAGGTGGGCTGTCGTTCTTGTCGACCTTGTACGCCATAAAGCTGCCCCTATGTTGTGTACCCTCCCCAAGTCACCGACTTGGTAGTATCACCACCCCCTGGGTGTATTGGTGTGTATAAGTCGTATTTCGAGCTGAGTTTGCGTTTTCCCGCACCCACTCTTTAAGGAAATTTTAGAGGCGTATAACATTGCCTTATGTCAACTTATGCCCAATTCTGTTGGGGCAATAGTATCCTTTTTATGTATTTGTCGCATGCTTGGAGTGCGACCCTCCTTGCGCCTTTGGCGCAACATGTTCAGAATAAACGAAGTGTCCGAAGTTCGCCATGGGCCTGGTTGGTATTATTTTCAAGCCAGACACCTCATCATGGTTAAGGATGGTCGAAGAGATGAGAAGTCATATAAGGTTACGACTGAGATGCCAACCAACCATGCTCTTTTTCGAGGGGACCAGCCGTGGGATGTGCCCGTAACTCTGTCGGATAGCCCTCCTAATTTTGGCATGAACCTTAATGTGCCTGAAATGGACGCCGAGGAGGCTATTGTGGCCATTCATTGCCAAGCCACGTCGTTCCATATTGATGGGAAGCAGAAATACAAGACTGATTATTGGATGCCCAATGACAAGGACCTGGCCAAAGAGCACTTCCTGTCGGCTTTTGGCGTGTCCCCAGCTTATGACCAATGTAGGGGTCCGTTACTTATCTGTTTTTCTTGTTTATAGTATCAACTTGTTTCTTACTCATTTCTGCTTTTGTAGTGCTTGCTTATAACAACCTTGACGAGGAGATGAAGAAAACACCGCGAAGAGTGGCATGGCTGCCATGGCTCGGCTGTCTCTGCAAATAGGGGAACTCAAGGTTCCCAAACCTCCTGCTGTAAGTTCGATCACCATCTTTTGCTTGGCTTTAGTGTTCTGTGTTTCCTCTAACTTGTCTTTTTTCTTGTTTGTGCAGAATCCAAAACATAAACCGAAGGCAAAATCGCCTCCGCCGAAACCTTTGCCTACACCATCTGCTACTCTGCCCGACCCTCCTCTATCAAAGGTCGAGGTTGATAGGATTTAGTCGTATCAACTAATCAAAGATAAACCTACAGTCCTCTAACTATGGTAGTCAATGGAAGCAAGGTCGAATCCACATGGAGACAGAGTTTCTAAATTAATATTCAATCAATTAGCTACTTCAGACGAAATTAGGGAAAAATTAACTGAACTAATAATTAAGCTATGGAAAACAAATCAAACCGAGGATTTAACTATGGACTAAAAACCTAGGGTATTAGGTCGGTCCACCATGCTTATACCAATCAAATAAGGTGAAAACTATCAAAACCTAAGTCATGAGTCAAGTGATTAGAGCATGTGTTGAGCTATGGTTAAGACTCAACGCTCATAGTTCAACATACGCCGCATGTTCACTAACGTAATCAGAATTACTGATTTATCCTAGGCCTCTAGTCGTAAGACGGATCTGTACAAACAACTATTAACCACAAGCAATCAATGAAATTGTATACTAACATTAATCACTAATGAAGAACAAACCACATCACAATCACCCTAATCAAGCCCTAAAAATTGATAGAAATCTAAATAACAATCATGGTATAAACATGGCTTCCCTATCTAACGCCCTAGAAAGAGAACTACCACTCATAATTGAATTGACAACAACAAAACTAATTTGAAACCCTAATAATTGCATCATGAATGATTAGATACTTAAGCTAAGAAATTAAGAATAATAAAAGAGATTAGAGTAGAGAAGAATACCAATTGACAGAAAGCAGGAACTTTTATTGAAATCGAATAGGTTCAATCACCTGTAATCTAATCTTAAGTGTTTAAACTAAGCTAAGAACTATGATAAATAAAACTAGAGTAAAAGATGTCTCTAAAATTATGAGGAAAAGGTATTTATAATACCCCCTCAAAGTCTAAATAAAAGCGGAAATAAAAGATAAAAATCGCGTCAATTTGCACAGGACCCGATAGGGCACAGGGCCACCCGGTCGGGCCCATAGTAAACTTTTCAATCTTTTGTTTCTTGGCACTCCACGCATTACAGTGCAGCAACTGGCGAAAAGGGCCCACCCGATCGCATGCCCGCTCGGGTGCATAGTGAACGCCCGTTCAGCAGCAGGCCCAGCATCGTTCTTTTAGCATAGTAACAGCAACAGCTTGAGATGAGGGCCACCCGATCGGGTCGGGCGGCCAGCACCCGATCTGGTCTGGGCGCATGGATGCTCGCCCGATCGGATCGGGCAAGCCTTGCCCGATCGGGTCCGTAACTTCTCTACCCGATCACAATATCTCGCCCGATCGGGCCATTATTGCCAGATCAGAGTACGGAAAACTCCTTTTTGACTCTTTGGTTCATAATTCTTCACGTTTAGAGGTCTTGGGACCTCCTAAACTACCCATAAAGCTCGTGAGCCATCTTACGTGCCTCGTAACATCTCGTAAAGCCGTGGTTGCTTCCAAATGGCTCGGGAATAGGGAGAAAACTCCATAAAACCTGCAATTCAACACTAAAACCCAAAACCACAACTATATACGATAGTTAGCACAAAATAGCTTCGAAGAGCTCCAATGACGCACAAATTAACTTGTAAATAAGGGAGAAAACTCTATATAAATACGTGATATCAAACTCCCCCAAGCTAAACCTTTGCTTGTCCTCAAGCAAACAGAACATGAACATGGAATAGTTTGCCTCACCCCATAGATAAAATCAATCAAAGCCCAAAACATTTTCAAGAGTAAGAATCGTTCAAGCAGGCATAATTCAAGTTTGGCTAATCAAAACCATCCAACCACCAATCATCCAACCAGTTTATCAAGTTCAAGCATCTACAAGGCATACAAGTCCTGAAAAGGCTCACAAGGGTGTCACTCCTCTCAATTTTGTGGCAGGGGAAGAATATGCCCGAACACTCACCAACCCGACCATAAATACCCTTCCCACTCACACTCTCATGTGTTTAAGAAGGTTAAATGACGCTCATACTAGTCAAGTCGACCCAATTAGCAGAAATACTCTTCTTTAACTTTGACAAACTGACTCGAAATCAATCAAATGAACAATGCAGACACAAGCTCAAGAGGACTTTTATAGGGCTATAATGGGGCTTATGTGTAGAGGGTAGGGAATACTTTTGGGTAGTGTGGTGGAAAAACCAAGAAAGGGGGAGCATGAATCATTCAAACAAGGCCCAAGATGGCCTACACAACTCCCAACAACACCATAAAACCACGTAAAGTAACCCAACTCTCATAAATCAATGACAAACTCATAACAAACCTAATTTTAAAGCAAATGAAGCGAATATTTCTTTAAGAACGCACGTGAATGAAAGAACTTCGAATTCTTTTGAACTTTTATTTCATTTTTTTCTTTCATTTTTTCTGAACTTCATTCATGCAACCTCTAATTTTGGTTTTGCTTTTCTTTTTTCTCACTCCCAAACCATAACAAATGCACTTTTAAACTCCTCAACAACCAAACTAAACCAAGAAACCAATCTCAAACTCAACCCATACAAAGCTCCCCAAGCTAGGCTTGGAACAATATCAAGTGAAGGCCTTGGGCTCATAATAGGGGTTTAAGTATCACGAAACAAGTCATTAGGCTCAGCGGGGCTAAGGCGGATAAAAGTATATCAAAAATTCAATTCGAAGCTCAAGAATAAGACAAAAGAATGCCTCTATCACAGCATATGCTACAAGTCAACGAAAAATCATACAAGTACGAAGTCAAAGTCAAGATCAATCCACTAAAAGAGGAACTAACACACAATAATAGACTGGATAATAATATGAATCCAATAGTTGCTTCAAAGAGGCCTCACAGTCTAATCAATTCAGGTATGCAGCACAAAGTGGTGTAATATAATCAAATTTTGCTCGAAATCATAGCAATCAAACATCAAATCATAACCTCAAGATCACAAGTGACCTGCTATCCAGAAAACAGAGTCAAATCATTTTCAATAAGAGCAAAACAGGGGCACAGGGAGGCAACTAAACCAGTCATGGGAACCATATTTTTTTGATTATTTCAGAATTTTTTGAAAGCAGTAAATCTATCCCAGAAGAAAGTGCCTATGAGGGAGAATACAAACAAAACTCCTCCCCAAGTTCTAAACTTTACAGTGTCCTCAATGCCAAAAGGTAACAAAGGACGATGCTAGTGAGGAAAAACAACGTTAGTACCCTCACTCTCGCTCACAAAAAAGAAGAAAAAAAAGAATAAAAAATAAAAAGAAAAGGAAAAAAAGGAAAGAATACGAGTTGCCTCTCGCACAGCGCTGGTTTATGAAGGTCCCACACAACCATAGTACCTCCATCTCTCAAATAGGAGGGGCAATACAGAGAGCCACCCTCATCAAACATCTTTTCTTCTCCAAATGTTCTTGAAAATACCTCCAGACGGCGAGGCAACCTTAGGTGTAGTTGGAACTTTCTCCACGCCTTGTCTATCCAAGAACTCATCCCTGCAACAAGATTGTTCAGTCATAGGTGCCTTAACAGCATTGGTTAGTTTAAAAATCACTTTATCATCACCAACACTCAGAGTTAGATACCCAGACTTGACATCAATGATGCCACTAGCAGTACACAAAAACGGCCTACCCAGAATGAAAGGTAACTGGGCATCCTCATCCATATCTAGCACCACAAAATCAACAGGAATATAGAATGTTCCAACCCTCACAGGAACGTGCCCTAAAACACCTAGGGGGTATTTTATAGAACTATCCGCCATCTGTAAAGTGATTTGTGTGCATTTAAGTGCTCCCATGTTCAATTTCTTATAAACAGATAATGGCATGACAGAAACAGAAGCACCTAAATCACAAAAAGCTTTATCAATAAAAATAGGTCTAAGATGGCAGGGTATAGAAAAATACCAGGATCTTTTAACTCTTTTGAGGTTTACTTGAATAAAAGCACTACACTCTTCAGTAAGAGCGACATGTTCTACCCCACCAAAGTCTCTTTTCTTAGTTATCATATCTTTCAGAAATTTGGCATAAACAGGGACTTGGATAATTAAATCTGTGAATGGAATCGTTGGCTCAAGGTTCTTGACCATAGTCAAGAACTTACCAAACTGCTGATCGACCTTTGATGGTTGCATCCTGTGAGGAAAATGTAGCCTTGGTGTAAAAGGTTTGCTAAACCTTCTCCTTTTCTTCCCTGTTTGTTCAGCTTCGGCAGACAAATCGACTTCAGACGTCGAATTCTTCCTTTTTCCTTCCTCTACCACCCTCTTCTTCCCCGCAGTTGCGGTAACCTAGACCATCATAAGCAATGCCACTACGAAAAGTGATGGCATTCACATGTTCCCTCTGAGTGGGTTGTCCTGCCAATTCCCTTGACGCCTCTGAGCATTAGTGCTTGCTAATTGTGTTAAGTTGAGCCTCGAGAAGTTTTATGTGCTTCTCTTAGGCTCTTTGTGCTTCCTCATTAGCTCTTTGCATAGCTAGCATTTGTCGCTTCGGGCCTCTTTGTGCCTCCTCATTAGCCTTTTGCATGCTTAACATCAGCTTCATCACTTCAGATGTGGGAGTGCTTGTGGGTTATTGTTTTGTGGAGGGAGTGGAAATTTTGTGAAGTTTGGAAGTTGTTGGGATGATGGAAGGTTGTGGTGGTGGTCTTTGGAAATTTTGGGGTTTGATGGTATGAGGGTTTAGGATGGTTTTATGGAGGTGGAGGTTGATGGTTTTGTGGATTTTGGTAGTTATGTGGAGGGGAAATTTGTTGTCTCTGTTGAAATGCGTTTGCCTGCTCCATCTGATGTTGTTTGAACTGACAGTCTTCCCAAAGTGACCCCGAAGACTACTTACCTCGTAGTAGGATGAGGCAATGGGTGCTACGATACATATTATTAATACTCAAAGGAGGTGCTGCTGAGGAAGAGGAACTGAAGGTGTTAATCTGCTCGTGAGGCTGCGGGAAGTGGGAATGGAATACTCAATAATGCTATGGCATCTACCTCCAGTACTTTCCTCTTCGGCTGTGTGGAAGTGGAATGATCATTGGCTGCGAGGTTTGATAGAAACCATAGCCCACATCCACTCTTTTATCTAGAAAAATCCTCCTGCAGACGAATCAACAATACTCTTCGTCTGAGGCTGCAGACCATTGCAGAATGTCTGCGTCAACAACCATTTGTCCATGTTATGGTGTGGACACTCTCTCTGTAAATCTCTAAATCTAGTCCACGCTTCCCGTAATGTTTCATCAGGCTCTTGGGAAAACGTGGCTAGTTTGTTTCTAATTTCTGCTGCCTTTGTAGGTGGATAATACTCTCTCAGAAACGCAGCAGAAATGTCACTCCATTCTGTTTCTTTCACGTCGTTCACAAACATTTCTGCTCTCTATCTCTCAATGAGAACTCGAACAACATGACCTTTAGTTGATCTGGAGTGACGCTGACATGTTTGACGGTTCGACAAAGCTGTTGAAACCGCTGCAGATGATTTGCACGTCTTCAGTAGGATGCCCACCAAACTGATTTTGCTGAACCATGCTGATGAGTCCAGGCTTAATTTCGAAATTTGTTGCGGCAATGGTGGGCATAGTAGGTCCAGTGGAGAGACCGTCTTGGTTGGGCACCCCATATGACTTCAGTGATTTAGACATAACTGAACTCAAGGTGTTTGATCCAGATATGTTCAGCTGAACAGACTGCTTTTCTTTCTGAACTTTCTTTCGAATACGCCGATTGTTCTAGAAAGATCGGGATCCGCTGGGATCGTGGAACCGTTTCTTTGAGAACCAGGGTATACAAAAGAAACAAAACGAAGCAGTAAAACGTACCTCAATTGGAAATTTGATAGGATTTAGTCGTTCCCGGCAACGGCGCCAAAATTTGATAGGATTTAGTCGTATCACCTAATCAAAGATAAACCTACAGTCCTGTAATTATGGTAGTCAATGGAAGTTGTACCAATCCACAGGGAGACAGAGTTTCTAAATTAATATTCAATCGATTAGCTACTTCAAACGAAATCAGGGAAGAATTAACTGAACTAATAATTAAGCTAAGGAAAATAAATCAAACCGAGGATTTAACCATGGACTAAAAACCTATGGTATTAGATCGGTCCACCATGCTTATACCAATCAAATAAGGTCAACTAATACTATCAAAACCTAAGTCATGAGTCAAGGGATTAGAGCATGTAAGTTGGGCTTATGGTTAAGACTCAACGCTCAGAGTTCAACATACGTCGCATGTTCACTAACGTAATCGGAACTACTGATGTGTCCTAGGCCTCTAGTCGTAAGACGGATCTGTGCAAAAAACTATTAACCACAAGCAATCAATGAAATTGTACACTAATATTAAACACTAATTAAGAACAAACCACATCACAATCACCCTAATCAAGCCCTAGAAATTGATAGAAATCTAAATAAGAATCATGGTATAAACACGGCTTCCCTATCTAATGCCCTAGAAAGAGAACTACTCACTCATAATTGAATTGACAACAACAAAACTAATTGGAAACCCTTATAATTGCATCATGAATGATTAGATACTTAAGCTAAGAAATTAAGAATAATAAAAGAGATTAGAGCAGAGAAGAATACCAATTGACAGAAAGTAGGAACTTTATTGAAAGCGAATAGGTTCAATCACCTTAATCTAAACTAAAGTGTTTAAACTAAGCTAAGAACTATGAGAAATAAAACTAGAGTAAAAGATGTCTCTAAAATAATGAGGAAAAGGTATTTATAATACCCCCTCAAAGTCGAATTAAAAGCGAAAATAAAAGATAAAAAATCGCGTCAATTTGGCACGGGACCCGATCGGGCACAGGGCCACCCGATCGGGCCCATAGTAAACTTTTCAAACTTTGTTTCTTGGCACTCCACGCATTACAGTGCAGCAACTGGTGAAAAGGGCCCATCCAATCGCATGCCCGATCGGGTCATGGATTGGGTGCATAGTGAAGCGTTCAGCAGTAGGCCCAACATCGCTTCTTTTAGCATAGTAACAGCAACAGCGGGAGATGAGGCCCACCCGATCAGTGTCGGGCGGCCAGCACCCGATTGGGTCTGGGCACATGGATGCTCGCCCGATCGGATCGGGCAAGCCTTTGCCCGATCGGGTCCCCAACTTCTTTACCCGATCACAATATCTTTTGTCCGATCGGGCCATTTTTGCCCGATCAGAGTACGAAAACTCCTTTGGAACCCTTTTTAATTCTCAATTTTTAACGTTTAGAGGTCTTGGGACCTCCTAAACTACCCATAAAGCTCGTGAGCCAACCTACGTGCCTCATAACATCTCGTAAAACCGTGGTTGCTTCCTAATGGCTCTGGAATAGGGAGAAAACTCCATAAAACCTACAATTCAACACTAAAACCCAAAACCACAACTATATACGAAAGTTAGTACAAAATAGCTTCGAAGAGCTCCAATGACGCACAAATTAAC
>CANSGD010000122.1:0-162762 GCA_947645195.1 Patellifolia procumbens
CCATTTACTTCTAGTACTATCAAAAGTAATAAGGCATTTCATTTACTACATGTAGATATATGGGGTCCATACAAACATCCTACTCATAATGGTTGTTCTATTTTTCTCTCACTATTGTAGATGACTTCACTAGGGCTACATGGGTACATCCCCTAATGAAATATAAGTCCGACTTTTCTTGCTTTTATTAACACTCAATTTCACGCGAAAGTTTCTTGCATCAGAACTGATAATGGCAAAGAATTATGTGAAGGTGCTATTTTACAGTTATACAAAGACAAGGGGATAGAACACCAAAGAACTTGTAGTGAAACACCTCAACAAAATGGAGTTGTTGAGAGGAAACATAGACACTTACTTGAAACTGCTAGTGCCCTATCTTTTCAGTCTAAACTAACAATTTAATATTGGGGGAAATGTCTTCTATGTGCAACCTATCTCATCAACATAATGCCTCTTCAAGTACTTGGACATATATCACCTTATGAAAAGCTTTATGGTGAATCTCCAAACAATGATCATCTCTAAGTTTTTGGTTGCCTTTGCTTCCCATCTACTCTCATAGAACAAAGTTTGAACCTAGGGCAGATCCATGTGTTTTCATTGGCTATAATCCATCACAAAAAGGTTACAAAGTTCTCAATCTCAAAACAAAATCCATTCTTGTTTCTAGAAATGTTCAGTTTCTAAGTGAAATGTTCAGTTTCATGAAAGACATTTTCCTTACCATCAAACACATTCTAGTACCACTCATCAGTTTCAATTCTTCTGGCAGCTATAAATGATTCTCATGTTTTTATTGATCCCTTTGCTCCTCCTATTTCTCCTACATCACCTACAATACCCCCATTGAAACTGATGCACCATCAATTTCACCTCCTTCTCATACACCTAGTTTCTCTACAACTTCCTCAGAATCTCCTATTATTTCACAACCACCTCTTAGAAAATCTAGTAGAACTATACAACCACCAGCCCATCTTAAAAATTTCCATTGTCCTACTCTAAAACACCTTTCAGCTCATACTACACACTAGTGTAATCTAGTCAACTTCACCTCCTTACCTCTAGTTCATCAAGCTTTCATCGCTCATACATCTACATTTTCTGAACCTACTACCTATACTGAAGGTGCTATACATCCACATTAGGTTTCTGCTATGCAACAAGAGATTATTGCTTCCTCAATACAAACAACACCTGGAATATTGTCTCTTTGCCACCAGGAAAGAAACCAATTGGGTGTAAGTGGGTCTTTAAGATCAAACTCAAGGCAGATGGGACAATAGGGAGGTATAAGGCCAAGTTGGTAGCAAAAGGATACAATCAGAAATATGGAGTTGATTTCCAAGAGACCTTTTCCCCATTAGTTAAAATGGCTATTGTTAGATGTGTTATTGCTCTTGCAGCTTCCAAGGGATGGCCTATCTTTCAACTAGATGTTAACAATGCATTCTTGCATGGTGATCTACATGAGGAGGTATTTATGCATATGCCATAAGGTATTCCTAATTCTAGCAACAAAGTTTGCAGGCTCTAAAAGTCTTTATATGGCTTAAAACAGGCCTCAAGACAGTGGTTTGCCAAGTTGGTACAGGAATTAACTTATCAAGGTTTCACTCAATCAAAGAGTGATTATTCTTTATTTATTGAAAAAGATCATCTACATATCACTATAGCAGCAGTGTATGTAGATGATATTCTACTCACAGGAACTGATTCAACTACTATTGAATCTTTGAAAACACATCTCAATAGTGTGTTTAGTATCAAAGAATTTTGGCCTACTAAACTTCTTTCTTGGGATAGAAGTTAGCTATCTAGATGAGGGTATTACTCTCACACAAAAGAAATTCACTAAAGAGCTTCTTGACTCCTCACAACTCAGATCTTTCAAACCTGTAGCAACTCCTTTGCCTTTACATTTGAAGTTACAAATGAAGGGTAGTTATTAACAGATCCAACTCTCTATAGGTGTTTCGTAGGGAAACTTAATTTTCTCACCAACACTAGACCAGATTTAGCATATGTTGTACAAAGTCTAAGTCAATTTTTACATGCACCTAGAAGCTCTCATCAAACTGCTCTAGAACATGTACTTAGATATGTAGCTAGTACAGCTGGTCAAGGCATTCTTTTAAAGAGTTCTGATGAATTATAGATACAAGCATTTTCTGATGTTTTTACTACTTGGACAATCACCTATCAGTTGGAAATCAAAGAAACAGCCTACAGTCTCAAAATCTTCCTCAGAAGCAGAATATAGGCCATGGCAAGTGCTGCATCTGAGGTTACTTGGTTGGTGAGACTTCTAAAGAATTGGGAGTTAACAATATCAAGACTGTTACATTGCATTGTGATAATCAATCTGCATTACACATTGCAAGAAATCCTGTCTTCCATGAGAGGACAAAACACATAGATATAGACTGTCATTTTACTAGAGAAAAGGTTCTTGAAGGCCTTATTAATTTGTCATATCTACCTACAACTTCTCAACTTGCTGATGTTTTTACAAAGGTGCTTCCTTCCGCTAAGTTTCAGTTCCTATTGTCCAAGCTAGGCTTGTCTACTCTACCACAGCCTAGCTTGAGGGGGGATGTTAATAATATAGAAGCACAGCAGCATCAAGAAGAAGAGAAGAACCACTTCAGCCTCACTGAAGCTACATGATAACAGCTTGCACTCTAGCTCATTGTAATATTGCTCATATAACAGATTCTTAGATTCTGTTTAGCTCATCTAGTTTGTTATAACAAACTCTATTATAGTAGTTACTATAAATAGATAGGAATCTATGTAATAAGACTTGTACTTCATTTTCTAAACACATAATGAAATCATGAGAGTTCATTCTCTCTAAGATCTAATATGATCATCTTTTCTCTCTTAATCATAGACTGATATTTGTTACAATAGCGATACGCAAAGAAAGCAAAATTTGCAGAGATGAATAATAAGAAAGACGAAAACGTACTGAAGCACATGAAGATAAGGGAGTTGAGAGCAAATGGTGATTCCCTCTCCCTATAGCATTCTGAAACAATCATCATAAGCAATTCGATATCGTAATTGCCGAATATCGCATTAATAATAATAACAACGAACATTAATTAAGGTACCTTAAATTGTTTGCCTCGCTCATGGCTCCTGCAAATCCCCAATGACGAGGATAATTGCAGGGAACCAATCAGAGACATTGTGTAATGATTGATATACTCAAAACACGCTCAAAATCATAGCTGAAATTAGCTTTGACAGAATGCAAGGAGATTGCAGCGAAACCCTAGAAATAATGCAATGGGAAAAGGGGGGAAAAGTTAGTTGATCATCAATGAAGAGTCAAATTATCTTCCATTTTTTGTTAATTAGACAATAAAGAGAAATGGACGAAATGTAACCTGGATTGAAGATAATTTGAAGCTAAAAATGGAAGGGGGGAAATGGAAGGGTTTACGCAAGTATCTTGATTCTGCGACGGATATTCGAGGTTGCAGAGAGACAAAAAGGGAAAGGTGGAAACTGGAAAGGAGAGACGGAGAAGGAAAAATAACCTATTGATCGGGCTAGTCCTTCTTCACTCCTTACAAAAATGAAAATGTCGTCCGTAAGTCCGTTTGATAAAGGAGTTGTATCTCTCTCATGGAAAATTCTCTTCAATCCACATAATTATTGGGTATTTGGTCTCGGATAAAAATATTTAAAAACTTAATTTGTTTTGAATGCTCTCCAAAACTGTTAGATTTATCTGTTTAGAGAGCAATTTTGCATACTCATAACCTAATTATTGTGGTATTAGATGAAAAATTGGTTTAGGAACCGATATTTACTTTTGACTAGACAACTGGTGTACAAATAAGAGTCTACTTCAATATCTTAATTTACGTTCTGCCTCCACAAGTTTGCTCTCTCATTGAAGGAATCTCTCTCCCTTATAAGCCACAAAAAGATACCCCATGTTGGGGCGTAATACCTACTGGTCATTTCTCTGTCAAATTTGCCACATGGCTCGCGCATAATGTTAAGTCCTTTGAAAATCCAAGATGGCCTTTCGCGTGGATTTGAAAACTTGACATTCAACCTAAGATTAATGTCGGTAAGTTTTACAAAATGGTCTACGTACAAGGGATAACCTAACCAGTACATACAGATTGCCCTCTATGTCATCATTATCCCGAAAAACATTCATCACCTCTTCTTGCCCTGTACCGCAAAACTTCTAGTCAAACCATGAGGTATCAATGTTTCTTGGAACTACAATAACCCCAAGCCAAATTTCAACCTCTATTCAAGGCCTACATGCAGGGCCAAGAAACACTTAAGCAAAAAATTTTATCCTTCTAAGGAGCTTATGAAAAGAGAAAAACAACATATTCTTCGAAAATGAGACGTTCAACCTACTACAAGTTTAATTTACAAAGCAAAGCACACATACTTAAAATGGTAATGGCATAATGCCACTGACGCCTAAACTGCCACCTATACCACAATCCTTGCAAACAACCTCACACCATACACGTCGGATGGAAGTCCCCACCACTACGCCTCATCAAACTTAATTTCGAAAGGTCATCTACAACTTCCTTTGCAGCAGTTGGCATAATTTTGCGGGATACTAAGGGTCATATCATTAACCATGGCCTACAAATTAGGGCAAGTCTCGCCACTCATTGCTGAAGCAACAACTCTATGTAATGGACTCCTACAAGCCTTGCAGATCGGAATCTCATAAATCATGATTGAAGGATACAACCTGCTCATTATTAACATTCTTAAAGGCATATTTAGTACACCGTGGTGCATCCAGACACTTATCGATGATATTCGTGATCTTCTCTCACAATTCTGAACTACCTCTATCATCCATATCTACTGAGAAGCTAATATGGCTGACGACCACCTTTCTAAGCAAGGACATCATCTTACTACAAAATCTCGCTCGTATGATGTCTTTGATCATCATCAGTTGTATATATTTTATTCTTTTAAATAGTTGAGGATACACCATTGATAGGCGAGTCTCCTAAATTTTTCTTGTATCTTATTAGAATAAAATTTACATTTGCACTAAACACTTAATAAAAGTATATTCATAACATTAACTTTAACAATTATTTGTGATTTATGTGGAATTTTATTGGGTTTATCTTAATAAATTTTTAATTAATATCTAATATTTATCATTTGACGAAGTACATGACTAGAGAATAAATGCTCAAAATTTGCATTGACATGCGTGAAAGCAAAAAATGTAACAATATTTGTGAAATGGAGGTAGTACTTCACTTTTTAGGTTGATTCTCCTTAATTCAATTCAGTTATTTTCAATTCAACTCCAATCAATTCAGATCATTTCAGTTCAACTCTAATCAATTCAGTTCAATCCAGTTTAGTATTTAATTATTAGTTAATATTATTATTACTAATTATTATTATTCTTACTATTGCTAAATATTATTTATTACATTTTTACTCATTAATACTCCATCCATTTTTTATTTAATAGGGACATTTTGACTTTTGTTATTATCCAAAATTTATTTGTTTACCATCTTGTTTCCGATCACAAGCATAATGAAATAAGATCTTGTTTGATTCATCTTAATGTGTATTTTTATTAATATCAACTATTTATGATTCTTATGCACGTGCAATTAGATATTCTATATACTCACGTTAAAGATATGCACCGCCAAACCTGAAAAATACAAATGTCTATTAAATAAATAAAATAGAGGCCTAGTTTTTATGAGTGCTTCAAACTAGAGAGTAGCTAATTTTATGTTAAACTCGCTACTCACCGTAATGACTTACAACTAAAGCATGAGAAAAATGTGAATCCAAGCCTACATGGACGATAAGTCGAAATGAAATAATTGATTAACTCTTGTGCACTTATTTCGCACATGTTGCGTTAATTTGAAAATAGTAACTATTACGGATGTTAATGGGGGCAGGTTGCACAACATGGTCCCTTCATACCCATACCTGCCTAAAATTCTCATCCTCATGACCCATGGCGGGGGAAAATTTCATCCTCATCCCCGCCCTAATAGGTACGCGCTAAAAACTATACCCGCCTCATCACCCGCATGCGTCTCTGCCCTGTCTCACACCCTCCATAGCCGCCCTAAAACCCATTATACCCACTCTAACATACACCATTCAATATAATTTTATTAAAGACTAGATAATATATACTTAGGAGGTGGGAAAGAAACGAGGTGGTGGGATGAGACATGTACATTCTGAACTCAATCCCTTCCTATTACCCATAACAAAAATTATTTTCATCTCCACTTAGAGCATCTACCATGGTATAGCTACTCTATTTGTTGCTAGCAATGCCACATCATAATTTCTAACTATACTACTTTTAAGCCACCATTTCCTCCATTAGTAAGCAACAATGTATGTAGCTAAATGTTTCTTACCTTCAATAATTTTCATTCTTTAGATCATAAACAGTTATTGCTCTTTCCTCTTCGGTCTCAATTGAGCTAGTAGCTTGTTTTGGCTACCTAACTCAAATAAGCTACAATATCCAATGATCAGCTACTAAATCAAAGTATTTTTATATTTACAAACTAGTCCTTATATATAACCATTGTAAATACTCTTATCCCATCACGTACAAAACTTTCTTCCATCCCCACCTAACTAAAGCGGATATGGGGAGGGTCTACACGCCCCCATCGACCTCCCTTGTAAGTTTTTTTTGGTGTTTGCACCCAGTTCACCCTTCAGCCTACATCCGCATCGAGGTCAAGTTCGAGTGGTTAGGTCTCTTTCCCAAGAATGTTGCAGAATTCGAACACGAGTCCATCCTACCAAAGCCAATCCCCAATCACCTGCTACCTCCCTAAGTTGTAACTACAGCTTTCATTTTTGTGAAAAGTTGCCATAAAATGTTAGTAAGAATAGAAAAGTGGCGCCAAGCGAGAACAACCATGGAGTATGAGACACTCAAGACAATCAACGAATTTCCAAATCTCCTGTCTCGTCGTCTCTGATCTCGGCTACACTCTCTGGTATTTTTTCTGGTATACTCCTTTTAATTCTCTTTAGTTCTTATTGCAAGGATTTCACAATGTAGTACTCTTTTCCGTAATTGAAGTTGCTGATATACTTTCTGCAAAAGTAATAGTTAACATGAACAATCGGACCACTTGAATAATAGTGGAGGATGTTTGATTGAACTGTCAATTTTGATTGAATTTGTTGATTACTGTTAATTTCGGAGTTTCTCACTCATTTCAGGTTTCTGTTGTAGATTTCATTATTTGTTGCTTTTATTGCGTGAAATCATCATTTTTCAATTGCAAAGCTTTATAGACATGTGTATTAGAGAAGAATATATCATTAGAATTAACTTTTCCTTGATTTTTCTGCTCTTATTATGAAGTACTGAGTCCTAAACTCCTAGGTGCTCTCCTTATTAAATTTCTTGATTTGATGCGACTAGTTGAATACTAGTGTATTTTTGGTGCGTAAGGAGTCATGTTGACATGATGAGAATTGGTTCCAAAAACACCTAGTGGAACTGGGAGGAATGCTCTAACCAATTGAGCTATCCCTCGCTCTCATTTAAGTATTATGGGTCGTTTGGTTCAAGTTATGGAATGTAAAGGGAACGGAAACAAATAGAGTAGGAGAATGGTAATAAATAAGGTTATCTTTATAGAATGTTTGGTTGAACCGTTCAAGTCATGAAATAGGAAGGGAATATCTTGATTTGATGCGACTAGTTGAGTACTGGTGTATTTTTGGTGCGTAAGGAGTCACATTGACATGATGAGAATCGGTTCCAAAAACACATGGGAGGAATGCTCTAACTAACTGAGCTATCCCTCACTCTCATTTAAGTATTAGAGGTCATTTGGTTCAAGTTATGGAATGTAAAGGGAACGGATAGGGCAGGAGAATGGTAATAAATAAGGTTATTTTTATAGAGTGTTTGGTTCAAGTCATGAAATAGGAAGGGAGTGGAAAGCATTACCACAAAGTAATGGCTTTTGATATTTGAGAGGGAGGGAAATGTAATTAAATTGGGGGAATCCATGACCACTAAGTCATGGTAATGGATTGAGGAGGAGGTGAACCAAACATGGGAATCGGTAACTGATTCTGTTTCTTGGAGTTCAAAAATAGTGAACCAAATGACCACTTAGTGCTAACAACATAGATTGTTAGGGAATATTGAGATATTGAAAGTAGACTGGATTGCTATATTTTTTTATGTGTATCTTATGTTGGCTTGTTAGCGTTAACATGATCAATGTCTCCAATCAACCCCAATTAAAAAAATGAAGAGAACTACTTAAAGGTTGTAGTGTTGCCATTGTTGCTTGCCGAATGATGGATTTCCAAGAAGGTGATTGGTGTATCAATTCATCGTTGACGTCCTTGCTCATTAGGAGCTTTTAGCTTGAGCTCGTACAATTCCAAATTTGTTTAGATTTTCTGATTACGGGTTGAACTTGTGCAAGTTTGTGCCTTGTAGGTTTTATATTTTTTTGCTCTTATGGTTTTAAATCAAGGCCAAACCATGTAGTTACGGCCGATTTGTAATGGGTGTGGAGCTTGCCAAACCGATATTGCCACGTTGTCAAGGATCGTTGTTTTCTATCGGGAAAATATGACCTTTAGTTGGCTGTTACGACCAATATAATGGTGTTACAACTTACAACCCATATTAGGCACAAAATTCAGTCCGCGCAAGCAGCGACTATATCGCGACACAGTGACAAAGTACACTTCTGCAATACGCTACTGTTTACATGATCACGATCATGAGCGCAACCAAGAGGCTCTTCAGGATTAAGAAGTGATGGTGTTTTGAGTTTCAATTCAAAAGGTGCATTAGGCTTTGATTTTAATCTTCTATGAAGTTTCATGCGCATTATGTGTATCGAACTTGCTCCTTCAATTTCCATTTCATTACATGACCTCTGTACAGTTCAAGGGGGAAAAGAAGGAAACTTATTCTTTTTAAGTAATAATGCGACTCTAATCAAAGGTTTAAGCTGAAATTGTATTATATTCTGCTGTGTTTTAGATGTGCCACCAATCTATTGTTCATAAGAGCTTTGAATTTATTTTCCATGCAGTTTTTATAAGCTAGATTACTCTGTAACATACTCCATTTTATTTGGTGCAGGAATGGTCCAGGGCAGGCAGCGAGTTTCTGTTATGTAGTAATTTCAAGAAGAGATTACTGTTACATGTCCAGCTTTTTGGTGTTATTCATATTTGGATTTGCATATTTTCCCAAATGTATTCAATTACCTTATAAAACATTGATTGTGTCATTTGCCAGTGACTGCAATGATGAGGATGACATGCCAAGGCTCTACCCTCAAGCTAACGACATACGATGTACTTTGAGGGATATTGAAATGGCCATTTCATCCAACTTCAAAATGCAGCCAAAGTCGTTTTAGCCAAGTCGGGCATCTAATCCATCAGGTTTGTGGACCTTAACATGGAGGGAATGCATATGTTATCCTGAGAAGAAGGATATTTTATGTTACTATGCTACCTCTTACTTTAGTTCATGGATCCACCACTGTTTGTCGGTGCAGGTTAGTTATGCAGTAACTGCATGTTTGATTTATGCATTGAGATATAGTCCGTGTATTCTGGATCAAGGTTTAGTTCAAAGCAACCTCTTTGGTATAAAGGGGTAAGGTTCGTACAATGATAAATGTGATTCCTTTTATAGGCATGGAGGCAATGTTGTTGACTTGTTCTATCCGACTTCAAAACAAACTTCACTTTAGGTAAGTTTCTAGTTTCTACTCAGGTGTTCACACAAAACAGAACACTTATGGAGGCTACACACAAGGGCCACAATATGTTTGACTCCTTAATTTTCTTTGATGATGGCTATAGGAATATCTAATGTTTTTGCTGGTGCTTCAACATTAGAACAATTTTAGCTTCTAATTGACTTTGCTCTTTTGAAGCCATTTGTTAACACTTCTAAATGTCATTTGATATCAAGCTTCTAAAGAAGGTTAGATGGGAAAGACAGGTTTAATACAATATTAAACTTTGGTTTGAGTTCTATTACCAACACATGATCTTTTTTGTATGATGAATGACATGTCGTTAAAGTTAACCTGTCTGAATTCTCTCATATTGCAGGTCTAATGGGTGGACACAGGAAACCCACAGGCGTTGGCAAGGGCTCACAAACTTCTCTGGAAACTCCGACTTGAATGGCAGAAATTGAGTACAGTATTATATTTCATTTCTTTGTAGTGAAACTAGTCTTCCTTTGCACAGTTTATATACTGAAAGTCTGGGATCACTGGTGTGATAGTTGACTTGTTTCTACTTGAAGTATATAGTAACTACTGATATATACTGACATACTGAAATCATTGGTTTGAAATTTGACTTGTATTACATACCTTGCTGCCGAAACACAGATAACATTCTCTCCCCTTTTTGAAAATTTGATGCTTGATCCGCAGCACCAAAATGAAGTTTGATTATGTCACCCAAAAAACAAACTGTTTGTACAATGATTGAATGATTAAATCACCCCAGGAAAAATTACAGACAAGAAAATAGAAACTAGTGAAAGCATACTACGCCTACGAAAAGAATTGAAAAAATCTCCATTTAAGTAATGGATAAATCAACGAAAAGAATTGTCAGGAGTGGTGACTTGAAGAAACGCTCCTCATTTACAAGTCAAAAAAACAATTGCAATGGTTGCTTTTCTTCTAGATTATCTGCTAGTTAAGCTCTTTGAATGGCGATCTTTCCTCGATGATGGTATCACTTGTCTTTCTTGAATGAGAATGTTGCTGACTTGCATTCTCTTTAGAAGCACAAGCTTCTTCACCTTCAAGATCTGTCATTGCCCAGTCATTATCAATTTCATGAACAATTGTTTCATGCAATTGTGCAGGCTCTTCTTGCAAATTCTGTTCAAATGTGTAATTTTTCTCTCCCATTATATGCCCAACTATAGCCTCTTCAAGTTCTCTTGCCATTAATTCCAGTTGTATCTGTTCATCATCATCCATCTCCAACTGCTGTGATTCGTTATTATCATCCATCTCCAACTGCTGTGATTCGTTATTATCATCCATCTCCAACTGCTGTGATTCGTTATTATCATCCATCTCCAACTGCTGTGATTCGTTATTATCATCCATCTCCAACTGCTGTGATTCGTTATTATCATCCATCTCCAACTGCTGTGATTCGTTATTATCATCCATCTCCAACTGCTGTGATTCGTGATTATCATCCATCTCCACCTGCTGTGATTCGTTATTATCATCCATCTCCAACTGCTGTGATTCATTATTATCATCCATCTCCAACTGCTGTGATTCGTTATTATCATCCATCTCCAACTGCTGTGATTCGCTATTATCATCCTCTTCTGTGGTGTCATCATCTTCTTCTATTCTAATCTCTTGATCCATCAAAATGATCTGCTGCTCAAGATTACCTATTCTTTTTTCCTTCTCTTCTGTATCTAGTTTGAGCAGTTCCTCAATCTCTGCCTGTGCAAGCAAAGATAACTCCAATTCTCTGCGCATCGATTGGCTTCCTGTAAACTGCCTTTCCAAGTGTGCTGCCATAGATTTCCAGTTCTCTAACTCAAACTCAACTTCACTTCTCTCATTGCTTTGATCTGTCAACTCAGAATCTATCATGTCTAGAGCATCATGCAATTCTTCTATTTCATCTCTTAGTTTATCGATTTCCTCCTGCATTCCAACCTTCTCCTCCTTTTCCTTCTCTAACTGCTCCATCAAGTGTGCTACACCACACTCTCGCTTTTCCGTACCTTCTGATCTCATCAATTGTAACATTAAAGACAGCTCTTCGTTCTGCATCTTCAACTGTGTATATGAAGAATTGCAGCCTTCTAGTTCCTTCTTCAGCCCTTCTATGATCTCATCTTTAACCTGCAAGTTAGAACTACATCTTTTAAGCTCTAGACTCATTCTATTTGCTTTACAACTCCATTCAACTTCCTTTGCCCTGAGATTAGTAGTACATTCTTTGTGGTTCTGCTCTAATGATTTCAGTCTGGATTTCAGCTTAGCCCATGAAGACGGAGTCGGAACTGCTCTCGGAATATGAGCTTCCTGGAGCTCTTTAATAGAGGTCAGTAATTCCTCATTCTCTCTCTCCAGTTTCTTTGCTTTGTATTCCATATCCTTGTAATCCATCTCCTTTACACGCAACGCATGCCTCAGACTTGCAACTTCTTCCTCACCAGATTCTGTAACTGAGCATTCTCCTACATTTCCTTCAAAACCCTCAAGTGTGGCGCTTTCTAACAACGATTTCATTTCAACAACCTGCTCTTCAACCTTTTTCCTTCGGCTTTCTTCGTTCTCCAACCCTTGCTTACACATTGCTAATTGACTTTTTAATACTTCTACTGTTCGGTTTCCATCATCAATGCTTTCCTGCAGCCTGGTTATCTCATCAACCAACGATGTTTTCTCGGTCTCCCATTCGGTTTTACTCGTACGAAACTGATCTCGAAGCTTGTCATAGGCTTCTTCCAGATGATCAAACTGCTCCACCTTCCATTTTAGCTCATCTTCCACCTTTCTGTGCCTTTCCTCTAAATCTTCTTGCAAATCACCTCTTTCACTCTGATTGTTTTTAGGTGATTTGTCATCCTTTTCTGCTTCTGAACTTTTCTTTTGCAGCTCTGCAACAAGAGCTTTGAGGGTTTCTGTCTCATCCCATTGCGATTTGATGATATATTCTTTATCATCTAAGCTGCTTTTAAGCCTCTCAATCTCCGCTTTCGCTTCTTCAAGCTCTTTCTCCATTTGAGAACCTCACCTGTGAAAAATGATGAAATCCATTTCTCCCATCTTCAGCTTTTCAATTCCAACAAATAATTTTAACCAAAATATAGGCAAAAAAAATATGAATCTGCAATAACTTCTCCAATGTTATCTATTTTTAGCTACCCAGAAATCATGAAATGTTTTACAAGGGAACCACAGAAACATACATTCGTGTAAATTTATCAATATAATCATGCAATTTACATAAACATTCAGGGTATGCAAAAACGAAAACAACAAAATAGATGAATGTTGTCGAGAAATCAAAAGAAAATTGAAGGAGACGACATCGTCACGAACCTTAAGGTTTGATCATTCAACAATCCAAGCAGAATATATTTTCTCCTTAATGTGTTATCTTCTTCCCTCTTATTTTCTGTTGGTTGCTTTTATTTCGTTCAGAATTGCGAAAACGACGAAAAAAAGAACATAAATCAGATCAGAGGAGCTGGGGTAACAAATTAAGGTTGAATGTTGGAATCTGATTGACGAACTGGGGTATATTTTTTCTAGTTGCTAGATGAAAGAGAGAGACAAAAAGAAACAAAAATCCATGAAAAAGCAGAAGAAGAAGGAGAGAATCAAGTCGTTAAAAATAGCCGTTAAAGATGATGATGGGGGTAGAAGAGGCCTTTGGGGTTTAAAATTTTCTGGTGCTTTTTTTTTTGGATCCGTTGAAATGGATACTACTAGCCGTTAGGTGTTGGGTGGGCTACAAAAAGTTTGGTATGGGCTTCGAGGTATCCGAGGATGTTCTGACTAGAATATCTGCTTTGTTGTGGGCCATTAAAAATGGGCCAAAGTCGTGTTGCATTAGTCTGATAGTCTCCCATAGTGATCCGTTTTTATTTTATTTTTTTACGGGGAAGAACAATATTATTAATAATCAGTCATAAAAATCTACAATGATAGCATAGACCTAGATAAATAGAGAAAAGACGTAAGTGTTACAATCAAAACAATTACCATTTTGCCTCCTAAAGCACAACTCATACTCAACCGCTTCTACCTAAGCGAGCCGGGATTTTCGATGTCTTTGCATCTTTCTTGGTAGAATCCTTCGCATTATGCGCACAAACTGTTCCAATTGACGAGTTGATGACAAATGCTAATTGTTATTGTTATTGTTGTTGTTGATGTCTTACTTATACTGATCCATTGAATTCTGACTAGGATGTTTTTTTTAAAAAAAAAACCATCAATAATACGTATGATGGTATGAGGTAATATCGAGTGTGATTTTTACATGTCAAAAGTTGCAAATTGACCCAAGTTTCAAAAGTTGCATATTAGAGTATCCACAATGGTTTGAAAAAGGGGACTACCTTGCAAATTATGTAAATACTCAAGCAAGTAGCTTACCACTCAACATTGTAGCTCAAGTGAGTAAGGTAGCCAAAACAAGCTAGTGAACTACTAGTTTGAAACAATCAAAAAGGAAATTTTTTTATTTAAAAATAAAATTACTCTTTTTGCATTGAAGTAAAAAGAATTATGGTTGTATATTTTTGGCATGTGAGACAATTTTAGCTACATATATTATAGCTCATTATTGAGTAACTTGTAGCTCTAAAATAGTGTATCTGTAAATAATGATGTAGTAAGGTAAACAACAAATAATTTAGCTTGACTATTGTAGATGCTCTTAGGGACTACATGTCATCTTTAAAGATAATTAATGTCATTTAATGTCGAAAAATGTTATTACAAAATAATCATTTATAATATAAATTTCAAAACTTAAGAGTTAACCATTGATTTTCATTCATATATCATCATAAATTTTGATGAAACAAGCAATATAGCGTGATAGAAAAATAATTGGAGCTTTCTTTGAGTCTCTTCACTTATAGATTTAAATATTTACATTGACAATTTCTTTTTAATATATGAAAATAGTATGGATAGAACACTATTGAAAGATAGATGGTGATACGTGACAGATTACAACTCTTGCCTAATCTTTTAAATATATATACTACCTCCGTTTTTTTAGTTGCAACACTTTTCTGATAGGAAAATTTCCTCAAAGGATGCAACATTTTTTTTATTCCTTATATAGTTAAAAAAACCCTATAAAATGACAACAATACCCTTATTTAACATAATTAAAATATGTTTTGTTGTGGTCCTCCACACACTCTCATACTTTTTGCACAATTAAATACTCAATGGTCCTCATTCCCTTTAATTATATACTCATACATTCACTTAATACTTCATTAAAAAAATTGTCTAGACATCTGTGTTTTTCAAAGGTATTGAAACTACAAAAAAAGGACGTACTATTTATAGCGGGATCATGAGTAAATACTACTATCCTGTCTTCCTAACGTGAGTACAAAACAAGGCATTGGAGGAACTATAAATGTAAGTCAAGTACTCAAGCACATTCTAACAAACCAATAAAAGAAAAAAAAGCACCAGAAGTGCAAATTTGAATTTTAGATTACATGTACTAATTCACAAGACTCTTCAGAAAAGTTTGCTGATTTTATCTTTTGGGTAATGCACAAACAAGTGTGTCCTTCTTTTAATCAATTTAATGTTCTTTTGTCTATTTTCTAGAACTTGTAAGTGAAGTATGGTGGAAATATATTGGGGATTTTCAAAGTTGATGTTTAAAAGATACTACCGAAGTAGAGATAATTTTTTTCAAAGAGTAGAGATTAGGCGGGTTTGTGTCTTTTATTTAACAAAAGAAGCATTTGAAGAGAAGAGTCAATGATGGTACTATGTCCTAGATCATAGAAAGAATAAAGGGATTGGAGTTTGAGTTTTGCTTGTTCTCCGTTTTCTTAGCGCTCCTTTCGTAGTCGGCGATGCTTCATTTCTCTAGTTTCAATTGTATATTTCTATGTTCTCGTTCCTAATTACACATAAAAAATTCTCAAGATTACACGTAAAAGTTTTGTTTCGCTTATGATGTTCTATTGGTTAGCCTATCATGTTGCCTGTAAAGATTAAAGGTTTTGGCTTTCAAAGTTGTCTTACCTTGAATTGACTCACATTGAAAGGGCTTAGGCTTTTATTTACCTCTTGCTTACTGACTAGCTTGAACAAAGGGGCTTTCTTTTCTTTTACTCACTGCATTCTTTATTGTGGACGGGTGAACTGTTAAGAAGAAACTCTTTCCTTCGAGCGAATCATTCAAGGGTAATTCCAAATGGTACCCTTGAAGAATTGGAAATTCCATTTGGTACCCAAAAAATAAGTTTGTTCCAAATAGTACCACTAAACTTTTATATAATATTTTGTTAACTTTTCCCTTAATAAACCTTAATTAAACCATTAAACCTTATCTAAACCTTAATTAAAATACCAAAAAAACTACCCAAAAAACCACCCACAATAAAATACAAAAAAAATTTAAAAAAAATATGGAATGGTTTGGGGGAGTGCATCGGGAGGGTTTGGGGGTGGGTGGGGTGGGGTGGGGGGGCGGCGACGGCGGCGGCTGTGGCGGGGGTGGGGTTGGGGGGTCGTTGGTGGGGGAATTCGGGGGTGGGGGAAATCGTGGGTGGCGGAATTCGTGGGTGGGGGAATTCGGGGGTGGGGGAATTTGTGGGGTGGAGGAATTCGTGGGGTGGGAGGGGGGCGGTTTCCGGGGTGGGTGGGTGGGGTCGGGGAAGGGGGTTTCGGGGGTAGGTGGGGTAGGGTGTGGGTGGAGGGTTGGTTGGGAGGTGGTTTGGGTGGCTGGGCAGGTTTGGGGTGGGTGGCTGGACAGGGGTTGGGGGGAGGTTTGGGTGGCTGGGCAGCTTGGGGGGTGGTTTGGGTTGCTGGGCAGCTTGGGGGGTGGGCTGGGTATTTTTTTGAATTTTTCGGGTATTTTTTTTTTGTAATTTTTGGGTATTTGTTTTATAATTAATCATAATTAGCAAACTAATTATATAATTAATGGCAAATTATATTAATAATGAAGGTTAAGAAATTTTATTAAGGGAAAAGTTAACAAAATGTTATGGTTTAGACTTATATAAAAGTTTAGTGGTACCATTTGGAACAAATTTATTTTTTGGGTACCAAATGGAATTTCCAATTTTTCAAGGGTACCATTTGGAATTACCCATCATTCAATCGTTAGTTAAGGTTGTGCATACTTTTTTTTACAGCGGAGTTGGTTTTTACGATCATATACTTATATACAAAAGATTTCAAGATACCAGATAGTGTAAGATAGAGGATGACAGTCTTCATTTATATACATGATTCACTTGAAATAGGAAAGGGTAAAAAATAGAAGGAAAGATACCAGTCCTAAATTAAACTGATGAATCATAGGTACACAAATACAAATCATATTTTTCTCCGAGCAAAGTTGTCATGATCACATTATGCACTATCACAGTTCACAACTCACATATACATACAAACTCTTATTATTTTTCCTCCTGTGGAGTTCCTGTTTATGCCAAATTTTACACAAGTAAAATCTAGCTAAAGACCTACAACTAGCTAATGAAGATGGATGACTAATCAAGGTGAACAAAGCAAAGAAGAACGAAAGAAAGCAAAAAAAAGAAAGGGACACCAGAGATGGTGACGCGGAAGCCCGTGGAATAAGGGAAAAACCGCGGGTGGCTTTGAGTCCACCAATCCACTATAATCTCAGTTACAGCCCTAATGTTTTACGTACCAGTAAAATTCGTAAGCTTAAGAAAAATGTTTCAATCTTAGAATGTAAGTGCCGAATGCACAAAAGCTTCTCCCTAATTTACATTGTCATTGTCCTATTCATACTGAGATGAGTATCCGTTTGAATCAGCCTTCACAACGGCTTGTAACTGCCCCTTGATTCTCGCCCACGTCAGTATTTAATGGCTTTGAATGAGTCTTCATCCGTTTCTCTTTTACTGCAGTTGCACTTAGTCTTGCGCAATCTTAGGCTTTGGCCATAACTGATTCATGACGTGTCAGTGAAGCTGAGACTCCTTAGCTGAGAGATCTAAGCTGATCTTTCCATAGCTGGAGACCCCTAGCTGAAAGCTGGAAGCTGGTAGCTGGAAGCTGCAACCTGGAAGCTGGTAGCTGCAACCTGGTAGATGCAAGCTGGAAGCTAACATCCAGTAGCTAGTAGTAGCTAGCTGGAAGCTAATAATACTCGGAAGCTATAGCTGGAACCTATGATCGTGGAACCTGCGAACCTGCAGAACTAGCTTAGGAAAATCTGGACATAACAATTGCCCCTAACTTGGACCTTGCATGCGCAACAGCTTGGAAGGTGCAAGTTATCATCCAACTAGCTAATCTAGCTATATCGAAAACGTTAGTAAAAATATAGTCATTTCGTTTGTCTTTTGATACTTGAGATATAACCACTTTTGCTTAGAACCTTAGACTTGTGACTTATGTTTATTCGTGTGTATGTGGCCACTTCGTTTGATTATAATCTGCTGCCTACCTTAGCTTTTGTATGCGCATAAATCTAGACGTATAAGTCTTATGGATTCTGACGTTTGTGTCCTGGCGTATAAGCCTCTTTGTTAGCTTAGATGAATCTGACGTACAAGTCAATCTGTTAGCTTTGGTGAACCTGGTGTGCAAACCTCTTCGTTAGCTTAGTTAATCATGCATTACATCTTGGTTTGAGATGGTCGTTGGTATGAACAACGGCCCTCCGATGCTTAAGTCAGTCAGTGTTCCATGAGGTAAAAGCAGAAAATTAGATAATCTAAAAACTTAGAGATTTTTACTTGATTTTTTAGAAGTGGTACAACCTTAATATATTAGGATGCTAGGCGATATGCCCCCTTTCTAGCTAACCATAGCTAGCCTGGATCTAGCTTATGACTGCTTCATCTTCTTCAACTCTGATTTCAGCCATGGCTCTCTCCCTCACATCTTCAAAGGTGCTGCAAGGGTACCTGGTTAATTCATAGTACAACCTAGATTCATAGGTCAGCCCTATTCGAAACGCTTCAATTGCGGTTGGAACGTCTAGATACTTGACAGCTATCATTTCCTTGTTGAACCTATCCATGTATTGACGGACACCTTCATTCTGCCCCTGGGTGACGCGGTAGAGGTAGCTAGTATGCTTTTCCATAACCCTGCTGCTAGAAAATTGCTGGTTAAATTTGTTAATCAAAGTAGAAAAGTTAGATATTGAACCTGGTTTTAGGCTAATAAGCCATTGTAAAGCTGGGCCAGCTAGAGTAGCTCCAAATAATTTGCACATAGTGGCTTGAAGGAGATGCTCGGGAATAGGCAAGGTCCACATCTTCTGATTATATTGTTCACGTGATCATACGGATCTGTGGTTCCATCGTACAGCTTGCCAAATGGGGCTAGATTCAGCTTCTTTGGTATCATGGCTCTAGCTATCTCGTCTACAAAAGGTGATTGAGCGTAGCCATCTACGACTTCTTGGGTTACAGGTGTAGGTGCCCCAGGTAGCTTGGCCAGCATGCGTATCATCTTCTTGTTTTGTGCTTCTAGGACAGCTAACCTGCTAGCTGTTGAATCAGCTTCCTTGTTCTCCAGGTTAGGATCTTCCCTAATCTCCTCTTCTTCACTGCTTCTTTCGGAATGAGATAAATTAGGGAAGCGAGATGTGCTGCCAAAGTTGCGCCGTTTGGACTTCCTGCTATCTCTCTTGGCAGATTCTAACTCCTTTCTTAGATTCTCGATGATGTGGCGTGACTCAGTTTGAGCACGTTCGAGATCTAGTAAAGCAACCATCATTTGTTCAGGGGTAAGATCAGCCATCTTGTTTGACATTTTGTGAGAGAATAGATTTTGAAGATGAAATCTAGTTGTAGGCCCCACGGTGGGCGCCAAACTGTTTATGCCAAATTTTTCACAAGTAAAATTTAGCTAAAGACCTACAACTAGCTAATGAAGATGGATGACTAATCAAGGTGAACAAAGCAAAGAAGAACGAAAGAAAGCAAAAAAAAGAAAGGGACACTAGAGATGGTGACGCGGAAGCCCGTGGAATAAGGGAAAAACCGCGGGTGGCTTTGAGTCCACCAATCCACTATAATCTCAGTTACAGCCCTAATGTTTTACGTACCAGTAAAATTCGTAAGCTTAAGAAAAATGTTTCAATCTTAGAATGTAAGTGCCGAATGCACAAAAGCTTCTCCCTAATTTGCATTGTCATTGTCCTATTTATACTGAGATGAGTATCCGTTTGAATCAGCCTTCACAACGGCTTGTAACTGCCCCTTGATTCTCGCCCACGTCAGTATTTAATGGCTTTGAATGAGTCTTCATCCGTTTCTCTTTTACTGCAGTTGGACTTAGTCTTGCGCAATCTTAGGCTTTGGCCATAACTGATTCATGACGTGTCAGTGAAGCTGAGACTCCTTAGCTGAGAGATCTAAGCTGATCTTTCCATAGCTGGAGACCCCTAGCTGGAAGCTGGAAGCTGGAAGCCGGAAACTGGAAGCTGGTAGCTGGTAGCTGCAACCTGGAAGCTGGTAGCTGCAAGCTGCAACCTGGAAGCTGGTAGATGCAACCTGGAAGCTAACATCCAGTAGATAGTAGTAGCTAGCTGGAAGCTAATACTCGGAAGCTATAGCTGGAACCTATGATCGTGGAACCTGCGAACCTACAGAACTAGCTTAGGAAAATCTGGACATAAGAGTTCCCTCTCGAGTATATAGGACAACATAATTAGTGTTATAGTCAGATAAATGTTTTGCCAAAGCAAGCATCACATTGCTCAATGCTCACCGCTCACAACTACCCCAAAAATAGGGGGGGAAATGAGATATAGTCATATAGGCGTAGTTTATGTGATCGTTTGGTTTACGTTAGAAGTCAAAATTTCTATAAAATTGTAATTCATAGGAAATAAATTCCTTAATCAATTCATGGGATTCTAGTTAAATTATTTGGTTGACAATGAGGGAAATAAATTCCCATATCTATGGGGGCCTAGGTAAATAACTTCCTCCATTTTGTAAGAACTCAAAATTCCTATGAATTTCTAGTTCCTTCATTTTGGTATTTTGTTGTCAACTAAACAACTCACCCAATTATCAATTCATAGAAATATCTATTTCCCATACTTTCTCATGTCAACCAAACAACCACTATACTATATAGGTATAGTTTATATCTCTCTCCCAAAACAATTACTCCCTCTATATTTTTTAATATGCACTTATTTTCATTTTGGGGTGTTTTTTTTAATTGATACATTTCTACCTTTTTCCATAAATGGAAGGGTGCCCCACCTAATTATTACACTTCTCTCCTACTTTTTCTTTTCTTCTCTCTACTTTTTCACTTTTTCCTTACTTTTACTAACTTTCTCTTTTACTTTTGTACTTTTTCCTTGGTCCGCGCGCAAAAACAAACATGCATATTAAGAAAAAAACAGAAGGAGTATCATTTTACTCTTAACAATTTTCAACATGGGTACTTTTAAGGATACTTGGAGAAGTTAATCTAGTTAAAAATCCATTTTAAGTTATGATACATTATTCAAGCTTTCTCGTCCTAATATTATCCGGGCTTTCAATGATTCTAGTCTTGTAAAATAGAGGTTATTGTCCTAAATTGATGTTGGCTTAACTTTAGAGGCAAAACTATACTTTCTAAAATAAGAAAGTAGAAAAGGGGAATAAATTATGTTTTTTTGTAAAAAATCTAAGCAAATTGTCTTTCATTTGTTAGTAAGTTTCCTAATCCATACTTTTGACTATTAATATCTTTAAATATGGTACTACCTCCATTTTTTTTAGTTGCAATGGTTTCCTAAAACGAAATTTTTCCAAAGGTTGCAATGTTTCTTTTTCTTTACTTATTTAGTTAAAAAAAACCCTATAAAATTACTATATTATCCTTACTAAATATAATTAACATCACTTATTAATATATCATGATATATTATTAACAATTAATCTTAAGTCATTAAACCTAATTACCCCACCCAATTAACCTAACCCTCCCACCCCCACCCCCACCCCCACCCAATTAACCTAACCCCCCACCCCCACCCCCACCCATTTCTCTGCCATTTTCTACTCCTCCCCTTCTCTCAACCTTCCTCTGTAAAAACAACTGCCATCACCACAAATCACCGCCAAGGACGGAGTCGACACCACCACTAAGCCTGAAATCCGCCTCAAACACCACCACCAAGGCTAGAATCGGCCGAAAATACCACCACAAAGAACGATAACGGCCGGAAACACCACCACCAAAGCCGAAAACGGCCAAAATTACCACCACCAAGGCTAGATCTGTTGTCCCCAAACCCTATACAGTAAAAAATGGCCGAAAACAACCGGAAATTGGGTTGTTTCACCCTTTCCTTCATCAGCAACCCTCACTCTCTGATTTCGTTTCCAATGCACTTGATTTGAGTAGATCTTGAAGCTAGGGTTTCGAATTGGGTGGTGATTGGTAGTTTCGATTGGAATAATGGTGGTTTGTGGTTACGAATTGGGTGGTGATTGGCGGTTTTGTACGTGGTTGAAGTTAGGGTTTCGATTGTGTTTTTGGAGGAGGTGAATGGCGATTTGGGGTGGTTGGTAGAGGTGAATGGTTCGATTGTGGTGGTCGATTTGGAGCGGTCGGAGTTGCTGATTCGAGTGCGTGGTGGTTGATTTCGTGGTGCTTGGAGTTCTGCGCTACGGTGTTGGATAACGAGGAAGGTGGCAAGAGAAAGAGTGAGGGTGGTTGTCGAAATGGGAGGGGGTTGCTGAAGAAAGGGGAGGAGGCACCTAGTGTGGTGTGGTTGCCGAAAAATGCTAGGAGGAAGCATGAAAGAAGGAAGGGGTGGTGTTTTTCTAGGTAATTTGGGTGGATGTGGTGTTTTTCTGGGTTTTTGGTGGTGTTGTGGTGATTTTCTGGGGGTCAAATTAGCGTGGTTGGTTTTTTGGTGGTTGAATTGTGGTGGGTGGTTTTCTGGTGGTGGTTTGGTGGCGGCAGTGAAGGTGGTGGGTGACTAGCTGGTTTGGTGGTGGTTTGGTTTTCTGGTGGTTGAATTTTCATAAATAATTACATTGCAATGGCCCCACTCCCCCTTAATTATATACCCAAACATATACCTAATACCACATTAGAAATTTTGCATTGGTTTCTGTGTTTTTTAGAAACATTGCAACTAAAAAAAACGGAGGTAATACTATATTTAGTAGATTAAATATTTGTAAAGATACATTACAGAAAATGATGAAATCATTTTTTAAAAAAGGTTTTACTTTATAGTATATATTAGTAATAGAATAGACTTATACGTAAAGGCGTGTAAAAAGTAATCTTAATTTGTTAATAGTCATTCCGCTTTCGGATTAACCTTATTTAATATATTCATGATGCAATAGGCTTCATAAGGTTAAGCTTGATATGCAGTGAGAGTAGATTAATAATTTCACTTCGTTGGGTCAATGGATGTCAGTTAGCTTAATTGGTAAAATTTTGTTAGAATAGTAGGTAAGAACTCCAGGCCTGAAAACAAATCCTATCTGCATAAATGCACTTTATCACTCTCTCCAAAAACAAATATTTTGATTGGACAAGTTATGACTCATTACTCATTAGGAGTATTTGAATATTAAATATAGTTTCAAAGTAATATAGAAGTAAAATTTAAGATTTACTTACCTCACTCTAATTATGAAATGCCAATAATATAACATGAAAATAGTTGTACCTATACTTTGGAGTTTGGATAAAAACCTAGATAAATTTAGGAGGATATTTTTAATTGCTTTGGAAGGAGAAAAAAAACAGAAATAGTATTGTGTATAGGGGTGTTAATGAGCTTAGCCTGTTCGCGAGCTGCTCGAGTTCGACTCGAAATTTTCACAAGCCGAGCGCAGCTATGTTCGGCTCGAGAAGTTCGTGAACAGGCTCGAACTTTTTTTTGAATTATATTTTTTAACATAGTGACCTCAGATATTAGTAGAATATTTTTAATAAGTCTAGGAAAAATAAATAAACTTAGTTATAATATATTATATCTTATAAATATACTTTATTTTGTTATAATTTTTGAACCCAAATCGAGTTTTGTGTAACTTGGACTTGATAATCGAAGCTCGAAAAAGTTCGAGATTCGGCTCGAGCTCGAAAGAAAGTATAACGAGCCGAGTTTAAGCAACCCCAAGCTCGGGCTCGGCTCGACTCATTAACACTATGTGTATGTATAATTGTAACAACCTCCTCTTAACAATATTTCTCTCTCTACCGTTTCCCTATGTGACAATATATAAGCAATGATAACCCTAATTTTATCTTACCTTTATATTTTTGTAGATGTATAAATATTTAGTGTTTTTAATAGCGACCGATGTTAACAAATTTAGTTAACATAAAATCCAAAAAAGTCCACTAGAGTATGTTACTAGTTCCTTATTACTTTCGCTTCTTCCTTGTTGGTTTGACTTCATATAAAAAAATCTAAATGAAAGGGTCCTATACATTTGGTGTCGTGTTTTTAATGATCCAAAATGCACATGGACATGGTAGGCGGGGGTTCTCAAGTGGAGGAAGCTGGCCTCAGCCCTCAGGTTGATGGCAACAAATCAAATTAATGGGACCACTATTACTTTCTTGATTTGATTTGTCTTATCTTAAGCAAATTGACTAACCAATTATGCTTTCCTTTTCATCACAAAGTGAGCAACTTGGCTTTCTTGATAAACCCTTTTTTTCATCTCCATATTCTTTTTTAAGAGTTGTGTATTTTGCATGGTCAATAAAAAAAGGGAATTGGATGGCTGAGAATAACTTTTTATTACTTTAATTTTGGGTTTTATCCACAATACATATATAGAAAAAGATGAAAATAGAAAAGTATAATGGATAAGTGTATTATAAAGTCTAAACTTTCTAATCAAAGTACAATAAAAATATTATTAAACCTAACACATCCAACTTCATTTGCAATTCCAAGTTAATCATGAGAAAAATTAATTATCCTAAACTAATCCGATTTCAAAATAGAATAGTTTCAAATTCCATGTACGAGGAGAATTTTAGCAATACTAAACTTTTAATGTATTAATCGTGAATATTGAAAGTGTGTGATTTTGTTGGATCGATGTATATCACTATCCAAGCTAGAGACCGCAGTCCGATAGCACCAACTTTATCGCTATAGTGACTAGTGCTAAAGTAAAAAGAGTCAATTTAACAAAAATCGCAAATTCCCTAAACTTGATTCGATGGTCATAGATGCACTAATACCAATTGTTGCATTGATAATTATGGATCGGTAGAGATTTTCACTTGCATTGATGATGCGTTGTGACGACTCTAATGGGGTAGGGCATTATCATTTAAGAAAATGACTCTACTAAGTTTCTTTGTTTTGCAAGTTAGGAAAATAGTTTTCCAAATGCTGAAAAATAGTTCTCTTGAAAAGATAACAATTTTAATTGTTGGAAAATGGTCTACACTTCTCTAATATACAGTACATCATGTATCCTACACTTCTCTCAGTTTATGTTTCCTCAACCTACTCACTTCTCTCAAAAATTTCATAAAATTATGACTAATCTAATCCCTTCTCAAAATTTCATAAACTTATGACTAATCTAAACACCTCCCAAAATTTTATAAAATATGGCTAATCTGAACTCCTGAATCCAATCTATTGAACAAAAGATCAAACAATTGTTCAAAGGTCAAATACGACTACACCCATTTTCAGTGCCTAAAATGCCTCACTCCACTAAAGACAAGCGAAACACCATACTTGTTGCAACAATCTATTGCATCCTGGTCTCTGATGCTCCCACCAGGCTCCACTATAGTAGTCACGCCACTCTTGCAAGCTTCTTCTACACCATCGTTCCATGCTGTCACGAAATACAATTAGCAAAGCATTACCAACTGGTAATTGTGCTCGTTATTGATTTACTATGCTAATTCTACAACTAGTAATAAAAAGCCAAATGGAAATGAGTAGTAATACAAGAAGATATGAATGACATAAAAGGAGTTACCAAAAGGAAAGAAAGCATCACTTGCAACAATTGCTCCTTTCACTTCCTCCCCCGCTTTTCTAACTGCAATGCGCAAACTATCCAAACGGTTTGGCTGCCCACTCCCCATACCTAGCATGCATTTGTTCTGCCAAAATCGTAATACAAGTAAGGTAAGAATTTTAAAGAATTCAAGCAAATTTAGTTCCTGTAATTACATCTATATGTGCCAATACACCAACAAAACAATAAAGCGTGTCCCCATACAAAATAAAACAAGATATTAGCACAAAGCACCATAGGCTTTAGTCATTGAAAAAAAAAGATACCTTCGCGACCACAATAGCATTGCTCTTGCCATGCTTCACACAAAGCCATGCAAATTTTACATCATCGAGTTCCTCTTTTGTTATGCACTTGTCAGAGACAGTTTTAAATTGGATATCATCAAAGGAGAGCTCATCCGCTTCCTGCACCAACCAACCACCACCTATTTGCCGAAATGAAAGTTTTCCGCTCTTGTTTTTCTGTGCTTCCAAGACTCTCAAATTCTTAGACTTTCCACGGAGTATCTCAAGTCCCTTTTGTGAATACCCAGGAGCAATAATAAGTTCATAAAACATCTTCTGTCCAGTTAGTGGACTTTTAAATTCCCGAATTTGTTGCGCAAGAGCCTAGAATGAAACAAGATAAACAAATAATGATGTTTTGCCATGAAGTGTCAAAAAAGAAAGTCTAACCAAAACCCCTTAACTGGGCAATGAGCTAATAGACATATAATGACTAGCATATGAGACGGTAAGTCTAGGTTTACCTCATCAACTTCGACATTAAATGCCACAATACCACCATATGCGCTGAGTGGATCAGCTTGTACAGCTAGCTTGTATGCTTCAGTAATATCATGCCGTGAAGCTATCCCACAAGGGTTCATATGTTTCACGACAACACAGGTAGGATCAACAAAATCAGATACACAATTCCAAGCGGCATCACCATCCAAGTAGTTATTGTATGACATCTCCTGCACATATAAAATATATCACATCCATAAAATAGAGAATGCTCTCAAAATGTACTCAAAGATTAATTATAGAAACAAAACACAAAATGACATGACTCATGAGAACAAAAAGTGCATCCAATCATTGAGATTATGATATGATTGACGCCATGACTCATGAGAGCAGAGATTGCTAGTTTTACTATACTATGCTAAATTTTTCAACAGAAATGCTATTATAAAGGCAGGTAAAGTTGCCAAATAAAAATGTTTAAAATGTTTGATTGTTAGCGTTCAATTTTCCATCAACGTCTTGGAGAGTAGGCCCAAATCATACTTTATCCATTAGCAAATTACAAAAGAATATTGTCAAATAAAAAAAATGGTCTCACCTTTCCATGGTGTTGAATAGCTTTAGCAATTCCACCACCATTAGCCTCGGACAGACTCATATCAACATATAATGCAGCATTCTGGTGTGGATTTTCGCCATACCGAAGAGTGCTTTCAAGGGACAACGGTATTGTATGGCCATCGGAAAACTTATCTAATAATATAAGCAATGTATAATATTAAATAATTGCATGATTAACAAAAGAATGGCAAAAACACATTGGATGATGTGCTTTCATGAAGAGAAATGAATACTTGAACTGAGTCCAAAGTAGTTATTTAGAGGTAAGAAAAGGAAACTCTTCAATTGTTATATGTTTAAGAACAAATACCCTAAGGCATATGTAACTCACCGCATGTGTTAGATGATAGTTCTCTCATTTGATTCCACAACCATTCGCTAATGTGAGAACCGTTAGCAGCTGCACGCTGGGAAGCCTTGCTAGCAAGCATCATACGAAAATTTTCATCTTCTTGGTTTCCGTCAAGATATGCCAATAGGTTACAATAATCTTTTGGATCAACCACCACCAGCACATTCTCGAAATTCTTTTTTTAAGATAATCCACCAATTCAAAGCACAAGATAAGGCATTTGTAAATCATGTGTCAAATGAAATATAAATCTAAAGTAAGAGCAAAAAAATATAAATGAAATTCACGTAGACTCAGGGTCACACAACAAGAAGTAATCACAATTTCTCTCCTACCAGCCTCCCCTCCCTTCTTTGCCCTTATCGTAGGCAGATCCTTTACCGCATCAACGCCATCATCATCACCATCTCAACCTAATTTTCCTGCCCTACACCCTCACAACACAAAAACAGCACACCAAAAATAGAGGTAACGGTTGTGGGGTTCAGCATGTACAAGGGCGTAGGAAGGAGGAGAACGGTGGCACAATAGTGCGGCAATGATGGTTGGAAAGGGGAGAGGTGGATGGGTGTTTGGAAGGATATGGAAGCTTATGAAGCGAATTTCGTGGGTTTCCAAATTAGCTTTTGAACTTAGAATTGGAACTAAATTTCATGATTGCCAATTCTATAACTAAATCATGACTATCTTATCAATTCCAAATTCCCAAACAAGCAAAGTAACAAACAATACATAATCTAAAGAGAGGCTAAGACTACCTTTGTGGCAGCTCTACTAATACTAGGTCCTCCAACGTCAATAAGCTCAATTGCTCTTTCAAAAGGAACTCCACCACAAGAAACTTCATCATAAAAAGGATAGAAATCTACAACTACAACATCGAACGTACCTGAGGAAAAATTAACAGCAAGCTAGATTAGCTTCTGCACACAAAGCAAGTAAACCTCGTATATGATTCTTCGGATTTACTCACCAATTCCATGCTCTGAAAGTGTTTCCATGTGATGCTTCTGATCTCTTTTGGCAAGAATCCCGCCATATATATGAGGGTGTAATGTCTTCACACGACCATCAAGCTGTAGAAGAACAACTTGTTAAAAAAACAAATGCTCATATCTCGTCAAAGTATTTCAGATTTCAGAATGACCTCTCAAGCAAGGGCAGAATCCAGTTATGAAATGCATCACAAGATTCATAGATACCGAATAATAAACAAGCAAGGTAGAATTTATCAAGCCCAAGATAGAGGCAAAGGCATAACTCTTCTTGTAAGAATACTTACCATTTCAGGAAAGCCAGTTATCTCTTCTACTTTGGTAACACGTATACCTGCTTTCTCAAGCGCAGTAGCTGTTCCTCCAGTAGAAACTATAGTAAATCTACAACAAAATATCATATTGTTAATTGAGCAAAGTATCAGCACAAAAGTGTTATATCGTGAATGGAATAAGAAGGACCTCAAATTAAGTTCCACATTATACTGATCTCGCAAAACAAAATACAACATTATTCAAAACACCACAAACAAATTGAAAGATTGAAGCATTTTAGTACTTTTCAATTTAAAAGTCAAAGTAGCCTCCTAAATTCCAAAGTATAGAAAATCGACTATATGAAAATCAGTTTAAACAAAGTAAAAAATCTCAGGAAGAAAATAATCTGAACAGCAAGGTGCCAAACAAAGTAGCACAATGGCTAATATCGTAAAGGGAGAAAATCAATATCTCACCCCAAGTTACATAAACCGCTTCCAAGAACATCCAATTTACTCTTGTCAAACACTGAAATGAAAGCTAGTTTGTTCTGTGAAGCTAAAAATCAAGAAATAGGTGAAATCAGGAAAATGTAACAAAAACAATAAAAACAATCTCGCATGAGAAAAGTGGTAGAAAGGTAAAAGCTACCTGTAGTTGTCAGAGAAGCCCCCGACTGTGATCTACATACACGGTTTGTAAGCGGGCCTGATGTAATTCCCTTATAACTTATTTGTAACGATGATGACAACCCAAAACTTGGTGAGGCGACTCTAACCTAGAATCATATCAAAGTCAAAACGAGCATGCCAATTTATCGTATGTATTCTTAATTTTACAATTCAGTAGAGAATGTTCATTACCGACTCAGGTATTAAATTATGAGATGCAAATGGCTCTCGGAAACAATAAATCTTGGGATTGAACGTCGAAGTCGTTCCATGCACTTTTCCCATAGAAAATGTGAGCAACATATCCATATCCTTATCCTGAGCATAAGCAACACTAGAAACATTAGTACCCCCACAGTATTTGAAGTTGCATAACTGCCGGTTAAGGCTTGGCAAGCTAAATCAATTTGAACAATATTAGAAAAGGCATGTCAAAATCAAACTAAATATACTATTGATACATTGTAGCAAAAGCAGTTTCAAACTCTCAATATATTAGAGAAATTTCGTAAACGAGAAAGTCCAAAATCATCCAGAAAATAACTCGGGGGTAGAGCAAAGAGAATAAAAACAGTAGCCTCCCTTTCCCTTCTCTCCTTCTCTTTCTAGTTTCTCATGTAATCTTCTTTAGGTTAGGAGTTGCCAAAGAAAAATATTTAGAGGCCCAAAAAAATTTATACAATAATTCCAGAAGTAATTAAAAAAAGGCATGGTTGCTAACCCCAAATATCTGAAATATCCCTAGCACTCCTCTTTCTCCTACCCCATTTTTCTCCTTCCCTCACACATCAGATTGAGGAACCGGTTCAATTCAGCCATTTTTTCCTCTCAATGCATTGGGTGCTGTTCATGTTATCGCATGCAAGTTAAAGAATCGCAGGAATGTACTTATACTGATACACATAATATGTCCCAATGTTTTTCTGAGGTGCATTTAGATTAGTTTTACTCCAAACCCAAGCTGTCCATGTTCTCCACTAACCTAGCCATACACCTTGATGAAACAATCAAAGGAGGAATGTGCTCAGCAACAAAAAAGAACAACAAAAAATTTACAAGATGCCTGTATGTAAAAAGCACGAAATCTAGAGCTACATGACTATATCGTACAATATGTACGCAAGTCTTAATAACTTAATCATACAATATGTACACGAAATACATCTAACTAAATCATACAAATATGCACGAAATGTGTATAACCATTTCTTACAACTTGCACGATTTTGAGGTTCCGATTTACAAATGATACGTTCCTTTTCATAGTCTAAGCACAAAAGTGGTCTATACCCCTCAAGTTTGTTCAAAGGAAGGTGGGATTATGCCCTTCAAGTTATACTTGTGGTACTTAACAGTGGTGGATCTAGGATTTGAAAGGTCGGGTACGGTTACAAAATAAATCAACCATCCGGCAAATAAAAACATTTTGGAACTCTAAACTTTTATTTTTCATCTTCCAATCCTAACAATTATACAATCATTAATCAATTATGTATTTATCTAACATTTCCAATTCTATTATTCTACCAAAATGAGCATCAAAGTCACCAGCTCTTGAAATTTGTAACATTTAAAATTATTATTACAATTTCTAATTCAAAGAATTGAAAAACATATGAGCATATAAACTTATTTTACGTATTTCGAAAATAAAAACTGATTTCATGAATTAACAATCATATATACATACAGATTTCAGAGCATATAGACTAATTCAAAAAAAAAAAAAAAGAGGCTATCTGCTCAATTAAACTCACGCAGCGTAGGTGGAGCCGTGGAGGAAATATGCTCGTGCTCGCCGCCAGTGGACTGTGGAGGCGTGAAATTGAAATTGAGTCGAGTTTATTTTGCTACAAAAGATGAGTTTCTAAGGTCTTTTTAACCTTTTTTTTATTTTGCTTGTTTTTTCTTTTCGGAGTCGGGATAAGCTTATACCACAACTTCCTAATATCCTCAATTTTAGAAACATATCACCAAAATTTCTTCAAAATTCTAATATTTATTAATGTAATCACGATTTCTTATATATTAGTTATTCTTTCTATCTATATATCAACCACAATTGATCAGTTAACGTGTATATGAAGAGTATGAACAGCATGTTATATCTAAAAATGTACCTTCTTCAAATTTATATAAAACTATAAACCAATAAAGCTTGATTAAATACTTAAATTCATCATTCAAGTAAACCTACCGAATTCTCAGTAGAGTTGACTTAGTGAGAATGTAATTGTGGTGATCCGAGTGAAACGAGTCAGGAAATTAGCGTGGCGTTGCGCCGTCGCCGGTGATCGATGACCGGTGACTGAATAGGAGAAGAAAAGACTGTACACTGGAGTGCTCTGTTTTGACTTCTAAGTCATTAGGGTTTTAATTAATCTGACTTTTTTTAAAATGGGAGGATCTTTATTCTACAAGGGAAGATGTGGAGGACACCAAAATTAATATTATTCTTTTTTTTTATTCCTACTTAAATGGAACAAATCTATCTTTATAATTAACTTTTTCATTTTGAAGAACACATCTTAAACAAATTGTTGAATTTTCCTTTCTACTTTCTGTTTTATATGCTTTTGCACGCGATTGCATTTAATACTATATTGATTAAATATATGTCATCTGACTTCAATAGCCTTTTCATTCACTTGCAAGTTTACCTAGTAGTATTCATGTAACGTCTTGTTGTGTACTTGTGGAAAAGACGAAACCATTATAATTAGATCTGGTAAAGACGAACCGATTCGAATGACCAGATTTAAGCTCTAAAATTGACAATTTGAGACCTAAAACACCCTATTCGATACCGACTCGTATAATATTTATCTTAGAATATATATTTAAGGTATAATTTTATTGTTATACTCTTTAGTTTTCAATATTATTGTTATTTTTTCTAGTATATCGTAGACGTAATACTCACTTTGGGAATAAGACTTAGTTGTTGTTGTTGTTGTATCGTAGACGTAATACTCATTGTGTCTTTTGTTTGTCTCGAGAAAAAAGTAGATTAGAGTTTATTTTCGGGTGACAAAACTCAAATACATGGTATACAAGGAAAAAGACAATCACTACAAAATAGACTGCAAATACATAGAATTTCATATAAAAAAATTATAATCGGACGAACTTGGGAGGAAGAACAAACTAAATTATAAGAATATTTTGATTTTTATATACCTTCTTCCCAAATATATTGACTCGGCTAGGATGCGACCAGAAAGCAACCCGACCCAAAACAGGCCTGAATCCGGACATAGCAACCCAGACCCAGACCCCACCCTAACGACTTGATTGCCACATCTAATTGTATCATAGTGAATTTAATTAGTAGGTCCTGAGAGATAGGGAAGTTTAGTTGGTAAGAGCTTTCCTCTCGGTTTCAAGTGACTCTGGTATCGATTTTCATCACCGTCCTTGTGACTCTTTGGTACCAAAACAAATTAGCAATTCTGAAGTCGCTAACTAAGTTAGCACGTTCAGTTAAGCATTGCTAATTCAATTAGCGTTATTGGCGTGAACATTTGTAGACAACGAAGTAGAAATTAATTTCCAAATTGCGGTATTGTGGCCATTATTTTGTGGAAAAAAGAAATCCATAATACATCCATGACTTTTTTTTGATAGGTAATACATCCATAAGGTTTTATCCAATAAGGTCGAATCACGTCTTATAAGTTCATATAAGTTCAGATAGAGAGAGTGAGGGATAACTCAATTTGTAAGAACATCTCTTTCGATTTCATTCATGGGATCGATTCTCATCCTGCCTAATGGCTCATATACACCCGAAAAAAATAAATTTAGATAAGTGATACTCCCTCCGTCTCATAATCTTCTTCCCCTTTCTCATTTTCCACTAAAATTAAGGTTTGGGATATGTGGTCCCAAAAAAGTTCAAAACATTAATGACAAAGTTAAAAAAGGAAAAAATATGGTCTAAATTTAGATTTTGTACTTTAATCATTCATTGTGGTCCATAGTTGTACCATAAATCAAGGGCAAAATTGGAAATATATATATTAAATGAGGACAAAATGGTAATAAATGTTGTTAAATGAGGGTTTTTTAGGGAAAAAACACACTTTATAAATGAAAAATATAAAAATAAGAAAAATATTTTAGGACACCCAAAAAAATACAGAAAAAAGATCACGGAACGGAGGGAGTACTAAGTTTACTTACATGGGCTACATCAATGAGAGTTGAGACCATGAGTCATGAGTAGAGGTGATAAACGAGTCGTGCCGTGTCAAGGTCGTGTCGGGTTCACGAGTTGGCGGGTTGTCTTCCCCTAACCCTAACCCGACCCGTTTACTTAAACGTGTCAATATCCTTGACTCTAACTCGACACGTTAATTAAACGTGTTGAGTTCGGGTTGACCCGTTTAACCTTTCATATATATTTGATGTGCGCAGTTCATGTATTTTGGATTGGAACTTATTAAATTTCATGCGCTAGTTAAAATAACATCTAATAGTGTATTAAAGTAACACTAAATATATGAATGAATGTAAGATGTAATATGTGTGGATAAATGGGTTGTCGTGTCGTTTTCGTGTCAAATAGTTCGACTCTAACCCAACCCATTTAATAAACGTGTCGTATCGAGTCAACCCACTTAGCTAAATATGTCAAAAGTCTTTATCCAAAACCACTAATTTTAAGTTGGGTTCGTATTAAATTGTCGTATCGTATCAATATTTAACACCTCTAGTCATGAGTCGTGACCAAAGGGGAAAAATAACCCACAAAATTACTTGTGAGTATTAAAAAAGAAGAAAGAAAATAAAATGAAATGGTGGGTATAACTCGCTCTTTCACTCCACCCAAAATTTGTCAGTTGACATCCTTCATCCTAAGTCTGGGGGGGAGAAAGATAGATAGAGGTCAGAGGGAGACTGGGAGAGAGGAAGGGTGAGAGGGGAGGGAGGGGGGAGAGAAGAGAAGAGAAGAGAGAGGCGGTTTTGAACTCATTTCATCAACTATTAACATCTTCAATTTTCTGGGTTTCAAGTTTCAGTCTTTTTCACCGTTCTTCACCCTTTCATTTCGCCTACAAATCTGGGTTTTCTGATTTTCTCCTATTTAAAACCATACTCTTCTTTAAAACTCAATTTTTCGTTCTTTCATTAATTAAACCATTCTTGCTCAATTCACTTCTATTTTACTTTTGAATTTTCTGTTTTCCTCTCTTCCCATCGTTTCCAGATTGGGCAACTACAGTCTTCTGTTGTCAATTATTGCTACCCTGTTGCCAAATTTAGAAATATTGTTATTTTCATTAAAAAAAGAAGAAGAGGTGGGTCACCATTAAAACAAGGTTCTTGCTTTTAGTCGTTCCTGTTGAAATCATTTTGCCTGCCTTATCCCATTTATTAAAGGTTCTGATTCTGTAACTGGGATGTAGTGGATTTTCTCTGTTTGGATAAAGAATTCATCTTTGTTTGGATTTTGGGTTACTCTTGAAGTAATTTCATCTATGAAATTTCGAGTTAAAGCTCAAAGCTTTGAGAGGCTGAAGGAGATTTTCCTAACCATATTCTTTATAATTGCTGTTTTTGTGGGTTAAATTGCTAGAAAAAACATCACTTTTGATAAGTTCTTGTTGGACCTTTTTAATCTCACTTTTTCAAATCTTTTTTCTGTGGGTGTTGATTACTTTCTGCAATTCTGAAATGTCATTTCCAAGGTTTCAGTTGTGGGGTTTACCCTTATGGGGTGGAAAAGAAGATAAAGAAAACATTTCTACTATGTGTACTTCAAATTCATCTTCATCAGATTATAATTATGGTGTGATGGAGATTGAGAGAGTGAAATTCCCATTAAAGGGGACAAGAATGACATCTTCTTCTCCAAGGAAGATTAAGAAGAAATGGCATAGTAGAGAAGAGAGGAGGATTGAGAAGGAACATGATGTTGTTCTTGTTCCAAATGATGGGGTTTGTTTATCAGGGTCTGAATCTGAGGATTCTGATTGGTCTATTGGGTGGCTTGAGCCTCATGGACCTGATTTTTTGAGTGATGATGAGACTGATGATAGTTTTGCTGTCTTGGTTCCTTGTTATAGGAATGCTAGGAGGGGGCCGGATGACGGCCCCAATACCCACCTTCTGAATACCATCAAGAATCTCACTAGTGAGCCCTTCACTGGTAATGATTCTTTTACATGAACTTCTGTTCTTTAGTCTTTATGATTAAGTAACATAATGATAGTTGCTTCTTGTTTATGATTTTTCGCTTAAATTTGAAGGCTCGGATCGCTTAAATTTTGCTACCCAGTGTGTTTAGTTTGGTTACACTTGATTTTAGTCATAGTTGATCTAAGTTAATCCTTATTAGCTCCTTAATCAAACTTAAATAATGATTATGTTCTATTTGGTTTCGATAATATATGAACATCGATGTATAATCTTCCCACTTTGTATGGTTTTTTTATTTGGCTGCTGACCTCTTCACTAATATTTGAGATTACTGTGGAGTTGTTGTGTCCGATTGAACCTTATTGATTGTTCCTAGAATCACTGCTTCCGAGTTGTGAGTTTATCTGTTTATGTGTGATTTGCTGTACATTCATTTGAGTTCGGTTTTTATGTGGTTGCTATTTGCTCTTAGGATACTAAGGCTTAAATTTGCAAAATATGTCTTATAGGAGTATAATGTTTCAGGATGACCAGTAGAACAATTCTTAGATTGGTGCTTCTTTCTTACCAAAGTTTATTTGATTAATTTACACTGGCCATTTTCTCAATTTTGCTGCTACTTTATTTTGATTTCTTCTAGGATAGAACGAGAAAAATCGTTTCTACAAATGCTTGTCCCGGTAGAAACTTTAATGATGAGGTTTCATGCTGTGAACATCTGCAATATGTTGCGTGGATAGTTAGCTCTGAATTGTTGTTGGCAACCTGAATTATTACTTATGTGGTGGAAATTTTCTGCTGGTGGTCCAAAAGAAAGACAGTAGCTATTAAGGATGTTGGTGTCCAGCCCCTTATATATTACTCCAATTGGTACTTATTAGTAATTATAGGTTACCGGCTGGAATTCTATTCACATTACAGTGTATGCTTGACTCTGGGGGAAAGCGAATTGTTACTGCACTAGTGCACTGGTGCTGTCCAATGTTAAACGGAGCAAGGCAATACGAGTTACTTACATCATTTCCTTATGACTGCTTATGTATCATTTTACGGACATTAAGAAGTTGAATTAGCGATTAGAATTTGACCATTGACGTGTTTGTCCGGTGGGAATAGTTAAATATGATTGAGTGAATATGCACTTTTGAACCAAAGAGGACAATGATTTAGGAACAAGCCAATATGCAGCAGGAGGAAAATCAATGTGGGATGAAGGTCCGATGTTTTAGAGATAGGAGATGAGGATGAATTGTGGGTTTGAATCCTAGATTCAGATGTTTCTATTTCCAAACGAGTGTCTATATGTTGCTACCTCTTGAGTTTGGGTTTCGGAATTGTAATCTTATATGGTTGTGTCTTGGTGTCTTGGAGTGTAATTGTATATTCTCAAGCAAATGGAAGTTTTTGCGTGTGGTTCTTAATGACATTGAAGATCTTGGGATCTGGATTGACATGGAGAAAGATATAGGAAAACTTTAGTGAGCCAAAATCACCCTGCTTATCTTTTAACATTTTGAGTTGTTGAAATGTTGCAAGATAACCTTCCCTTAATTTCATCTTTATACTATTTCTTCAGCATTTCGTGTTTTTATCCTGTCTGGTGCTTGGAATACATGTAACTTCTTCAGATTATTTCAAAAGCTTGATTTTGTCGGTTCTCCTTTGAAGCCTTGAGTTACCATTTGAGTGGATCAATTTTGAATTGTTCATAGTAGCATACTAGCATGTAACAATTAGATGGTATTGTCATATAACTCATGCTGCTAGAGAAACTGACAATTTCCTGCATTACAGAAAAGGATGGCTTCTTTTTGATAAATGTTTGGTGAATAGGAATATTTCTTTGCCCGTTTTTGTTTTGGCACTAACACTTTCATGCCTGGTGAATTCTTTCTAACTCGTTATGGAACCGTGCAGAAGGGAAGATCCTGATGGACCAATGGCTCTCTTCGCTGCAGAACTTCTAAAGTCCGCTGTGTCTATCGATGTTCAATAATAAATAAGGTGGTTCCTTGTGTTGTGTGGTTGGAGTTAGAAGCTCTTGTGCCGTTATCATCGACTATATGTAAAAAAATGAAGGCTTGCCCTTCAGGAAAAAAACAGTGAAGGGTTTGAGAAGAAAACAAAAGAATCAATAAGTGGTTTGAATAAATATCCACCCCATGTGTGTTCCAAAACTCATGAGAAAAGGAAGATTATCTAGCAACTGTTTCTGAAAATTGGCGATCTAGTTGGTGCTGCTACTCTAACGTAAGCGCATCCCTAGCCGCTGTCAGGTCAAACCAATACTGGGCTGCTGAATCTTTTCTTATATTTCGAAGCCAGTGTAAATACCAGCAGAATGTAAATATTGTAAATATGAAGTAGTTATCGGTATGCAGTAGTGTGTAAATATTTCAGATTTATTGCAAAAACTGGTTCCTATTTTATAATGTTAACTAACAAGTGAAGCTTCTAGTAGTACTGATATGCAAATTAACATGAATTTGCTATAGGATTGTATAAATATTATGGCGCCATACCTTATTCTATATAATAAATAAGTTTGCTTAGTTTTCATACAATTATTTCTGATGTTTTGTTGTGTACAATGAAACATTATGTGTGGGAGCATGTCCAGCACATTTGAGGCAGCAAATGGTACTAAAACCAACTTGTTGAAGCAGCTTTTGCTTGATGCAGCTGATCTGGTTTCAGACTGGATGAAGGTCAACTTTATAACGTGCACTCTATTACGTTTAAGCTGTTAGCCTGTTACCAACCATTTTACGACTTCCATTTCTTCTTTTTTCTTTTGCTTTTAGATGATCAGGTCAAGTAACTTAACCGTGTAAATAGTGAATTGCAATATTGTGCAAGAAACAAATGATTGCCTTTCGTTTTCATCATGAAAATCAATGGGCAAATTGTTTCTTATATTGTGTCTTAGGTAAATGCACATGTCATGATATAAATCACATATTTGTGAATGACGTATAATGTTACTATTTAAGATGAGATGATGAAATTCTGTATATTATGATTTACGAACCATCATAGGGAGAAGGAATATGTGGCTCTACTAAAAAATGGGATGAAACTATTAGTACTTTTTTTTCGAGTTAGTATAATATCTGTGTTTGGTCTAGTGGTAAAGGTTTGATCACTTGAAGGTTATGGGATCAATATCCCACTAGGGGCAATTGGGGGTGGGAATCCCCTTTATCATTTCCCCCTGCTCTCAAATGTCGGGCCCCGTAAATATCAAATCAAGAAACTGTACTAGTTGAGATCTGGTCAGGAATCTACCATATTACCTTCCAAAAAATTAAACAAGCAAACAAATAATGTCAACAAACATCTAATCAAATCGAATGAAGTCACTTGTAGGCTCGTAGCCAATAAAATGAGTTAGACTGTTTGCATATTTACACCCAACCACTACATAAAACTAGTTAATGAGATCCCAAGAAATAATTGATATCTTAACGTGTCTTAGATTTAGAGGATTCATCTATATTAAAGTAGACCTTTTCCACTTGATATACATATTCTATTTTCTCAAAGTTTTATAGACGCATAGGGATGAACAAAAAACGGACAATTGGTTTCAAACCCGAACATGAAAAGGATCCGTTGGGTCCAGGCTCAAAATTGGTACCACTGGCACCCGATTATAATTGGATCTGGTTTTGATGACTAAAGTTTGTAACTCAACTAGCACTTTAAGTTAATTTCTTTTCTACTACTTTGCAATTTGCATATACTTGAAATTTTGCATTGGCAAACGTAAAAGTTAAATTGTGTCAGGGAAAAAGAAACAAAGGAAGTGTTTATTACAAATTTAATGTTAGTCACTCAATTAATAAAGATAACTTACTTTATAGGATGATCCTAAAGGTTGGCTACCCTCATGAGAGAGATAGATAGATAGAACTCATAATAAATGTACTAATTATAAAAACATTTTTTCTCTTCAGATGTTTGTAATCACTATCATTTTCTCTCTATTTCTTTCATGAAGGTTACTCGATTATTTCCATTTTATAGTTCATTTAAGTTTGACTGGGCATAAGTTATAAATTTTGGATGCAGTTCTAACCGGGCCCAATTTTTCGAAACGGGTTCTAGCGAAGTCTAGGACCGAGTCTTAGAATATTGACCAGGTATTTGATCCCGCTCACACCTAATCAAGAATATTTACCAAATTGCCATTGATAGAAATGCTTTGTGTTTCCTAACTCTCTCATGGATTTGGTAGGCAAACTTAGAAATGACACATGGGAGAAAATGATTGCAAGAAATGCCTCATAGTTTCATTGGGCTTTAAACTATTGATTATTTAAAAGAGAAAGCAAAAGAATGGGCTATGGAGTACTACTATATTTGACGACTATTCTAACCGAAGTTTACTCCATGCCACAACCCCCACATTCAAGGAACTCTAGTCTTTACACATTCCCTTTCATTTTATTCTTCTTCATTTTCATATTTTTCTCTCTCCTCTCTCTCTCATAATCAAACCACAATCTGTATTTTTGGAGCCTTTTTATTTATATGTGATTATATCCCACGTTCTGCTCATGTTCATACAAGATAATATGGGATGAAGGAATAAGAGAGACAAATGCAAAATCTACAAAGATAGAAGCTTTTTGTTTCCTGCCATATATTCTTGTTGATTGAAGAATCCGAAAATATAATTTCAAGATATTATTTCGACACATTCGATCAAAACTCGGAAATGTTGCAGAGGGCAGCAAGCAATGCGTATTCTTGGTGGTACGCAAGCCATGTTAGGACTAAACAATCCAAATGGCTGGAACAAAGCCTTCAAGGTATGGTTTACGTACCGTTAAAGCTTTCTTTTTCTCTGTTGATGATTGATCATTTAAACCATTTTGTGTCTACCTTTTTCTTGTTATTCCTGAAACAATGATATAATCTTATGAATACTAATTCAGAGACTATGTATTAGCAGAGGATGAAAAAAAGTCAAATGGGATCACATTGATCTCAAGCTTTTTTTTTTTTTTTTTTGAGAGAGAAACATTGATGTCAAGTTTTGATTGTAAAGGAACGATTTGGTTTGACTAGATAATATGCAATAAAAAGAGGACAGGAACAATGAGCCGATTGCTGATTAATTTTGGCAGAGGGAAGAATATGATCATACGATAAGCATGCAAAGGTCAATGCTAGCTTAGTCGGTAAGGTAATGAGATGTGGTCCTAGAACCTAGTATTGAACCTCGTCTACATTTAGTGCCCTTTGTGGTTTCACTATACAACAAAAAATAGCAAGCCTGTGATTCCGAAACTGATAAAAGTTTAAGGTGTATTTCCATCTGCACCATAAGTCCCCATTAAGAGTGCTTTAAGACTAGAAGAATGAGAAACCAGGATATCACATGAATGTATTGTTTTTCGTCATAAAAAAATGATTCTTTTCTTCTTGGGCATACATAGAATAATGTGGTCTTTACAGCTGAATATAGGTGCTTTTATGTAAAATAGTAAAAGAACAGAAATTGTGTACATGTGGATTATGCAGTTCTACAGAAAGAAGATGAATTCAATAGCATTGTGGTTGTTGACGAGGAAACTTTACCAGTATCAGTATAAACATGTTTTACAGATATCAGGAATACATCAGATACTGAATATTCTCTGAGATTACAGAAAAGAGAATAAAAAAAGCTCCCTAGAACTACTTTTGGCTTTGACGCATGCAACTTTTCAGGCACTTTCTTATCCTTTTTAATTCATGGTTGCAGTTTTCAGGCAAACTAGTGAACCCATGGTTCTATAACTTTTTAACTCTTTCCATGTACCCAGCTAGCATTTTGTACATAACTCCGGGTTTTGTCTTCTGCGTAAAGACAAAGGGAAGTTGTCGTCACAGTCTGTTTGGTAGACCGTAGATGTAATAGACTAAAACATGACAGTGTTTTCTGAAATTTCTCGGATTGTGCCACTGTAGACTTTCGCAATGCAGATTATACGCATAGGAGCATCCTGTGTAACTATGTTCTCCGTCAACTTGTTTTTTGCTACACACATATGTTCTTTAGCAAAGTATCATGTTCTTTCACTACACCTTTATGTATTTTTTTTATGGCATTTGTATTCATTTTATGAATGAAGGTAATATGTGTTCTTTTACTTAGAAGTGTATATTCTTGTTTGAGTTGTTTGTGCTTTCAAGAGTTTGTTCGATATGGAACTCTCCCTCACTCTTTTACTTTTTGTTGGCTTACATATGCAAAGTGATAGATGCATAGTTACTACTTCCTAGCTATTTTTTCAGCAAGATTTTGACATTGCTGACTTGCTACAGATATGGGAGACAAGGTGGAAGTTGTGCTTACACTCATTCAAGAAGACGGAGACTCTTTTGCTAAGAGAGCAGAAATGTACTACAAAAAACGGCCCGAGTTGATAAACTTTGTGGAGGAATCCTACCGAGCTTACAGATCTTTAGCAGAAAGATATGATCACATTTCAAAAGAGCTACAGAATGCAAACAACACACTCGCATCTGCATTTCCAGATCAGTACCAGTTCCCAATGGATGATGACGATGATTATAGTTCCCCGCGATTTCCCAGAAAATTTCAAGACCGAACATCCAATCCAAACATCCCACAAGCTCCACCAAAATTCCCTACCAAAAATATTAAGGCTATCATTGCATTAACAGCAAACTCCAAGAGAAGCTCTCCTCCAAGTAGGATAATGCCTAAACCAGGAGTTCATGCTAACAGAGGTCCAAAATCTGGTCTGACAATCACTGAGGCCATTAATGAGATCGACAAGCTTCAGAAGCAAATTCTGACACTCCAAACAGAGAAGGAATTTGCAAAGAGTTCTTATGAAAGCGGGTATGCTAAGTACTGGGATATTGACGAGCAGATATCTGGAACACAGGAAAAAATCTCGAAGTTACAAGATGAATTTGGGGTAGCCCAAGTTATTGAGGATGACGAAGCTCGAACTTTAATGGCTGAAGCTGCTATAAAATCATGCAATGATACCTTGGTTCAGCTTCAGGAGAAGCAGGAAAGAGCTGAAGCGGATGCAAAAGCTGATCACCAGAGGATTAAAGATGCTCGTGATAAGTTGAACTCTATCACGGGTAAATTCCTTGTAAATCAAACTGATGCCTCTGAAACTGGAGATCATCCTATCCCCGCAGAAGAAGACTCAACTAGCTTGAATGATGAACAACCAGGTGTTTTGAAAGAATCGAAGGGTCTAGAAATACTTCGAGAGAAGATTAAGGAACACTTTGAAGTCGGTGAAACTACATCGCTCAGTGTGTTAGAAATGGCTGAAAAGATTGATGAGCTTGTGAATAAAGTGATAAACCTAGAATCTTCAATGTCTTCTCAGACTGCTCTAGTACACAGATTAAGGTCAGAGACGGACGAGCTCCAATCACAGATTAAGAGCCTTGAAGATGACAAGGCAAACCTGATTGCTGGAAAAACCAGTTTGACTGACAAGCTGGGTGAGATGGAGGATAAATTAAGAGGGCTACAGGATTTAAATGACAGCTTTGAGAACCAAAATAACAGCCTCGAAAGTCATGATACTGAAGCGCACCCTAATCTTGACATCATCTCAAAGAAATCGCATGATGAAAAGCTAGATGAAGGAAGAATTCAGGAATCAACGAAGTCCCAAGAAAGTAAAGGGTCGACAGAAGGTGTGGATGTGAAGAAAGAGATGGCACAGCATATAGAGGAAAGTGATATGAGTACCTCAATTTTAACACAAGATGGAGGGAAGGTCGACAAACCTGCCTCTCTTCACTCGAAGGATGAACTTTCAATTCCTTCCAAGACAGATGATTATCGACCACAGGTATCTAAAATGAACAACATTGATGGTGATCAACCACCACAAACTTCAAACAAAAAGGAGGATGAAGCAATTTACCATCAAGCAACTCAAGAACAGCAGCCTGCAACTCAGCCTAAAGATCAGCCAAGCACTCCTCAAGAACTTGAACAGGGAGAATTGGTAAGTATGCAAAAAGATGAATCATATGCATCTTCATGGGCACAATTCCCAGGAGAGAGAAGAAAAGAAGATGATGAGCCAGATTGGCAGAAATTATTCACGGATGGTTTGGGGGGGAAGGAAAAAGTTCTTTTAGCAGAGTATACGGCGACTCTTCGTAACTACAAGGAAACCAAGAAGAAGCTTTGTGAAGTAGAGAAAACAAATGAAGAGAATTTCTCAGATATTGAAAACAAGCTTAAAGAATTGAAGAGTTCTCTTGCCACAAAAGATGAAGAGATCCACTTCTTACGGCAGAAGATGAGCGCTCTGCAGAAAAGGCTGGACGACTATAAAAACATAAATGAGAAAGAATTGGAGCCTTCTGTTATAAACAAAGAGTCATCACCTCGCCCTGGAGATGATGATGATATACAGATTTTTGTTCTGCGTGAAGATAAAGAGATTTCACCAGTTGAACAGAAACTGCGGACAGAAATGGATCAAATTCTTGAGGAAAATCTGGATTTCTGGATGAGGTTTAGTGCTTCATTTGGACAAATCCAGAAGTTCCAGAATGGAGTTCAAGATTTGCAAGCAGAATTAGCAAAGCTCGAGAAAAAGCACGAAAAGAAAGAAGGGAGTAGTCATGGGGATACTCACTCGGCTCTGAAATCAGATGTTAGGCCAATATACAAGCACCTAAGAGAGATACAAACGGAGTTAACTGTCTGGTTGGAGCAGAGTGAAAAGCTGAAAGAAGAGTTACAACGAAGATTTTCACAGTTGTGCCACATTCAAGAAGAAATAAAGCATGCCGTAAGTGCTGGGGCTGAAGATGATGAGATGATTTTCACCAGTTTCAACGCTGCAAAGTTCCAAGGAGAGGTAGCAAACATGCAGCAAGAGAATAACAAGGTCGCTGATGAACTACAAGCTGGTATGGATTATATAACTAGTCTCCAGATTGAAGTGGAGCGTACCACTACCAGGTTAAATGAAGAGCTAGGATTTGCTACCTCACAAAGCCAAAATGAAAATGAGAGGTCTGGAAGCCGGGCTCGAGTGCCGTTAAGATCATTCATTTTTGGGGTTAAACCACAGAAGAAAAAACAATCAATATTTTCTTGCATGCACCCAGGAATGATGAATCGAAGATACCATCATCTTAGAGCTGACAAGTCTCCTTAAAACTTATAGACATATTATGTGTTCCTCACAAACAAATTTTAAGAGTATATTTTGTTGTATTTGCGGGCTATATTAGATAGGGGCATTATAGGATCATCTGTTAATTTTTTTGCAGCCTTGAGGAGAGATCCATTGGTTTGTATACCATAGTTTTAGGCGTTTTCCTAATGTCATTATAAACAGGCAGTCTTTAGTTCTGAGCTTGACACTTATAAATACACAGTAGCAAAGTTTTGCTCCATGGACTGTCTCCTAATACAACATCTGCTCAGACCCCGACCCAACCCCCCCTGCTCAGCTGCTCCCCCAAAAAATAATATCCTGTAATGATCATTTGTTTATGCTTCCTAAATCATATTATGACCAAAGTCCACCAAGTATTACTTGACGAGTTAGAATTAGTCCCTAAGACATCATGGGACTATCATGTCATAAAAGTTTCCCTCAAATTATATCAATTTCAATGGGAAAACATAAAAGTTTCCCTCAAATTATATCAATTTCAATGGGAAAACTCATGCCATAAGATTACATTGTCATTCATATACAACAGTGATAGAAAACGTATACAGTAAATAGAAAACGTATACAGTAAAAAGAAAACATTATTATTGTACATTCGCTTAAAGGATGCAAACCATGAGTGTTATCGAGTTATATTGGGAAGCAAATGTTAGAAAATTTTCTTTTCCTTGTGTGGTTTAAAGAGACATCAAAGAGTTGCATTTGATCATAGTACAAGCGAGTCCTCCGCAAGAGTTGTATCTAGCCTATAAAAATTCTCTACAAATGAAAAATTTGTGAACCTGCAGCCACGGAGACACCATATCTCAAAGCTGTGTACTGAAGGACACCTCTGACACTACTTTGGCTCCTCTTCCCTGAGCTATGTACAGGCCTATATGTTGCATCAAGTCCTGCAATAAGAATAAAAAAATAAAGCAGAAGTCAGTAGTGTCTCCCACAACAACAAAGCCACGCCACACCCCCACATTGAAAAAAAAAAAGATTAAAGCAGATTTCTTTTGTAAAATACATTCGATAACTGTCTAATTGAGCAGCAAAATTGCTATTAGAAGACCTCAAGAATGTAAGTTGTTACCCCTCTAGAAATACCATTTACATGAATACTATTACATTTCTCCATCCAAAACAACAGGCAGGTCAATTAATTATCAGTTCTAGAATTACTGCCTCTGGGATATTTTGCCATTATTTTGCTGATTGGGCTAACTACTAGATAAATACTGTAGTTTCAAGTTTAAAACATAAAAATACTTTTAGAATCACTTATATAACATATCTCTTTCAATCATCCCATCTATACAAAATTGATACAAACTCTGCATAATCCCTTGCATGCATCAGTGCTATATCCATTTTCAATACAAATATCTTCCCCAGATGAACAGGAAATTTTATACTGTATTCTAATTTAAAAATTGCTCTCAACAAACCAAGATGCAATTCACTTAGTAATCAGGTGAAAAACAAAAGTGACCATACAAGTGAGATGAAGAATCTTGTCAGCCCCTCAAAGTTGTAAACTATATCCGAACAACTCAAATGCTTCTTCATATGTAACTACGTGTGATATAGAGACTTTAATTACCTGTGGATGTGCTATTGCGTCCTCGATGGTCTCTGCAACATGCAAAGGGAGGTCATAAGTTGCACAAGCTCCAGAATACACAATCACATCTTGCAGAGGGGTAAGGATGCCTCGATTTCTGGCAGAAAGTGCGGACGATACAAAGTCCAACACACATATATCTGTACATATACCTAGAACCAAGACCTTCACCAAAAAATTGAAAAGAAAATAAATCAACAAAAGATAGCCACATACGTATAATTCCCCCATGAAGCCACAGCTTAGATTAAAGGTAATGTATCAAGACAGTAACAGAATAAAGAGAATGAAGGTGGTGCCGTGGTGGTAGATGAGAATGTCTATTGATCGTCTAAGGAGGAGGGAATTATTACCCCCATTTTAGGGGTTACGGTATCCACCGATCACCACCACCCTAGAGTATTTTATTACCCAAAAAAGAGGTATTATCTCCAATACCCCCCCAACCCTAAGACATTGCCTCTAGTGCCCTAACAACCCGTGTGATAGAGGGTAATAAATGGTGGTAATAAAAATTCATTTACATTGTACATTGGTGTTAAATTTTCATGCCAATATCTATGGCAATGCTTGTGTACCCCAAACTTGTGATTTTTTTCATAAACTGTCATCATCATCCATTACCGCTATAAAAGGTGGTGTTGAGTGGGAATAGAAACTTGTGAAGAAAAACACATGCTTGGGGATGTATTTTCATTACTATGGTAATGAGTGGGGAATTTCCTTCCAAATTATACACGATTTCATCACCATTACCACCATTTAATATCATTTACAATTTATTAACGTGCGTAATGCTTTGACATGCAATTTGAACACCACATAAGAAAGCTACGCAAGAGGGTTGAAGTAACTTACAGCTTTGAGCTGGTTGGTTTTCACCCAATCAACAAACATGTTGGATCCATTTTCCTCCATCGCACCAACAAATCCATCAATGCAATCTTTGAGCCTAATTGTTACATTAGCTTGACTCTCCAACCATTCCAATTCTACAATAGACAACCACCAAAACATAAGCAAGACAACTTTTAAAATAATTCAGTAAAATTACAAAAAGTTTGTTAGAAATACTACCCCCGCTCTATCATTCTTGCAGCCCTTTTAACTACGCAGTCTCCGCGCCACTTTGACCATTAACATCTTCTACCATGTATTATTAAAAACTTTAAAATTTGATAGCCTATGCACCTAGTGCATACTGCATAGGATTAATTACTTAGATTTCCTCTCCTACAACAAATTTGTAAACCAAAAATAAGCTAACGTAGTTATTTTTGGAATAATGATTAGGTTAAGAAGGGAGATTGGGTAAAAAAAATGGCTAAAATAATTTCCTATATTAGCTTATATTTGTTTAGCAAGTTTGTTATGGGAAACAAGGTTGTTAAAATAGAGATTCTAAATTGAATCAGAAAGGCATGTTAGAATCGGATCGTAGAATCGAATCATAAAATTGTAAGATTTTACAATTTGTCAAAAATAGAGTTTTATGATGCATTGTATAACTTTTTATCATGAAATCACTTAAAAATATATTATTTAGTTATTTAGTCTTTTTTATTATATGATAAATCATTAAATACGCTCAAGATGAGAAGTGCAAGTGAATTGTGAAAGTGAATTGAGTAAGTTTATTAAAAAAATTATTGAATATATGTGAGTGCTACTCATCTAAAAAAAGAGAAACAATGAAATCTCGAAGTTTTGATAAATTGTATAGAATCTTTAAAATCTTAAGATTTTAATGACGAATTTAAAATTCTAATGATTTATTAAGATTCCAAGTAAGATTTAAACTGATTAAGACTCGAGTTGCGATTTAAATCATTTTGCAAATTAAGATAGTAAGATCGTAAGATTTTAAGACTTAAATCTTGATTTTAATAACCATGGTGAGGAATCTAACGTGATCACACGTGACTATTTTTTCTGCTTAAAAGTACAAGTAGTGCAAGAATTATGGAGCGCATTCCAATTTAGCAAAATCAACTTCTGTTTAAAAAAGATAAGTTGACAATGTGAAGCTGTAAAATCAACACTTCATAATGAATGAACGAAAAAATCATCATAAAACAATTACTTTAAGAAAAAACCTGGAACTAGTTTAGCTTCATCGGTGCCAGCAATACAATGAGGAGGATAAGGCGGTTCAGGAACATCAGGATGATGTGAATCAAGAAAAGCGAAAACCGGCCATTTCTTATCGCAGAAAACCCTAGCTAATCTCGCTGCTTCTTCCACCATTTCCTCAATTTGCTTATTCCGCACCTTTGGAGCCTTCAACCAAACAAAATCGATTCAATTCATTCAATTTTTAACAAAACTCGCTGAATTCAAATCAAAACAGCTGAAAAAGAGAGAGAGAGAGCGAGAATGTACATACCAGATTACCGGCGCCGACAGTGCAGAAGCCATTGACGAGATCAACAAGGACGAGACCGGTGGAGTTCTCGGCGGATAAAAGCAGAGTTTCTTGTTTCAGAGGAAGCTCCTTTTTGAGCTTATCAATGGTGTTCGATACTGATGGTGCCATTTTTGGTGAGGATTTACAGAGAGGAGAGAGAATTTTGAAGTGAAGAATTCGTAGTCGGAGATGTTTGACTTTTGATGTGTTTGGTTATGGAATTGCGGACTTAGGAAGTCGCGGGTATTCTTCTGAGAGTCGTGTAAAATATTTGAATTCTTATTTGGAGAAGGGGACCGGTAGGTAAGTTGGCATTTTGGAAATGCCTCTCCCAAATTTGTATTTTTTCAGAGGGTAGATGGTGCACTTAAGAGTACCATAATGTCTGCCAATTAATTGGTGGTAGGGAGATAAGTGAGCTGCAACAAGCTTTCTAGAACCTTCTCCCTTGTGAAATGACAATCAATATCAATATACTTAGTTCTTTTATGGAAGACAGGATTCTTGGCTATATGCAATGCTGACTGATTGTCACAATGAAGGGTGACACGCTTCAAGGAACAAAGACCAAGTTCAGCAAGCAGTCTAACCACCCAAGTAACTTCAGAAGCAGCAGCTGCCATGGCTCTGTACTCAGCTTCTGAGGAAGATTTAGAAACAACACTTTGCTTCTTAGACTTCCAAGATATAGGAGAAGAGCCAAGTAATAAAACATATCAAGTGATTGACCTTCTTGTATCAACACAACCTCCCCAGTCAGAGTCAGAAAAAGCTTGTAAAGTTAGAGTATCAGCAGCTTGAAGTAAGATACCTTGCTCTTTAGTGCAAGAAACATATCTCAAGGTATGTATGAGGCTTGAAAATGAGAAAGGCTAGGCTTATGCATAAATTGGCTAAGTGTTTGATCAGAATAAGCTAGATCAGGTCTTGTGCTAGTGAGAAAATTCAGTTTCCCAACTAGAGATCTGTATAACAAAGGATCTGAAATAGAAGAGGTATCAAGAGAGGAAAGTTTAAGATTTAAAGGAAGAGGTGTAACAACAGGTTTGGTGATATCAAGCTCTTGATCATGACAATATTGAAGGAGATCATTGGTAAACTTGGATTGAGTGAGAACAAAACCTGTGGGAGTAGTGTGAACTTCAATCCCAAGAAAGTAGTGTAAGTTGCCCAAATCTTTAATACTAAAAGTCTGATGAAGATGAGACTTTAATTGAGCAAGAACAGAGGGATCATTGCCAGTGACAAGAATGTCATCTACATATACAGCCACATAAGTAACAGAAGAAACTGAGGTGTTGATGAAGAGAGAGTATTTTTTTTTTATTGAACATAGCCCAAAAACAGAAGCTCAGAGACCAGTTTGGCAAACCATTGCCTGGATGCTTGTTTCAGACCATAAAGGGACTACCTTAATCTACAAACTTTGTGAGGAGCAACATAAAGACCTTCAAGGATAGCCATATAAACTTCTTCAGAGAGTTCTCCATGTAAAAAATCATTATTAACATCCATTTGAGAGACAGTCCAACCCTTACTAGCAGCTAGGGCAAGCAAACATCTAACAGTAGCCATTTTCACCACTGGAGAAAAGGTTTCATCATAGTTAACTCCATACTTCTGTGTATAGCCCTTAGCCACCAATCTAGCCTTGTATCTCTCAATACTACCATCAGCCTTTTGCTTGATTATTTAAACCCATTTGCAACCTATAGGTTTTTTATGTGGTGGTAAATCAACTATATCCCAAGTGTGAGTGTTTGCTAGTGCTTGGAGTTCCTTGTTCATAGCTTCAATCCATAGAGGAGATTTGCTACCTTGCTTATAAGATGTTGGTTCAGAAAGAGACTGAAAAGGATGAGGTGGTAGTGTAGAATGTGCTACTAGATTTGCCCAATGAGAGGTAGAGGTTGGTTTAGATTTAGATGTAGAAGGAAATGTGCAAACAAAATCTTTGAGATGAGTAGGTAATTTATGTGGTCTTGTTGAATGTCTAATAGGTAGTAATTGTTGTGGTAGGTCAGCCTGAGGAAGAGTAGACAGATCAAGAACATGAGAATCAAAAGATTCAATAGGAGAATCAATAGGTGGAGTTGATGCTGATGAAGGAGAGGGATTAGTATCATGAGAGGAGGTAGTGGTAGGATCAAAAGAAGGAGAAGAAAGAAATTCTGATGTTTGAGAATTATTAGTAGAATCAATAGAAGAATGAGAAGGAGGTGAAACTGTAGAAAAATGAAAAGGAGCAGGAAAAGAGAAATCAGGTTGAAAATCAGTTTGTGCAGGCAGAAAAAACTGAAAAGGAGTAGGATAGGAAGTAGAGGAAGTTGAATGAGTGGAATAATGAAATGGAAAGTGTCTTTCATGAAAAATAACATCTCTAAAAACAGAAATTTTAGAAGTAGTGAGATCGAGTACTTTATATCCCTTTTGTGAAACAGAATAACCTAAAAACACATGTGGGGTGGCTCTAGGCATGAATTTGGATCTATGAACCTTAGTAGTGGACACAAAGCACAAGCAACCAAACACTCTTAGGAAAGTATAATCAGGTTTAGTGTTATAAAGTTTCTCAAATGGAGAAATAAATCCAATAGAACTCAAAGGCATTCTGTTGATCAAATAAGTGGCACAAAGAGTACATTTACCCCAATATTTTTTTGGTAGCTTAGATTGAAAAGATAAGGATCTAGCAGTTTCCAATAGATGTTGATGTTTCCTTTCAACTACCCCATTCTGCTGTGGTGTATCACTACAACTAGATTGATGGTGTATTCCATGTTTAAGATATAAGAGTTTCATTGGCCCCTCACACAATTCTTTAGCATTATCAGTTCTAATGCTTTTAATCTTAACATGAAACTGTGTAGCAACATAAGAAATAAAATTGGCCATGATAGAAACAGAATCAGTTTTGTATTTCATCAAATGCACCCAAGTATATCTACTAAAATCATCAATTATAGTAAGAAAAATCTTACAACCACAATGAGTAGCTTGTGGATATGGACCCCAAACATCCAAATGTAAGAGCTGAAAAGGTGCACTTGTCTTTTTTGAACTGTGAGGAAAAGACATCCTATGCTGCTTTGCTGCTGGACAAATTTGGCAAAAATCTGCTACCATAGAAGTATTATTAGAAATAGACAAAGGAAGATACTTGAGTTGATGAAAAGGTAAGTGTCCCATTCTGAGATGTAGAAGCTTGGCCTCTTCTTGGATCTTTACTGTAGTATGACAGTATGCTGTAGGTGTAGCTGCATGATTAGTTGTGCCAACTTCAGAGAAATAAAGGCCAGAATGAGCTTTACCAAGAAGCTTGTTCTGGAATTGAGGACCCTGAATAATGCAAGAATAAGCTGAGAATGATACAGTGCAATCAAGCTCTGTACATAATTTTTGAACAGAGATCAAGTTGAACTTGAAGCCTGGAACATTTATAACATTCTGTAGAACAATATGTTCATTAATCTTGACTGTTCCATTGTGAGTAATAGTAACAATATTGCCATTAGGCATTGTCACAGTATGTTTTTCACCTTGGATCACTTTGTATGAATCAAATATATTGAGATCACAACACATATGATCACTAGCCCCACTATCTATGATCCAACCAAGTCCAGAATTGGATAATAAACAGAATTTACCTGCTAGAAATGCAGAGCTAGTAGTTGTTGACTCAGAGATAGAAGCTTGATTCTGAGTATCATTAACTCTTCCCAATAGATCGAGCAACTGAGTATACTGATCAGGAGTAAGTCCAGTTACAGACTGAGATGGTGGTGTTGAAGATGAATCATCTTGTGAAGTTTCATTATGAGCAAGAGCTGTAAATCTCTTGTGATGTGGCTTAAATCCAGGTGGATATCCATGTATTTTCCAACACCTCTCATTAGAATGACCATGAATTTGACAATGATCACAATAATATGGCCTCTTGGAGTTGAATTTGTTGCTGTTTCTATCAGTCTGTGTATTTCTATCATTTTGTGAGTTTGTAGGTTTGTATTGAGAGTTGTGTGAAGAATGAGAAGATTGATTGGTTTGAGACTGGTTGTGATGTTTAAAACCTCTCTGATTATCATTGAATTTCCTTCTATCAGCCATAAAAGCAGTTGATTCTAGACTTAAATTTGCTATTTCTTTGTGTTTCTCCTCTTGAATGAGAAGTCTGTAAGCTTGAGTTACAGGTGCAAGAGGTTCCATCATCAGAATATTTCCTCTAATCAGTGCATATGTATCACTCAATTTCATCAAGAATTGGATTAACCTTTGATCTTCTCTAAGTTTAACAAGCTTTTGTGTAATGTTACATTTACAACCAGTGCAAGAACAAATAGGAAGTGGACTAAGACTGTCCAATTCATCCCAAATCATCTTCAAATTGGTGAAAAATTCAGCTACACTGAGATTTCCTTGATTCAACTCTGATAATTGTCTTTGCAGCAAATAATTGAGGTCCAGAAGAACATCCATACCTTTCTTCAAGATTTAACCAAACTTCTCTTGCTATTGTGAAGAACAACACACTTCGCGCAATCGTCTTCTCTAATGCATTTAAAATCCAGGATATCACCGTGTCATTGCATCTTTTCCATGCTGTGAATGTAGGATGAGATGATGTTGGTATCTCAATTGATCCATCCACGAAACCTAATTTATTTTTAGCTGACAATCCGATTAACATAGAACGCTTCCAATCTGCATATCCAGAACCATTGAAGCAAGCTGAAACCATTTTCATGTTTGTATCTTGTGAAGGATGAATAAAATAAGTACTAGTAGGATCTTGAGAAGGATCTACTTGTGTTCTTGATGCTTCTTGTTCAGTCGCCATTTTTCTTGATTGAGTATTGAAATGTAAATGTTCGAAGAAAATTTTTGAGAGAAAAAACGAATCTGCAGTTCGTATGAACGAATTTGAAGAAAGAATGAGAAAAAATTGTGTGCGGAATTTCAGGAGCTCAATCAAGCTCTGATACCATGTTAGAAGTAGCAATCTAGCTCCATTGAAGAGCTTAGATGAAACAGATTATAGAGAGAGAAGATAGAAGGAGAAGAAATATGTTATTCTTATTAACTGAATTACAGCTTTATTGCAATAGAAGAAAGAGTATTTATACTCTAGCTAAGTAAGAGAAAAATACAATCTACACAAGCTATATATGGGCTACAGAGTACAGGCCCATATGTACACTAATAACAAGGCCATATGTACATAGTACACTAGGTATGTCCAACATAAATATATACTTCCTCCGTTTCTTTTTAATTGCAACATTTGCCAAAAATGGAAATATCAAATTAATTGCAACAAAAGTTTTCTTTCCTTTTTCACAAGTCATTTCTTTCTATCTCTCTCTTTATCACATGTAACACTTTCTCTCTCCATCCGTTTCACACTCACACCAAAATTTTGCCTACGAGTCCACCCACTTGAGTTTGTTGCAATTAAAAAGAAACGGAGGAAAGAATCAAACAAATGTACATCAGTTCAATGCTTTTAATGTACATTTTTGCTTTTCGTTAAAAATTTGAATTTGAAATTTTTTGAATGAAAATGGCGAGTACAAGTGATTTTTGAGAAAAATTAAGTTGGTTTTGTAATGCACATTTTATATCCGTAAATGAACATATTAAATTTGTGATTGTATAATAACATCAAGTAAATGAACATCTTAAATATTGGTGGGGGCAATTGTTTTTTGAATTTGAACTGATGTACATTTAAATGCTTCTAATGTACATTCGAGAGTACCATGCGCATCGTACTCTCGGGTACTCTCGAGTGTAGAATCTAATTTGCGGTACTTTTTGCAAGTAAAATGGAATTTTTTGTGCAGTTGTTGAGTTGTAAGATGGTAATAATGTGCGAAATATTGCTTAATCTTTGTTGTCGATTGATTTTTTCCCAGAGGGAAATCCAGAGAACTTTATATAGTTCGAATTGATTAATATCCTTTCACGTCATTTTAATCTTTTTTTGATGAACTTTAAACGCATTTCTTATTTAAAGACTCTAAGGGGGTGTTGGTAGGAGGGATAAGAGAGTAGAAGTAAGGATAGAGAAAGAGGATAAAGGAAATGCTTTGTTTGTTTGGAGGGATGGGGATAGAAAGAGGATTAGGGATGAGATAAAGAATTACAAATTTACCCTTTATGAAAGGGAAGGAGTAAGAAGTGAAAAAAAGAATCGCCGATTCCTTACCCTTATCCTACATTCTTATCTCTATTATCCATATCCCTCATACCAAACACCCCCAAAATTAAATATTCACATTCATAAAAAGACACTCTCTCTTCTCCTAATGTATTCATGATACTGAAGGAATTGTGTCCTCCACTCTAATGCAATTACTAAAAATAATATGGATCGTATTATGGAGATAATAATTCATTTAATTGGGTCGTCTTTACGGCTTATTAGAGAACACTATAGACCTTTGGGTTAGTAAATAATAAATACGAAGCCCACTTAAATGGATCCTACAAGGTTACACATAATATTTGGATCAACAAAAGAAAAACTCATAGCCTATAAAGGCTATAGGGTAGCCGGCCCAAGAGGGAGATAAGAGAAGATTATTTGACCTAATTATTCCTATATAAAGGTCAGACAATCATAAAATAAGATATATTATCTCTCATTATTTTCTCTTATTCTTTCTCTCTCTCAACGGGCATTACTCCATAAAAGAAGAACGCTTTCTTTCTTCCTTCCAACTAGCATTGGTTTGGTGGACAAGTAGAGGAATCACGTTTGAGATTCTTTCTCCAAGTTCGTTGGCTATAATTTAAAGTATTCAATCTCGCCAAATCGGTTGAAGTCACACATCAAGAGGTTGGTTATTAATTATTATATGATCCTGAATTATATGTGCATGAAATCCTGTTTTAGGTGCTTATGAATTAGATTCATGAAATTACGCTTATAGTACCTATAATCCTACGGATACATCATGGTGATTGGTGGGCCACAAGCATCCAAATACACTCAGGTGCACCATACTTATAGTACACTTGAAATCTTAGAAGAATGGTAAAAGGTGTATTCTAATAAATTATGTATCATTTTAATTTTGTACTAATCATTTGAGGGAAATATATTGAATATGTTGGATGGTGATTGGAATCAGCTTGACCTCGAATTTGATGCAAGTGTTATGAGACTTTTTTCGAAAAATTTAGCAATCTCGTGCAAAAATGTATGCAATTCAATATCCCAAAATGTGCGAGTTAAAAGAAACATTCACGTCGATTTGTGCAAATTGAATGAAACAAGTTCACATATTTTAAGCATATTGAAGGAAAAAATTTCTAAGTTCATGTATATTGGAATGAAATCCCATGCCTTAGTTTATTCATGTGTATGAAAAAGATATGTATATTTCATCTAAATTAAACGAATGCCTTGTAAGTTGTAACCGACACGTGCCACTCCATTGACCTTAAACAGTCCTGAAAAAGGCAAGGTCCTTGTTGAGTACGGCTGCAGCAAGTTGAACGATATCGTTGCAAACCACCGGAACAAAAACCATGTTTAACAAAGTAAAACTCCCTCTTATCTTATATTCCCGACTTGGCACCGGAAAATTGCATGAAAATAGACCTGGAAAATTGCTCAAGCAAATAACTTTATTCCCTCCTGTTTCGTGGATGCCGCGCAACCAAAAGAATACTCAGGTAATCTCTCCCTAAAAAAAAAGGAAACCTTTGGGTAGGTTGTAGTCTTGTAGATAGGTAACCCAAATAAAAGACAAGGGGTTTGTTATAACTTAAACATCACTAAACATAAATTATCACTGTACAAACCAACATTACTTTACTAAACTACTGTGAGTTTAACATGAGACTCAAGGGAAGCAATATAGGCGGACTATTTCATTTGCATTTGTCTTTGCCTTTGCCATTGCCCTTGCCGCCATCATCTTGTGGGAGCTGTTTGCCCATAAGACCAAGCAGGTTGGAAGCAGGACCTGGAAGACCTTGCTGAGAAGAAAAGGAATCAAGCAAGCTCTTCACAAGGTTCACATCTACATCCACAGGGGTGAAGTCCTCCTCCATGTCTTCATCTGTGGCATTTAGCATTCCCTGTATGCCAAAATTGAGCGTTAATCAGCAACAGGAACCTTCCATCTAAACAGCAAGTTGTGTTTTATAATCCTCGAAAAAATTTGCACTAAAACCGGATATGAAAGATAATGATAATTAACAAAAAGAAGGATTGAGAATTAACCTCATCTTTCTTCAGAGATTGATCAGTTGCCCGCACAAAACTTTTCCCGAGAGTAGTGCTTCTCAGCTCTTCATTTAGAGCCTCTGTATAAGTATTCATAAACTCTTTCTGCATACCTTCACTATGCTCTTGAGGTTCTTCCATATCACTCTCGCCCTCGGACTCATCTGCACAATTTTAGCAACGGTCAAACCAAACAGATGATGGGCATCTGGCCTTATGTCAGAGGTTAATATATAGATGCTTTTTTCAAAGAGACAATGCAGCTGGATTGCACAGCACAGACTCACAGTATAAAAAACACAAAAAAAAAGGAAAGGAAGAACATATTCAAAGTCCTCTCTACATCTAGTTTACATAGAAGCCTCTTACTAGAGAGGCCCAGTTGGAATAAATTAACATTAGACAAGCCAATAAGAGCTCAAATATATGGATACACCTAATCAACCTAGATTGGCTAGATAGAAACGAAAGGGCCCGTCTCCAATAATAGTGGAATCACTAAAGGGCAATTTTATCCATCTCTGAATGTACACCTAATGGATTATTTGATCCATATTGATGCAATTTGTCCTCTTGGGATCTGTCGTATGGTGAAGGGGTTCAAGCTGCAACCTGTCCTTCTGTCCAAACTTCCTTCGTCTAATTGGCCGAAATCTCTCAATACTGCTGTTTTTATATGACTGGTAAGGGATGCAGGTGGTGAACGGAGAGGCAGGTCTAGTTATTGAAGCATTTAAACAAATCAGATCCATTTTGCTAAATAAATCAGAAATCCGTGTTTATCACAAAATGTTAGCCTTTAGCCTGTTTGTAATTGTTCCTTCGGCCCGTATCTTTGATGATAATCCAGGGGAGAGGGGCGGGGGGACATTTAAGTGAGGATGAGCAGATTAATGCCGGTCTGGACACTGCGATAATCTTTTGAACGTAACAATTGACCTCCTCAAATACTCGTAGTAATTGTTGAGTACTTCAAGGTTTTAACGGATTTTTATGTCATCAAAGAAGATGCAAAAACGCTGTCAAGCAAAAAACCAACATATAAACCACTTTGAATTTAAATAGCTCATCCTTGTGAAGAGGTGCAAGGGTTGATCATTGTCGATATTGAACACGAGCCAGTTATCAGATAGATGCTATAAACCCTGCCCCCCCCCCCCCCCCACACACACACAACCAAAAAACTTCAGCAAAGTATCCTTAGTCGACAAATAAAACTACAGTAGGTCATACCAAAATCCATGTCAGACGAAGAACCTTCCTCTGCATCAACATCACTATATTCATCTTCAACCCCATTAGGCCTTGTTACTGATTCAAGCTCCTTCATGAAACGGTCCACGTCAAACTCCACGTCTGTTAGGTCCCTAAGACAAGAGAACCAAAAAAAAAATCAAATTCCGAGCAGAAACTCTCACGTAATATCAGCAGAATTTTTCCAGTGGAATTTATGCCAAGCCAGATTTTCCAATTCCACCACTAACGCTACTAGGTATATCGATTATCAACCATTACAGCATCAAGGAAAGCAAATATGACAATTCAACAAGGAGCCAATATAACAACCCAATAAGGAGCTAGAGAGATAACAAGCACTGCAAAACCTATACTTTCTCTGACCCAAAAGAAAGTCACTTCATGAACCATTATGATTTAATTAATCCCTTCCATGGTGTTAGTCAGATAAGTTTGACGTTCTGTCAAGCTAATTGCTATACATGTAGGAGCAAAATGACTAATATTACTAAGAAACTTCTCGAGATATGCCTCCCACTTTATAAGGAGCTCAAACCTTACTCAGAGTCGGGTATTTCTGTATTAGTGTCAGACACAGCTATATTTCCTAGATTTGGAATTGGACACATTATGAAAACATCACACCTTTTTGGTCCACAATGAAGTGTTGAGTTTCCGACACAGGTACATGAGATAACATCAAGAGTCCGAGTAACATATCGACATCATTTAAACAGTACACAATAGAAGATAATCTTAAATCTGTGAAACATGAGTCTATTTTCGACAAAATACCAAGCACAATAAACCACAGTTATACACACAATAGTTAGTGAAATCCAAAAGGTAAACCAATAACATTTATTGGAATGGTGGTAGTACTCATATGGGACACAGATACTACATTAACATCAACCCTACCAGCGATCTGAGAGGAGGTTAAAGTGAAATTGAATCAATCTCAAGGCTTAAGACAGCCAAAGCAGATTTGATGCACACTATTACAGCACCGAGCCACCAACCAGCATTAGAGGCAAAACAAGTAAGCATCAAAGTAAAGTAGGAGAAACTCTATACTCTTAGATGGAATATCAAGTACAACAGTTATCAAACACTTGTCAACAGGAAACAGCAAAAAAAAAAACATGACACACAAAGGCAAACAGAATAAAATACCAAAACCAAGTATGTAAATTATGCTTAAATTCTTTGAAGACGACAATCAGCAAAATCAGATTTATCAAGGCAAAAGAAAGAAATAACAATGTAAGCCGAGAAGTATTTGGACCTGTCTTCAGGTAGTTCTGCTCCTTGGTAACTTGATACTTTTTGCACAAATGATTTCATGGATTTCGCTATATCTCCTAAATCAAAATCATTATTATTCATGTTGGATGCATCATCATCATCAACAACCTTATCCTTTCCTTTCTGTTTACTTTTCTTCCGTTGCTCATAACTTTCCATCTCCCTTTGTCTCTCCTCAAGAATAGATTTCAACTCTTCCTCCCCGCCATAGAGCCAAGAATCATCATCAGATGAAGGCACTTCCTGACCCTTGAAATCATCCACGGAATGTGGTGAGGCAAGAACCTCATCTATGCGTCTCACTGGAGTACTCAACATCTCACTGCTCCATTTATAAGACATTAATTAGTGAGCGTCAGGAAAGAGAAGTCATGGCATATAATACAAATGCAAAATTACCATTGCTATTTCAAGCAGCTAAAGGAAAGCAACAAAATTTACCAGGATGAACTAACTAATTCATGTGATTGGTATATACAAGGCAATGCAACAATGATTTAAAATTTTCCATAACTTTTAGCTGCCTTGTTGCGAGACACATGATAAGTTGGTAAATAGTTGTCACAAGACCTAGACATGATAACTTATCACACAAAGACCAGAGCCACGATAGTACAAACATCATATAAACAGTAAAGGCACTCGCACACTATGTGTGTCTCCAAATTATATAGAGCTACCAAAACTCAGAAATATATAGCTACAAAAACTCAGACATATTATCTCCAGAAGCAGACAGCTAACCGCACACGTGTTTCAACAAGAAATGGGAACTGATAGCTGGAAGCTACGCATCAAAGACAACACCATAAAAAAAGACATTTTGTTAATCATTCTTTATCAAACACTTAAAAGTAACATGCTTCAGCTTCCAAATCTGGGATCGGAGCAGCCTGCTAGGAATCTGAAGGATTCCCAGCAATTACTCAGTTCCAGAGAAATGAGACAATAAATAAGAAGATTATGAAAGGAAATAAAAAACTAGCAGAAAATGGGAGAGATATGACTGAAATGATAATGATTGAAGGGAAGATCATTTACACTCTAGCCAACATTTGAGAGGTTGGAGCTCTTCATGAAGTTTCACTCTCAACATTTCTCAAGGAATCCTACTGGTATCCATCGGCCCCTTTCTATTACGTAGCATTTCCTCAAAACTTGCTGGTCACTCCACCCTCTAACTAACTACTTTCGTAACTACCCATCCTTACCCTTCTAACAGAATCAGCAACCAATTCACTGGCCAATTGCATTGCTACAATTCCTTCTTGCATAAATGAAGAGTATGGGAGGCTTATTAAGATGATTCGCTGCACAGCAAAACCTGTTTTAATTTCCTATTGCAAGACCTGGTGTACACAACTAAAGAAAAGGTGATAGGAATTGAAACCAAAAATTCTTTCAAACCACAAGCGTAACGGAGACAGGAGGAGGGAACACACCGTCTTAAACAAAGAAAATAAAATTTCTTTATTGTCACGTCAACATACTATAACTGCTTTCAGGAAGCATTACATCCCTCAGGCTAGGCTAACAATATTTGAAGTTCTGCCACAGCATATTTAATTTACTACTGGTGAGCAAACATCACAAACATATTCAATAAACATCATCGAAGTAAAATTTAACAAGTTAAAATACAAAAGCAGAATCAGGTGGTGAAGGCCAAGTGAAGGATTTGGGAAACATTACTATACCTGGCCCTGTAATGCAAAGCACTCTTCCTGTAATACTCCTCTGCCTTCTCCATCAACCTCTTGTACTCTTTAGATCCTGGAAGCAACCCCTGGAAATACTCACTCCTCTCCAAACTCTCCCGAAACGCCTCCCAAGTACTTCCCTTTCCTTCCTCTCCTTCCCTCTTCCTATGCTGATACATCATCTCAAACCCGCAAGCAATCTTCATCCCCAACTCAGCCTCCATGTATGTAGTCTGATCAGTCCTAGGTGGCATAGGTGGCATTGGATAGCATTTAGGCGCCTGAAACTTCTGCTGCAACAATTGAGCATACATAGCCCTCGACATCTTCATCGATACCAGAACCAGTTCTTCATCACGCCCCTTAGGCAAAAAATTTTCCATATTCGCCGCATATTTCATGGTATCAATATCGCGATCATAGAATCCCTCAACCGCCAAAGAAATTAGAAAGGGCTCATGCCTCAACACCTATATAAAAGTATAAACAACACCTAATAAGATCTAGGAAATGCAAACTGTAAACCCTGCAAGCAGACACAAAATTCTATGTTACAACGCTCAAAAGTGAAAGTGACATCCAAACTTTCATTTTATAACCCCTTAATCTCGATATAATAGGCCCCGTTCATGTTTTGGGGTAAATATTATCAATTTCGACCTTTATTCTCCATCAATCTAGACTATCTAGTGTATCGAAAACTCCCTCGCGGCAATTTTATCAATAATTTCCCAATACTTCCTTCGTTTATTTTCCATTGAACATTTTGACTTTCGTACTTGCCAATGCAAACTTTGACAATCAATATCTTTAATTGTCTACGGGTAAATAATTTAGAAAGTTGGTAGGTATGTTGAAATATACAATGAGATAAATCCAACAACATTTTCCACACTATTTTTGGTTTCATATCTTACTCCAAAAGTTACCAATCAAGTTTACCATATGAATTGTGTAAGAGTCAAAATGTTGCAACAAAAAATATGGGGTAGCATAACTCAAATATATTTCGACAAAGTAATGGGCAAAGGAACTCCAAAAATATGGTGTCTTTTCTGATACTAGGCACATGAGGTCTGTTATATTGGAAAGAAAATTTATAATGTTGAGCCTGCCCAAGTCATCCCTGATGAAGCATAGTAGCGGAAGTTAAAAGTCCTACAGCCAAAGTCCAACGACTTCAAGTTGAACATTTATGGCATTTTGTACCTCATTCTCTCTTGATAGCAATTGTTGGCAAAAATTGAGGTATTATTACACCGCTCCCATCTACTTCCTGCTACAAAATTTGATCATCATGATCAGCCTCCTAAGCTTAAACGAGGTCAGCTTAACTCATATTTCATCTATCCCAATTTCATCTTCACTAAAATAGACCAGAACAGGGGTGTGTTGTATTCAACTTTGAGGCTCTGTTTAACTGAGATACATGGAGTTGCACTAAACTGAAATTAATGGAGCTTAACCGAACTGAAATCAATTGCAAGGCCTAAGTTTCAGGTCTAATAAGTTCGGATAAGTTTCAGGTCTAATAAGTTCGGATAAGTTTCACTAAATACAAATAAGTTCCAATAAGTTCACATACACTTCAACAATTGAAACATAATTAAGGTCGTGTTCAGTTCATTCTGATCTTATCTTTAGAGAAATGAACTTATTTATGCTAAAGTGAAGTTATTTCTATTGAAGTGAACTTATATTTACTTTTTTGTTGAATTTCCTTCACATTAGTGATATTTATTGTAATGAACTTAATTTTACTAGAAACGAACTGATTTTTACTGAATATTATCGTTTTAGGGTGAACTGACCTAAGTTGACATAACAAGATAACACTACTAAAATACAGTCAGAAAGCAATACAACAACATAGATAAGATAAGATAAGTTAAAGCAATCACCTGAGCAACGGAAACCGGAACCCTAACCCTAACGCAATGAACATTCCGCCTCGCTCTTTCCGGATATTCCGAAACCCGACCCTTAATCACTGACTGAACCGAATCCGTGGCCCTAGTAACCTCAGGATGCTCAATCAAAAACCTAATAGCATCCTTCAAACCAGGAGTAGACGGAAACTGTTTTCTAGGTATAATATGAACCTCATTTCCCCGAATAAAAACACGATTCATAGAATTCTCAGGATTCAACCATCGAGGAAGATTAAAAGCAGCTTCAATAAGAAGAAACTCACCATCAGAGTCCCAAACACGAATCGAAAGAGAAGGAAATGAGCGAGAGATTTGAAATAAGAGGAAGACGATGAACCATTCATCGTCGAGATTGTCGCCGAATCTGACCTTGCCGTGGAGGTGAGGGAGATTGTCGGAAGTGAGGAGAGAGAGAGAGAAAGGTTGGTGTTGCCAGATGTAGGTTGAGGTTAGAGGAGAGAGAGTGGTGAGGATTTGGAGGTGGAGTGATTGGAGGTTGTTGGTAATGGCGGTGGAGGAGAGAGAGAGGGAGGAGTCTGGGTAGATGGAGTAGAAGACTGTGTCGTCTGGGAGACGAGATTGTTTGAAGGAGAAGGGGTCGTTGAAGGTTTGGAAATGGTGGTGGTTTGTTTCCGCCATTGTTGTTGGTGTAGTTTCTTCTTGAAGGTTCTTGTTCACCGCGCGCTTTTTTGTGGTTTTTGTTTTAGTTGCTAGGAGTACTTGTTGCTACTACGTTGCTATGACTTTGAAGTTTGGAAGTGAGTTATGAAGTTTGAAGTGAGTTCTCGACCTTAGAGAACCTCTTTTTTCTTAACAAGAAGAGTAGTCCTCTTGGACGGTGACTTTCTTTTTCTTTTTTAGAAATACTTGACTTTTTATTCGTATTTTTCAACTTAAATTGTCAACAACTACCTAATAAATATCACTTTTCAGAAATAACTACTTAATATAAAATTTTTTAAGCTTGAGCTTGGTTTTGGTTTGGTGGTTCTGAGTTGCAGAACCAGAGAGGAGGAGGAAGAAGAAGAGAGAATGGTGGGAAATAAGAAAAGGTGGGCCTCATGTGACGGAATTTTCAAAATTTAACGTCTTTGGTAGTGTTATGTTGACGGAATTATTAAGTTAGGTAGTTGCATAAGAAAAATTTTATATTAGGTAGTTGTTCCTGAAAAGTGATATTTATTAGGTAGTTATTTTTACGAGATTAGTATTAAAGGCTTTTTTCGGCGTTAAATTTTAAGTACAAGTGTTGGTCAAGGTATAAAACACCTTTAAGTGTAAGGGTCGCGTATAGAAATCGCCTTGATCAAAGCCAGACAGCGAGAATCAATACCGAAAACAAGCTTGTAAGATTTGATTTCGTAAAAAAATATTCAAAGTTGTTAAAGGCCAAAAAAAAATTAATATTTGCGAGGACTTGGACGGAGACCATACACAAATTACAACCAATCATTGTGAATTTGAAGGTCAAAACTTTGAGACTAGAGCACCAACAATGCACTCTTTATTTGGGTTTAATTTATGAAATGAGGTCCAAATACCCTCAAAATCCATTGCAAAGAAGGTCCCAATATAATTAGAGGCGACTAAAAATCGAAGCCTCAATTTACCATACGGCCAACGCGTGGCCTGCAAGAAAAATTAAAAAAAAATTGCAATCCTTCTTTCTTCCAACGTGCGACATGTTAGTAAGATGAGTGTCACTGTAACGCCCCGAACTTAGGGGTCCGTTACTAACTTCTATCAACCATAATTAGAACATCAATAATCATACTTTATTCATAAATAGCAGCGGAAACATCCTCAACCTTGTGGGTTATGGGCCCACAATAAAATTCTCTTAAAAATACAACTCCCTTAATAGATTAATTTACCTTACCATTAACCATCTCAACATCTCACTAAAACATAACATAACGCCTACTTCTCGAACCAATCACTAACTAACTTATTTACATAATCATCATGATCGATCTCAATCAGAAACTATTTCCATGTGTCTTGCAATACTTTCAATAGTACCTAAAACATAAAAACAAAACGTCATGAGCCGAGGCTCAGTAACATACTACCCTAACATCGTAAATTCATTTCAATTCATTTTTTTTGCAAACAGAGGGATATGAAATATCGTAAATTCATTGGAAAACATATAACATTACAGTTGAAATCATTAAGATATAGCATATGGCATCATCTTCCTTATCAGGATCATAACACATATATCATTCATTTTGGTAACTTGGCAAGTATAACATAACATAGGCCACAGAGAACAGAAGTCCTCCACATAGGTGGCGTGCCACAGGAGATTATTTTCCCCCAACAGAAGGTGGCATATATATAATAACATAATACGGATGTCACAGGAGATTATTATCCCCCAACAGAAGGTGACAGAGCCGCCATAATGGAACGTGCACGACCAACATAAGAGAATACTGCCAAGAACCATCTTTCACTTTTCTTTATCATGTTTCATATCTTATTATAATCATATTTCATTAAACCATTTACAGAAAGCATTTATAATATCATTTGCATAATAACATTTTATATCCCGCAATCCATAAATAACATCATTAAAAACAAAACATTATGATAAAACATAGTTGGAAAAGGGATCGCAGGTGTTAGCAGTAGACGTTACCTCAAGTCCTGCTTAGTAAACCTTGTTAGCCGGGGGAGGCTTGTAATATCCTTTTCCTTTCTAATCTCTGCTCAACAGAGCAGCGAAGAGGGAAGCGGAGGGGCCAGCTCCGGCGGGTTCAGCAGCGGCGACGGAGAGGCAGAAGACAGGTGGTGGTGGTGGCGCCTTGTCTGGCTGCGTTGGCGCGGCAGCAACCAGCGCAGGGAAGGGGGAAGGAGAGCAGCGTGGGAGAGAGGGGAGAGCTGCGAAGAGGAAGGGTGACTGCGTGTTGCGTTGGGGTGTTTGCGGTGGGTGGCCGGCGGTTCTGTCGGTGGCTTCTGGCTGACCTCCGGCGTGGCGTGGTGCTCGCCGCAGCTGGGCAGCAGCACAGCAAAGAAACAGGGGAGGGGAAAGAAAGAAAGCAGGAGAAAAAGAGAGGGAGTTTGAAGTGTCTTGTGTAGGGAGCAAACATGGCATTTTATACCCATAAGAGAAGGGTCTAGAATTGCTTGGGGAAGGGTTTTGCTTGGAGGAAGGTTTTCTTAATGAGTAAACAAAAATCAGATTTTTTCATTGGCAAGCTTGAAGAAGAAGGAGGATGGGAAGGTCAAAGTGGAATAGTCAACATTTGCAAATGGGTTTTTCTTTTCCTCTTTAATAATTGTTAAAGCTACTATTCTATTTAAAAGAAATAAATAAATTTATAAACCTTACTACTTATAACTTTAAAATTAATAGCATAATATTTAGAAATTATTTTAGGAAATTAAGAAATCAATTTTAATAACTTAAGCTTATTTAACTTTAATAAATTTAATAAGTCGCATTATATAAACATATATCTACATAAATAAAGAAAATTTTAATTAATTGCGAGTTTTCCTTAATTAAGAACGTTTAATTTTCTCGGATATTACAGTCACTTCTTACGATATTCGCGGATCGATACTTTGTTCATGCATTTTCATCGTTAAAGGGATGACTAAAATTTATTGAGTGGATGCCTGGTTGATTTCAGTGCAATGAAATGGGGGTGTAAGTGACATATAGACCTTTTTAGGGATACTTTTTAATGCGTTTTATGGTCAGTGGGTGTTAATAAAGAATCCACCAGCCAGATTTACCAAGCCTAAAAATACGTTTTTTCTGTTGAGTTCGCATGTCGATATTTTCGCTGTGCATGGTCTCTCTAATCTGGTTAGTATGTTTTACATGTGCGTGGTCTATCCCTGTGTTGTGAATTTATCTTCAACCATCATATATTTGTCTTTGACCGAAGATTAGTATGGTGTAGGTTAGTAATTCAGCAAGTGCGTATGAGTACTTTGTTCCAATTTGCCAAGTACTGGTGTTTGGTTTTTCTTTTTCTTTTTCTTCGGTGAGGAATTATCATAAATTTTTGTTTGGTGATTGGTCTAGTTCGTTGGGCCAGACTAATGGGATGAGACATGTTCTTTGGTTGGCTGAGTTTTTATAATTTCCTTAGGATCTTGGCCTTGCTAGTGGTTTTTTTTGGATATTAATTTGACGAAGTTGTTTGTGAAATTATTCGTGGTTTTCGACTTGCTAAATGTCGAATGCTACTATTTAAGTTTGATCTACTTGTTTGGTAGACCATGTACAACCAAGACGTGATCTTGCCTGTGGTTATTTCTTCGTGTATGATCAAGATCACGTGATTTATTAGGTGGTTTTGATGCGATTATGCATCGTTTCAACAAAACCCTAGTTGTGTCCCTAAATGAGTTTATTGGGGCAGTTGAGCATCGTTGCTTATCGTGGATGAAGTCAGTTCTCCATGTACTTTGGTTGTCCCTTCTCCAAAAGGGTATATTGACTGTCCCTCATCCATCCTAAAGGGTAGTTATTATTGGCGTTCATTGATTAACGTCGTAATGATCTAATAGTTATTATTTTTCTTTCCATTTGTCTTCCAATCATAGTGTTCGTATTACTACCCTATGATTGAGGGGGAATATTAAAGATTAGGAAAGTAGTATATTAGAATCATAAAATAATAAGAAAAATATTGTAGTTTCCTTATAGTATTAGGTAAGTATCTTTGATAAGATTCTAGGTTAGCTTATTCTCCAAGTCCATGTATTATATAAGTAGGGTTGTCCCCCTAATATTCAATACAAACTAATACAAATTAACAAGCCGTTTTCTCCTAAACACTCTCTAATTCTTAACATTAACAACCTTTTTAAAAATGAGGTACAATAACTTCTTAAGAATCGTTGGTTATCTTCAAGGACATAACAATTGACATTTTGTAGTAATGTGATGTCCTTATTTATATAGATAGTGTATGACCGAATTTGCTTATATGAAAACATAATACACTATATTTGAACGGAAACAGATGAGTAGGTGACAAATTTGTTTAGAAGCGTAGTCATTAACAACTTGTTTGGATAGCGAAAATAAAAAAGGAAAGGGAGGGGGAGGGGAAGGGAGAAGTCAAAAATTTATTGTTTGGATATCAAGTGAGGGGGTGAGGGATTTGGAGGGGAGGGAAATAGAAGGATCAATTTATGAGAAATTGCTCCCTTTAACATTGGAGATATTTGAAAGAAAAACTCATCCTCCTTTTCCCTTCCCTCTCCTTCTTTTCCTTCCCCTCTTTTTATCCAAACATAGTGTAACAATCTTATCTATATAGTACTATTATTGATTTACTACATATGTAACAAAAAATGCAACAATTTAATAAAAAATGTGAATAGAAAACGTCTAGTCTTTCTATCTTTTTATGTTACTAGTACAAATTAAAGATAGCATAATTAAATCACTCCAAATCCTTCCAACAAAAAAACCACTCCAAAAATAAAAGAAACGCTTGGGACTTCCAACTTGGATTGACAAGTTCCTGGCATTCAACATGTGTTACAACCACGAAGAAGAATGGCGAAGAGATGGTGACAACCACAGATCACCACCATCAACCACTAACAGACACGCTGCCGCGAGATCGGCTGCTCTAGTTGAAGATCTAAGAAGTCGACTAGCTGAGACGGAGCTAAGGCTCCAGCAAGCTAGAGCCAGGCAAGCCGAGCTGAGCCGTCAGCTTTATGAAATGAAACGCTCTCTTTCTGTCATGGAGATTCTTGAATCTTATCTTCAACGCCGGTTTAGCGAGCAATAACATATCCTCTCTTCTTTACTCCATTCATAAAAGTTTGAAAAGCTTTTACTCTTTACATCTTTTTTTTGTATATATCTGTTTGCTTTGGTAAAGTTTATTGCTTTTTTTTTAAATTTAAAGTAATGTTTATCTAATTTTTATGTCAATTAGTACTTCTTTTGTTTGTATAGTATGAATTCTCAATTCAGGGTTTTAACTTGATTGCTTGTTAAATCTGATTGTTGTTCTTTATGCTGTTATTCCCAAATCTTGATTACTGGTATAGTGAAGTAGTTAACATTGACGGTGTGGTCAAATAGCCAATAAAAAAGTAGGGTTTTTGAACTAGCGGAAAAACTATCTTTTGTCTTTTTTTAGTTGCTTTTACGAGCTTTTTGTGTTGTCTTTTTGTATTTCTATTTTGTATCAGGCAACCGACACTCCGTGTTTTTACATTTTAGTGGACATTTTATGATTTTATAGACAATAAATAAAGTAAGCCAGCAAAAATAACTGGTCAAATTAGCCAATACTTAGTAAAAGACCACCATCTAACAATCATGAGTCAATTGCCACACATCTCCACTGTCTTACTATTATTAAATTTAACACCATAAAAGGAGTACCAGCGTAGAAATTTTGATAAAAAAACCGTTCTGATACGTAATCTAATAGTATGCTTCTAAAACTGCGTGCCAAATAGCTTGGTAGCACTTGAAAGAAGCAAATGAAGTATTTACGAGGGTTAGTGGGCTGAGTTCATAAGCTAATACTATTCACTATGATGTGTATCCATATTGTCAACTCTGTAGTTATTTGTGATCCAAACTTTTGCGTCATGAGTTAATGCTTCTTAATCATAACAATGCACTCAAAGATTCTATAATTGTTGTATGACCATCATTGTATGGACCTAAGTGTTTTGTAGTCCAATTCATACACGTAAATGGCCGTTGTTGCTGTAAACACAAATTTTAACTAAGTCTGCAAAACAGAGTCAAGATAAATATAACAAAATGATAATTTTATTGATTTGAATTTTAGGGTACAATCTCTAATTTAATCCTCTGATTCGATCTCCACAATGATTTAACTTGTTGTATCACGAACTTGGCTTGACACCTTCGTAATACGGGATTGATTTCCTTGAAATGAGGACCTTCGGGCTTGATCTCTTCAAGTCTTCTTTTGGTTTCTTGAATGAGGGCCACCGGGCTTGATCTCTTCAAGTCTTCTTCTTTAGAATAGAACGACACGTTGATTTTTTATGCTTGTTGTTCTTCTTCTAGGTAAAAAGAATTTGATGTAGCTTGTTGAGTTCCAAAGAATTTTTGTTTACTCTGGAATATCTCTGGCTTTTGCCTTTCTGACCTTCTGGTTTTTCTCTCTGGTTTCTCTCCTCTGGTTTTTTTATGAGCCTCTTTCAAATGAGACTGGAGAGCTCTATTTATAGTGCTTTATAGGGTTTAGGGTTTTAATGAGTAGCCACCATGGGCCTCATGACCATCATTTAATGACTAATAATTCAAACGGCCCAAACTTAATTATAAGTCCGAATTAATTAATATTATTTATCATTTACATTTATAAAGTCAACAGTTGACTTTACTGGATTAAATGAAATTTGATGACATGACACATTGTAATTTTTTCGTGCCTACAAATTGCCCCCTCGAGATCGGTCACGTACACAGTTTTAAGTGTTTAAGCGTGATCGTGTCTCGAACATTCCTTGACAATATTGTTTTATGGATCAACAAATATTGTATTTTGACCCAATAAGCAATGGGAGGAACTTTGTTCTGCTTCATTCTCCTTTTATTGTAACTTTTTACTATTATTATTGACAAACAATAATAATAATACAAGTTAATCAAAGTAATCATACACCAGCTTCAGCAAAAGTGGTTTGTATTTTGGCTTTTCATAGCAATTGCCCCTTCTTTTTTTTTTTAATAACATTATTATCATCAAAACAATGATAAGGATGAGCAGCATCAGACCACCTCTATCTATCTTTCTTTTCCCCTTTTTTTCTTTTTGTTTTTGATAAAGATAATCACTTATCTTTGCTCCACGATAACTAGCAACTCAGCAGCAAATATTATTATCCATCTTAATTTGACAAATTCAACCCCAATCCAAATTTAATAATATAATTAAAATTGAAGAGAAGATAAATCTTCATGGTACTATATATATATATAATATCATGGGGCAAAATTTTATTCACCATCGAAGACTGGAGTAACCCGACGCCAGCCAACCAAGGAGCCTGCAACGAAGACTGACTTGGATCCATCATTGGAGCCCGGAGACCAAGCCTGTTTCATTGCATCATTGGAGTTTGACGACGGCGGAGGTCTTGCCGGAGACGAATTCTTCCATAACAGACTTGAACCACACACGTTGGTGAAAAAAAAGCCTATTTCAGATTTCCGTCAAGAAATTATTTTTGAGTTGGCCGAATTTCTACTGCCCGACCATCTTGAGGTATTTCCTCATACTCTGTTTTTTTTCATTTCAAAGCCCCAAGAAATTAACACAGCAGAATATCTTGAGTTATGAGTAATTCACCATTTATTACTTCATCTGACATATTTTCCCATAGCAATTCCAACAATTATATGAAAATACCTCTTGTTAAACCTTTAAGCTGTACTTTTAACTGCGATTTATTCCATTTTTTTTACGTCGTCGGAGGACCAGGTAGGAAGGGTGTTGAAAGTTGAGATGGTTAATCTGGTTCAGTTGTCCAAGAGAAACCAAGAGCAGAGGGCTTCATTTTGGAGATCAAACTTCAAATCTCGAACAGACTAGAGCAAACACAAAGAAAGAACCTCTCTTACGGTCTTCAATCTAAAACCTGATGTGGTGGTGTCGTCGCCGTCACGAGAAACGAAGGAGAATGTTAGCCATGGTTTTAGTCTTTTAGACGTGGAAACCCCACTTGATGATCATCAATCTGGAGAAATTGCTCAACCAGACACCAAAGCAAAAACAATGGAGCTACTCACTCGAAAAGTTTATGGGTTTTGTTGTTCCTCATTTTTTTCATCCTTGAGAAATAATCATGATTTCTGTTTTGGGTTGTTGAAATAAAGTAAAGTGGAGTAAGTAACAATTTGACATACCCCAAGCACCATCATTCTTCACGTGTCACTTTTTTAATTTTTGCTTTTCCCTTTTTTTTTTTCACTTTTTTTCTCTTTTTTTTTTTCTTTCTATAGTATCACATGTGGTTAAAAAGACCCATTGTAACCCCCTTTCTTTCCTTTTTTTAGGAAACATTTCTAACATGGTGAGATTTGAGTCCACGGGAATATTTGATGACGAGTTCTGGACTATAATCGATGATGCGAGTGATGGCCATAAATAACAATGGAGCCAAGTCATTTCCTGCCAGATCTTTGCAGTTTGAGATCTTCCATGAAAGCGTAGAAGTTTTTCTTTTAACACCACGAAATTATGGAGATTCAATCCTTCAATGTCATGGAGGAGCCACAATAAAGTTAGATACTCAAGACATGTCAACGAGTCTCATGAGAAGAGTCAAGCTCGTTTTCTTGACCTGACACGATACCAAATAGCCACGAGGGTTTAAATATCCACGAAGAATAACAAGCTCATTCCACCTTTGATGTTTAGATGATATAACTTTTTGCCGCCATGGAGAAGAATCTTAGCCACCTGAAGAGTTGACAAGCCTTGGCGCCTTTACAACTTGATTAAGAAGCAAACAATTCTACCATGCCTTTCTCGGGACGCCTTAAACGCTTTGATGGAGGAATGGCCATATTTGACATCATTGTTGTGAAGCCGTCATAGAGGCTTTAACACGACTTCCTTGTCACGATGTTGGTGCTTGAATCATTCTCCAATTTTTGTGTCCCTTTTTTATTTGACAGGTATTCGACGAAGCTTTCTCTTGAGGTCAAGTCATGATTTAAAGGTGATGGTGCTTGGAAGCTTTCTCCATCATTCGAGAATTTTGGTGTTTTTGAGTCTTTCTCCACTACAACCTTGAAGTGCTTTTGGATGAATGTTGGTGTTTGGAAGCTTTCTCCAACAAATTTGACAGGTGATGGATGAGTGCTGGTGCTTGAAAGCTTTCTCCAACAAATTTGACGGGTGATGGTGCTTGGAAGCTTTCTCCATCGATCCTTGCTGCTTGATTTTATGGGTAGATCTTTCAAAGTTTGAAAACTTTCTTCAAATCAATCTCAAAGACTGTTAATAGAAAATTGGTGCTTGTGAGCTTTCTCCAATTTCCATGTGGAACAAATTTGTGAACTGCTAGTGCTTGGCAGCATTCTTTAGATCTTCGAGTCATAACTTTTGTAGATCCGGTGCTTAGAAGCTTTCTCCAGACTTCCACGAATTTTGATGAAGTATTGGTTCTTAGGAGCTTTCTCCAATCTTCATACAAACGACGACATATTCTCGCGCTCATCGTTCAACAATGTAAATTCTTGAGACCAAGGTGAAGAGATTTTTATGTTCCCGTGCCCCCAAGTTTATTGATTTGATGTGACTGCACTTGAATAACATTCAATCAAGATGCCTACGTACCAAATGAGTAATTGAGATATACTTATTTGGATCAAGCCAAACGTAGTTCAAAGTTTTGTTTTGTTTGAGTTGGATTGCAGTTTAGTCTCTTGCTTAAGAGTCTTTTTCTTTTGGATATGCAGTTTATACTCTTGCTTAGGAGTATTTTTTTGGATATGCAGTTTATACTCTTGCTTAGGAGTAATATTTTTTTGTGTATTTTTGATTTTTTTTCACAAGGTTGTAGATGCGATCCTCCATCATTGTAGATGTCTAATCAGATTGATCTTCATGACTGGCAATTACAAGTTCCATTTCATGAGCTCGAGTTGCCAAGTCTTGAAATGTTTTGGGTTTGATTCCTTGCAAGATGTACACCAAGTTCCAATGCATTCCCTGGACGCACATCTCCACGGCAGAAGTTTCAGACAAGTAATCCTTACATTGAAGGCTTAATGCTCGCCATCAGTTGATATAGTCCACAACTGGTTCATCCTCCAATTGGTTGGTGCGCGTTAACTCGATCATGCTCACTGTGCGACAAGTGTTGTAGAAGTGTTTCAAGAACGCTTCTTCCATTTGTCGCCAGCTGTCGATTGATTCTGGAGTTAAGTCCGTGTACCAAATGAATGCCACACCTTTAAGAGTGCGAACAAATTGCTTGACAAGTAGGTCATCCTCAGTCCCTGCATTGTTACATGTTTCAACAAAGTGTGCAACATGTTGTTTTGGATTACCTTTTCCTTCAAACTGGATGAATTTGGGAGGCTGGTAACCGCTAGGCATTTGCAAGGACTCGATCCTCTTCGTATATGGCTTGATGTAGTTGTTATGTCTATCAAGACCTCCACCAAGTTGCCTTTCAATGGCATTTGTTATCATTTCTTGGAGTTGTTGGACAGTGAATGAATTCAAGGAATCTCCATGCAGTTTTGTATTTCTTGTGTATGACGTGGACATCGAACTTGAGCTTGATTCTTTCGCGTCATCTTCACTTTCATCATTCTCGAGTGACTTGGCAGTTGGCATTTTCTCGAGTTTCTTTGCCAGAATGGCAATTTGCTGGCTTTGGTGATTGATTTGGGCTTCTTTTTCTTGACCTTCCTTGATGAGCTTCTGAATATGTTCTTTCATATTTGCAAGTTCTTCCTCTATGGTGGTCACTTCGATCGCCATGACATTGGCAACGTCCGTTGATCCATGGGTCGACTCCATCATGTGTTTTTCGCCTAGGGACGAGGATTTGTTGTTGCCGTTATGAATGAATCTTCTCTTGACCACCATTGTTGAAGGAGCTTGCTTTTTTACTTGAATGGAGAAAGAGATGAGTGGTAGAGATGGTCCCGCCGAGCGTGCCAAAAATTTGTAAACACAAATTTTAACTAAGTCTGCAAAACAGAGTCAAGATAAATGTAACAAAGTGATAATTTTATTGATTTGAATTTTAGGGTACAATCTCTAATTTAATCCTCTGATTCGATCTCCACAATGATTTAACTTGTTGTATCACGAACTTGGCTTGACACCTTCGTAATACGGGATTGATTTCCTTGAAATGAGGACCTTCGGGCTTGATCTCTTCAAGTCTTCTTTTGGTTTCTTGAATGAGGGCCACCGGGCTTGATCTCTTCAAGTCTTCTTCTTTAGAATAGAACGACACGTTGATTTTTTATGCTTGTTGTTCTTCTTCTAGGTAAAAAGAATTTGATGTAGCTTGTTGAGTTCCAAAGAATTTTTGTGTACTCTGGAATATCTCTGGCTTTTGCCTTTCTGACCTTCTGGTTTTTCTCTCTGTTTTCTCTCTTCTGGTTTTTTTATGAGCCTCCTTCAAATGAAACTGGAGAGCTCTATTTATAGAGCTTTCTAGGGTTTAGGTTTTAATGAGTAGCCATCATGGGCCTCATGACCATCAACTAATGACTAATAATTAAAACGGCCCAAACTTAATTATAAGTCCGAATTAATTAATATTATTTATCATTTACATTTATAAAGTCAACGGTTGACTTTACTGGATTAAATGAAATTTGATGACATGACACATTGTAATTTTTTCGTGCCTATAGTTGCCATCTTCTTCTAACCTGTTTTCATCCTCTCCCGGATTACATTGATTGCACAAGCAATCAATGTTTGATTTTGATAATATGTGGGTAAAATTATTTATATGGTGATCGACTTGATCATTTATTTTTGTATTCGTTGTCTTGGTAATGTAGGGACTGATTACTCTTTACACTTGTTTCTGTTGGATCACAAGGAGACACTCAAGAAGGGGGGTTTGAATTGAGTGTGGTATTTTCTGAATTTTATCGAACTTTCTTTAGAGATCTCAGAGACCTTCTCTGAGCTTTTGAGTTGCGTATATGAATATTGTTAATTAAATAGAAAGGCAGTAATAAAGAGACGAGACAAGCAATTTTACCGTGGTTCAATCTCACCTCTGAGATCTACGTCCACCCTACCTTTTCTTTTATTAATTGAATCACAAAATACCAAACTCTTGATACAACTTGATTCCCTCACTACTAACCCTAGTAGTGCCCCCCAACACTTAACTCTAAGTGTTGCCTAATTAAGTCTAATTCCCTTAGAAACTCAACTTAACACTCTCTATAAAGATGAAATTACAGAAAGATTTGAATCCTCTTTTTGTGTGCTTCTTAGTTAAGCAGTTTAGAGGTATTTATCGAGCTTAAATATGTGTTTTTCTGTCACAGATCTCAGTGCTGATCTCAGAGATGTCAAAGATATGTTTCCGAAAAATGCTCTCTGGAAAATCCGTATCTTTTATATTTTCTGATCTCTTTATTCTTTGTCAAGGCTCACGTTTTCAAAATCAGTTTTTAAGCTTTACAAAGATAGAATTGTCCACTTGATAGTTTCCTAAACTTAAGCAAGCAATTATCTTTTAAAGAAGATTTTATCTTCTTTAAGATATTTGTTTCCTAATAGTATTAGGGATGATTTTTATAGACAGATTCTTTTCTTTAAAATCAGAGATTTCTAAAAAACCTTTTATTCCAAAACTTATCTTTTCCGAAAATATATTCCAGATTTTTTTAAAACAATTTTTTTTCAAAAAAACGATTTTCCCCTTTTCTTTTTTTTTTGTTTTCGCAAATCATTTTATTTAGGTGTTATATTATAGATTGCATTTATTTTACTATCTCAAGTAAAATACCTACAATCTCTAATATTACACCTTAGCACTTTGATCCGTTATTTACGAACACACACTTTTACATATTTGGAAATTGGCCTTAGTCTAAAACGTTTGACAATTGATTCTTCGAGACTTCGTTTAGGCATCTGCAACAAAACTTCACCAAACATGTTAGATCAACTAATTGTGTTTGTCATCATCAAAATACACATGGACAATGTGTCCCAACAGTTTCATATGATAATTATTTGAAAGCCAAACTTGTTTTCATGGTTAGATTCTTATTAATCTGAACATACACGAGAACACAAACTAATCGATACTGTGCTATATGCATAGTCTTGGCCACCACTCGTTAGTAGTATAAGCCATATTCATTGTTTGATCATTGGTGTGGAAGACTGTAAAATTGCATTCTGTTTCCTCTGGTTTGCATGCATGGTATTACTATCATCAATGTTTTGATAATATTGAGATATGGTAGAACAAAAAAGATGATTACAGTTTGTTTTTGGCTTAGGGTGGATCATATGTACTGATCTTTTCCTCTTGCGTTATGGCGTGTTGTGGTGTTCTGCCGAAATGAGTCATCTCATATAGCCATGTTCTATTCTATGTGAAAGAACCTTTCATGCACCATTAGGCATTTGACGTTGGTAGATTTAGAGCTTTTTGTGTGTTCAACAACGAGATTTGATGCAGATTGTAGATGGTAAAGGTGACGACCATGTTTATTTATCATCCTATGAATATAAATTTTGCAACAGTATGAATTTTCTTCTGACTATAGCCTTCATTTGAGTTGCCTATCTCTGCTTTCTTGATGTCGCTCCTCTCTTCAGAACTCTCATCACCATTCAATTATGTCCACTGAAGGGATTTTTCAGTTGAAGTATGTAGTAGATGCAATTGAAGTTTGTATCTTGTTTGCGTTGTAATATGATTTTATGAAGGATATGTTTATTCGATGATTATCTTTCTGGACATTATATGTCTGCGAGACGATCTGCTATGCAATAGTGCATATCGCAATGGCATTTTTGTAATATTATGGGGGATCAAATTTCTCAAAACACCTGTTATTTTCTCGTGAGATCCCCAAAGAAGGTTGAGCTAGTTGGAATTAGGAATTGGTTATGCACTTATGCTGGTGGTAGTGAGAAACTGGTGATGAAGAAAAGCATGTTGCCTTTGGCTTTTCAGCCTTTTAGCATGCTTTATTCCATATGGTTTTGATTACAAATTTTGTCAAGTAGATGAGTGACTACAAATTATGTTGTAATAAAACTAAAAGTTTCAAAACCCATATTGAGCTGGATTATCTCATAAAGTATTTAAGGATTAATCTTGGTTTTTTTACCCATTAGTTTTATGATGTACCCATTTTGTAGCCCTTAGTAATGGTGCCCGTGAATCTGGCGATAACAAATTTTTAGTGTAATTTTGGAATGAAAGTTATATGTCAAGTGTCGACTTCCATGATAATGCTTTTCCACCCTCGATTATTTATTCTTTTTCATGACATTCATCACCATCCATTACCATTATTTTTGGAAAGAAATCTAGGACGAAAAATACATAATTGGAGCTGAAGCTTCATTATCAGGGAGATGACAATAAACTTTTCTTTCAAGTTTAAAGGGGACGCTAAAGTTCTAAACTTTAGGATCTGCCTATGAGTAGGCGCAAATTAGATCCTACACCCGGGAGCCGGATGCGCATCCTGCTTCCGGTGTACATTAGGCTTTGTTCAATGTACACGAAAACAAATTTCAGACATTTTAATAAATAAAGTACGAAATGAACATTAGTTCATATTTAATGAACATTATGATGCCAATTTCTTCTTTCTCTTCCATTATTTGACATTTTGAGTTGATTTGATCAATTTATCTTCCTCCAAATATTCCAATTGACTTTGGCATATGTTCTTTTACATAACTTTATTGTTCACTATGATTATTAAATATGATCATTTATTTATTTCAAATGTTCATTGTATAATCATACTCAATTTCAAAAAAAAATTGTTCCAATTAACTTTCACATATGTTCTTTTATATAACTTTAGTGTTCACTATGGCTTTTAAAGATGCTCATTTATTGATTTTAAATGTTCATTGTAAAATCACACTCAATTTCAAAGAAGTTTGTTCCAATTAACTTTGACATATGTTCTTTTATATAACTTTATTGTTCATCGTGGTTATTTAAGATATTCATTTATTGATATCAAATTTCATTTTAAAATCACACTCAATTTCAAAAAAAATTAGTTCCAAATAACTTTGAAATATATCTTACATAATATTAATGTTCATTCTGGTTATTCAATATATTCATATATTGATATCAAATGTTCATTGTAAATGAATATTAGATTTATGTATAAAACATGTCAAAGTAAAATGGGATATTGAGTTGATTTTACAATGAACATTTAAAATCAATAAATGAACATATTTAATAACCATAATGAACAAAAAAGTTATATAAAAGAACAAATGTCAAGTTAATTGGAACAAAAACTTTTTTGAAATTGAACGTGATTTTACAAAGAACATTTGATATAAATAAATGAACATCTTGAATAACTATAATGAACAATAAAGTTATATAAATGAACATATGTCAAGTTATTGTGAACAATTTTAATTTGAGTGTATTTTATGATGTACATATGGTATTTGTAATTGAACATTTTCAATATCGAGAATGAACATTAGCGTAAAGTTAGTGAACATATTTTAAGTTTAGTGGTACCAATTAATTTTTTGAATTTCAAAAATTTTACTTGTATACATTAGAATGTTTCTGATGTACATCGGACCCCCATACTAACGTACATTATAACGTCAACATGGAGCATCATGCTCATAGTGCTTCCTTGTGCACTTGAGTAGGAGGTGGCAGAAGAGCACCATGATGTGGAATGATTCTAAGATCTAAAAATCTTGACGTCAATTTTTGGATTTATTAGTAACATGATAATGGCCGAGAAACCTCTAGCCTAAGTAACAGTTATGTAATCAAATCATTCTTTTTACATGTTAGCTGAAAAGTTCTTATCTAGATGCAATATTGATTCAACATCACTCGCATAATCACTTGCTAATTTTCCTCCTTTATTTGATCATGTTGGAATACTTTTTCTCTGTCTTAATTAAATTCACTTTATGGCCTTGTGGGGCCTAGTTCTATCACGAAAGAGTTCTTAATGAAGCGAAAGTGAATTAAAACTAATTGTAATTAATCCTTGCAAAAAAACAGAGTCCTAAAGTTTTGAATCCTAATTAGTTTTAGGTCCAGGCGATGCTCTGGGGTTTATCTGTATTATTTTAGTACTTTGACAACTAAGGGCATGTTTATATTTACTAAAAACAACTGAACTGAACTGAACTGAATTGAACTGATTGGTGCTGAACTGAACTGAACTGAACTGAACTGAACTGAGCTGAACTGAATTGAATTAAATTGAATTTAATAAAAAAATATATAATATTTAAACAATAATAATATGAATATTAAATAATAATTATGATGATGGGTAATAATAATGAATAATTATTAATGAATAATAATAATGGTATTTTGGATATTTTTAAATGATAATTATAAATAAATAATATTAATAATGATAAATTAATAATAATAACGATTAATAATTATAATGATAATTAATAACAATTATTTTATAGTATTTGTATTAATATATTAATACCTGATAATGATTATATAATAACAATAATATCTTAGAATTAAATTAATATTACGATTTTAATTATTAGATTTAATTATATATTAATATTTAGTAATAAAATAATAATTGGGTCGGACCGTGCAAAATTACATCATAAATCGTTTTAACGTGATTTGATTGGATTACGCGGGTTTATTTGTGTTTTTAACCTAAACCATGTTCCTCCATAATTATACTAGTAATAATAATGAATAAAGCTATAATAAAAAAATAGTATACAAATAATAATAACAATACTTAATAATAATGATATAAAAATAAATAATAATAATAATAAAATCAATTAGTAAAATAAATTAGACCAACATAATAATATTTAACAAAATGGTTATAAAAGAATGGAGCTGATTGGAACTGAACTGAACTAAACTGAACTGAACTGAATTGAACTGAACTGAACTGAACTGATTGGAGCTGAACTGAACTGAAATTAAGCTGAAATGAACAGGCCCTAAATTTAAAGATGTTAGTAAAAAGTTATAAAAATTAGTAGTTTATTCATAAATGCAATTAAAATATTATAGCTTAATTATTGTTTTTCATTGAAAACATATAATATCATTATTAGTATTTAGAAAAGAATCAACAACAATGTAGTGGCATAATGGTTAGAGCATTTATCTCCCATAATCGAGGTTGCAAGTTCGAAACTTCTCATTGACAATTTGCATCTTACGCTTTTTAATATCTCCTTCATTTGTGTTGGAATACCAATTTTTTAGATTGGCTACATTTTACGCCGAATTGTTTTTTCATTTAATATAATACATTTGAAGTTATTAGTTATATTTTATGTATGTATTTTTTCAAGTTTGCTTTATTATATTTCATACCCCTTTGCCACACCACGAGAGAGATGTTGTATATTAGGACAAATTCAGTCTAGTTAATGGAATTTAATTTTTGATTTTTTCCCTTTAGAACCAATTAAACACTTATTTTTTTTGCCATGACCCGATTACTAAACATATAATTGGAAAACTAATAATGGATATTGTTGAAGGCACAAGTGTAAAAGCAAGTAAATAACATTATATTGATACCATGTAAAGGTTAGGGAGAAAAACTCGATCAAAATTCAAAATTCAATCTAATCTGTCTAAAAAAGAAAAATCACCAACATTTTTAATATAAGGGTTTTACATTCCAATAGCTAAACAACCGCCATAAATAACCATCACAAATTCACAAGTATCTTGCCCAACTAGCCAAATAAATTAAAGTCCGCCGCTAAGGACCAATAGCCAACTGTCAAACATGCCTCGGCAATAAAATTACTAGTTACTTAGAGCATGTCTTCCCAGCTTAATTTCAGTTATATAATACTTTTACTCTAATCTTTCACTATTCTTTTTTAGTTCGGTTTAATTTTGTTTGATTCAATATATCTGTTTTCACTCGAAGAGAAGTAGAGAATAAGGTACTAATGAGTAGAAAAGGCTTAAATCAGAAAAAACTAAATAGAAGTTCAACTCACGCTTTTCAATTGGTAGACCTTACAGTTGAGTGTATGATGAGCATGGTACTCTCGAATGTACATTATGAACATTTAAATGTACATCAGTTCAAATTCAAAAAACAACTTTTTAAGTTCAAATTTTTGTCAAAAAGGCGCGATGTACATCAAAAGCATTTAAATGTACATCAATTAAAATACTGATGTACATTTAAATGCTTTTGATGTACATTCCCGCCTTTTTGACAACAATTTGAATTTTGAATGTACATGGTGATTATAATGATTTTTGAGCGGGGATAAACTGATGTACATTTAAATGCTTTCAATGTAAATTCCCGCCTTTTGTCAAAATTATGAATTTGAAATTTTTTGAATGAAAATGGTGCATACGAGTGATTTTTGAGCGGGAATGTACATTGGAAGCATTTAAATGTACATCGGTTCAAATTCAAAAATCACTTCAAATTAAAAAATTGATTTTTGAACTGATGTACATTTAAATGCTTCTAATGTACATTCCCGCCTTTTGTCAAAATTTTGAATTTGAAAATTTTTGAATGATGATGATTAGTATAAATGATTTTTGAAAAAAATAAGTTGGTTTTGTAATGTACATTTGATATCCGTAAATGAACATATTAAGTTTGTGAATGAACAATAACATCAAATAAATGAGCATCTTAAATACTGGGGACAATTGTTTTTTGAATTTGAACTGATGTACATTTAAATGCTCCTAATGTACATGCGAGAGTACCATGCGCATTATACACTCGAGTGTAGGATCTAATTTGCTCACGCTTTTTGGCTTTGTCATTTTGGAGTGGACTAATTGAAAAACTTATAAATTCACTTTAGTTCAATTAACTTCAATTTAGTGCAATTAACCTCGATTCAGTTCAGTCGAATTAACTTTAATTAACTTCAATTCACTTTATCAGTCAATTAACTTCAAATCAGTTCACTTGGATTAACTTCAATTCCGTCCACAGGGACATAGCTATCGGCTGCTAACACCACTCCATGGACACACCAAGCGCTGCATCATCACATGCCACATTTCCTAATACTCTTAATTGACATTTTCAAGTAGCCCCTTTTCTTTGTTTCTACTCCTCCATCAACATCACATATACTCTAGTACATTTTTTACTTTTCTGTTTAATACACACTCTACTCCAGACTCCAGTACTTTGCACTTGTGCAGCTGAACTGAACCTCTAAATTCGCACCCCCATTTGAAAGTTGAAATCTTGAAGTAAAGTAAGCAATACCCACTTGAGAATAACCAGTAATGGCAACTGGGTCGAGCTTAAAAACCCTAAATAATAAAGCTAACAAGCAGAAGGGCACCAGTTCGAACCCTCCAAACAACAACAACAACAACAACAACAACAACAACCTTGAGCAGTTTGTTCCAAAGAGAGATCATGACCCTAGAGATTTGAGATCTTGGGCTAAAAGAACTGGCTTTGTGTCTCTTTTCTCTGGTGATACTGCTGCTTCTACTTCAAATACTGGGAATTCCAGGAATGAAAGAGCTGGGAATGGGAATAGGAATGGGATTGATTTGAGAAGAGGGAAAACCATTGAGGAAAGAGAAAACGCTGTCTCTTCAAATACAGAAAAAGATGCTGAAATTCAGCCACTTGGTAATGGCAATGGTATTGGTTTTCAGAGGAATAGGAATGGGAATAGGAATGGGAATGGGAATGGCAGTGTTTGGGGTTCTATAGAAGAAGAAAGGAGAGATGGGGTAGATGAGAATGTTAACAATGGAAGTGGGAATGGGATTCCTGAGGGTAAAGAAGAGCTTAGTGGAGAAAATGTAATTGGTTTCTATGACAGGTCTCCTAACCCAGAAGATCCAATTTTTGGAAGGCATATTAGGACCTTCAAAGTTAAATCTGGGGTTTTAGATAATCCGGGTTTTGGTGAGTATGTTCTCCCTAATTATTTTGTGCACCGGGGAGCACTGCTGTGCCGAGGCACATTAAGCGCTTTCAAAAGAACATACGCTGCTTTTGTATGTACTTTTGAAATCACCTATATATACTTTTGAGAATACCTAATGTGCATTAGCAGAGAAATGCTGCGCGGTGCACAAATAATTACTACACGTTCTAATCTATGTTTGTTATTAGTTGTTAATTTATATGAGCTTTCATCAGAGGTAGGTATCTGTAATGTATCTTGTCTCTGTATACTTATTGCAACCTCTATAATCTAGTTGAAACTATTTGAACAAGTTATTGGTCCAATTTTGCCACTCGTAACTTGGAAGAGTCATATTGGAAAGAGTTGGAGTCATTATGCACCAAGTTGGGATTCTATGTACTGCTTAGTTATAATAGGTGGCTTTCTAATTGTTAGTAAGGTCGTTTTAATCGTGACTTGCAATTCTCTATTGTAGTTTTGATATAGGAGGCAATGACTTGAATAGTTATGAAGGCCGGGTTTTAGAGTGCTTATTGATTTTGATGTCTTTATCAAATTATAACTTAACAATTGTGTTAGTGTTTATAATGCTACATGTGCATTGAGAATTCATGGTTTCAAGGATTGGTAATTTATCTCATATAGTGTAGATGATATGAGCATAAAATGACTTGTGAAAGAGAGAAGGCAAACCTGAGGCACTGCTGCATCCTGGAACCCCTTTAAGTTCTAAAAATTTATGCTATTGAAGTACCATCTAAAATTGAATTTCTGAAAAGTCCATCCGTATATAGAGGAATGTAAGGCCTGAGATAGAAGCTACATATGTATGTCAATCTGGCCTTGATTTCATAGATACATGTAATAGCTTAGCTAGCCATGCTCCTTGGTTGGTTTTAACAGATAGAGATATTAATGTTGAATTAGGCTCTAAATTTAGTCAAATGGTTTTTAAGTCATTAGAGTTAGTGGCTATTCTTCATAATTAACATGCGTTTATTAGTTTGGCGTAAGGAGTAAAGGTCTGGGTCATAGTGTCATACTCTACCCTACCTAGTTATGAGCCTAACTTTTAGATTAGTTGCTTTATATTGTAAGCATATGAAAAGATTCTTACTTTCTTCTCCCCTCTAAAAACTATCAATAGAGCTTAATAAACATAAAGCACCTGTCCTATCGAGTTGCTTCAGTAAGATGCATTGTATATTATCGTAATCTGTTTAAAATTTTAGTTTTCATCTGGTCCAATGACAAGTTGGTGTGTGTAGACTATGACTCATATTTTTTGGTATTGTATGACAGCCCCAATTATCTATTATGGCATCCAGCATTACTTCTCACTTGCAGGCTCACTTGTTCTGATTCCGCTGTTACTTGTACCGGCGATGGGTGGAACTGATGTAAGTATCTTGCTGTGTCTATCTAGAATTAGTATTTCTTTGTTTCATAAAGCAACGGTAATGCATTGATGAGCTCTATATCTGAAACGAATATGTTCTCTCACGACACAGAAAGATACGGCAAATGTTATGTCCACCACGTTGCTAGTGTCTGGCATCACAACGCTGCTGCATTCGTTCTTGGGAACTCGGCTTCCTCTGGTACAAGGAAGCTCGTTTGTTTATATGGCTCCAGCACTAGTTATTATGAACTCCCAGGAGTTTCGCAATCTTACACAGCATGTACGTGTTGATGCCTATTTGAATGTATATGCTTTGTCCAATTGATAAACAATAACTTAATGTCTTAACTTTAAAACGCTCATGTCTGTAGGTTAAAATGAGATACGATAAATATCTTCTCCCCCCTCCACCACACACCCCCTCAGCAAAAAAAGAGGATAAAAACATAATTTAGGAAAATTCTTCATAAATGAACTTTACACATTCATAACTAATAATACAAACTTATATATTTCATATGAAGTAGCACTTATGAGCCCGTAATATATTTCGTGTTTGGAGAGGGCCGGGAGAAAGAGAAGTGGGTCCGCAAGCCAAATTTGGCGGGACTCTGACCAAAAGTATTGAGTTGTTTGGTTAAAAACAATTAAAAGGTAACAAGATTAATTTTTTTTTTGGGAAAGGCAATTGTTTCTCAAAGTGGGGAACGAAAAGGTGATATAGAGCAAAATATTTGTAAACTTTATGATTGCCATTCTGATGATTTTTTTCTTCTATTTTATCCTATTTAATGAACTACAGAAATTCAGGTACATAATGAGAGAACTACAAGGGGCTATAATAATTGGGTCACTTTTTCAGAGCATATTGGGATTTAGTGGCCTCATGTCTTTGCTATTAAGGTATATTGAAGGCTCAATTAGAAAAATAAGGTTTGGGAAGTCTCAGTTATCTTATTTTCCTTATTAAGAACGATTAATTCAAACTCGTAGAGATGGTAACAAACTTATATTCTGTGAGTGAAATGTTTCAAAATTACATCTTAATTCGTTATGTAATAAATATAATCATTGCAGGTTGATAAACCCGGTTGTGGTTGCACCAACAATAGCTGCTGTAGGTTTAGCGTTCTTCAGCTATGGGTTTCCTCAAGCTGGCAGTTGCATTGAAATATGCATACCCTATTTAGTCTTGATTCTTTTCTTTTCACTGGTGAGCAGTTTACGACGAACTGCCTTCGTATTTCTGAGTTGAATATTTGTTTCACATGTATCTGTTTCTTTCATCTGAGCTAACCATAAGTGAAGAAAGTAGCTATGGTGGTTCAGCATTTTGACAGCTATTTTGCCTTTTTTTTCCCCCTTGGTTCCCTTTTTTTTTCAGTACCTTCGAGGAGTATCTCTTTCAGGGCATCGAGTATTCCAGATTTATGCGGTACGTATACCAGTTTCCATCTGGCTTCTTAATTTTTTCTGGACGGCCGATTGATGGTGCATCTATGAAGCTGCATAGGATTTGCAATCTATTGATGTCAGCCTTCAATAATGAAACGGTTTTCCTCCGCTTCAAAATATGTGCTACAATTTCCTAGAATGGAAATGTCACAGTTCTTGCTACCTACGACTTTTGGACATTTTTTCACATACAAGTACAAGCCTATCCTTATTCAATGTTAAAGTATGAGGTGTGGACCATTTTTTTTGGGTTGAGATTGAGGAGTGGCTTCATATATTGTGCTCCTTTTTCTCTGAAATCTCTCTACCTCTTTTCACAAATCTGCTCTCTCTCTATGTGGCATTCAATATGAAACGGAGGGAGTACTTTGTAGTCTTTACTGTAGTCTGTAAGCTAGCGCCTTCCATAAGGCTAGTCTTATATTGTATTTATATGTTTATCTTCTTTCCTTTTATCCTTGTGAGCAGCATGTCACTGACATCCTTTCAGAAGAAATCCCATGCTCCCAAAATTTATACCATCATACTCTTAGTACTGCATTTGTTTCGCTATTCAAACTGGGGAATAATGGTCAGAGCTCTCTGATACTTTTGTTAGGCTTGAGGAAGTTGGATTCTCTCTTCTTTGCGAGTCAACTAATTATGAGTGCTCAGTGTGACAGTGTCTTAATGTTAAATAAACCTTTACTGTCACTTATTCCTAGATCACATGAACGAGTTTATATCTTTCTGGTGCCAATATCTATACTATTTCTGTTCTGATATATGATTTCGTAATAACCAAGATGAGTTCCTTGGATGTTTTTGATTTAGTACTTGAACCATGTGTTTGTGGAATTGGGGTTGGAAAGACCTCTGCAAATTCAGCAGGTTGAATTTATTTTGCCAAATTTTGTGAAACTTGCAGGTGCCGTTAAGTATCGTGCTTGTATGGGCATATGCTTTCTTTCTGACAATTGGTGGAGCCTACAACTTCAAGGGTTGCAGCCCCAACATCCCAAGTTCAAATATCTTGATTGGTGCATGCATAAAGCATTCATATACCATGAAGCACTGCCGGACAGATGTTTCAGATGCATGGAGTACGTCTGCGTGGGTCCGGATTCCATACCCATTACAGTGGGGTATCCCTGTCTTCCGCTTCAGGACTTCTCTCATCATGATTGTTGCCTCACTTGTTTCATCTGTAGATTCGGTGGGTCCCCTATAATTCAGATTTAAAGATATTCGTGTTAATTTTGTTGGTAAAAGAACTCCAGAAATTGGTGAAAATGAATTTCTGGTGATCAATCTTGGTTTCCAATTTAGCATTTATCATAAATTTCTTTACCAATCGCAGCTTTAGTGGTTTACACTTTACAGTAACCCAGCGGACTTTCATCCTTGTCTTTGAATAGAAACTAGTATATAGACCCGGGCGATGCCCCGAAATTTTTACGCATTATAATTTAGTAGTATGTAAAGACAAATAATGCTTAGCATTTAGTGCAAAAAGTATTATCAAAAAGATAAAAGAAGCCATCTCATTTACAATATGGATTTTGAAAGTTACATTCTAACTCTTGGTTTCCATTTATATATCATTATATGTTTTGACAAAAGAAGCAACAAAATTATGGGAGTGATGGTTGGAGCTCTTTATTCCATAATTGAGGCTATGTTCAAGTCTTCACATCGACAATTTTTTTTTATATATGAGCATATTGTGGATATAAGGCTACATATATATATATATATATATATATAAAGCATAACCAAGAATTGGAATCCGCCACGTGTTACCACCTCTCTTTCCGTAGCCTTATATCTGCATCAGTTAATAATCAACACAGAAGCTCTTGAGCTGGATTGACATGGACTCATTTTTCACCAAAATGGACTTTGGAACGTAATAGTTTCTGCCACTTGCTGAGCATGATGATGAACTTTGAAGTCAGTCCCTGAAGTTGTCTCTATAACTTGTGCAGGTTTCCACATATTACAATGCATCATTGCGAGTCAACTCAAAGCCTCCAACCCCTGGAATTGTGTCCAGAGGAATTGGGATGGAAGGTTTTTGCAGTTTATTGGCTGGACTATGGGGTACTGGAACTGGATCGACAACTCTGACTGAGAATGTGCATACAATCAGCGTAACTGAGGTAGCAAATCGAAGGGGCGTACAGCTGGGCTCCGTCTTAATGATCTTGTTATCTTTTATAGGTAGCTACAATTAATCAACTTTATCATACTTGTGATTTTGAGCACGTGTCAACCTAGTTATATTTAGGTTATGCAACTCCTAGTCTCTTAATGTAAACCGATATCTCTTTCAGGAAAAGTGGGTGGTATTCTTGCTTCTGTTCCACAAGCGCTTGCCGCCTCTGCACTGTGCTTCATTTGGGCCCTCACTGTAGCTCTGGGTCTCTTAAATGGGCAGTACACTCAAGCATCTAGTTTCCGGAACATGGGAATAGTTGGTGTTTCTTTGTTTCTTGGATTGTCTATCCCTGTGTACTTCCAGCAGTTTGAACCTGAGATCAACCTGATCTTACCGAGTTATCTGATTCCATATGCAGCAGCATCAAATGGGCCAGTTCATACTGGAAACAATCAAGTGAGTTATTTTCTTTTTTATTGATAGGAGTAAGCACTAAGCTGGCAAGCCATTAACAATCAACTTGGGATGTATCATTTTAATATTAATCAAATCTACCTAGAATACGTCATCTTGGGTGTTCGTGTATTTGTTTTTGGTGTGGTGAAGTGATGGATCTGCAAAGCAGCTTTTCTTTGTCTGTGCCTTGTGCTGCCTGAGCTTGGTTTGAGAAACCACTAAAAATACTTTATCATGTCTTGTAATGAGGCATATTGTTTAATCATGTGATTTTGTCTTCTGTCGGTGTGTCCAACTGAAGTTAAGCTTTGGAATTTTGGACACACACATCTTATGCTGTGAAGTAATTAATGTTAATTTCTTTGAAATCATGTTCTTTATATTTTTTTGCCTTCTCTTTCTTTTTTGCCCCCGTTTTTCATGGAGCTCCCTGATTCCAACTTTCTCTTATTTATACCAGCTTGATTTTGCAATGAATGGTCTCTTGTCTATGAACATGGTGGTGAGCTTCTTGATAGCATTTGTGCTAGACAACACCGTTCCTGGAAGCAAACAGGAACGAGGGGTATATAAGTGGTCAACTTCTGAAGATTTGGCTGCTGATGCTTCTTCCCAAGCAAGTTACAGGTTGCCCAGTGGAGTGGCTAGTGCTTGTTGCTGGGCAAAGTGTCTAGGTGTATGATCTTAGCAGTTGGTTCTTGGCTGCTCTTTTGTTCATTTGCTACATTTAGGCTCGACTGGGTGAAGGACTTCCTACCATTTACTCACCCGATTTTGGGATTCATGTATTATAGCTCCAATAGATTGAAGGCAATTTCACAAGCTTACACATTGTAGGAAACAAGTGAGTAATCTATGATTATTAGCATATATATAGTGTATGTCTCATGGCATACAAGAGTAGAGTGTGAATCAAATTAAAGAGCAGTTTGTATTTTCTCAGCAAGATGTAACTCAGAAATTAATGAAAAGAGCAGTTTCACTTGTATTTTTTCCATCTTTGATCCACTTGAAAGAATTACCTGTCATTATTATTCTCCAGCAGTCCAGCAACTAATAATCAACCCTGTTTACAAGCTAGTATTCTTTCTATCAGGGATCACTATTTTCATCCAAGAAGGGGTAATCGGTGTAACCCACCACAGGATCATGGGTGTAAAATGTAGCAGCATCATATGCATTCAATGGCGCGTCTATCTCAAACCGTCTGACCAGATCAGGGTTTGACAGGAAAAACCGGGCATAAGCAATCAGATCAGCGTCATTTTCAGCAATGGCCTTCATCCCCAGTGCTTTGTTGAATCCTCCACTGATCATGAAGGTTCCTTGGTATGCCCTCCTGAGCTCCGTCAGCAGCTCAGCTTCTCTTTCACTAATTCCATGAGTAAGTGTTCCTGCTTGAATTTGCAGGTAAGAGAGTTTAAGCCCTATTTCTTCTTGCTGTTTGTTAAGTCTCTCCACCACTGCCAAGCCCAGGGCAAGTGGGTCAGAATCATGCGAGTCTTGGGTGTACATCGTCGGTGATATCTTGACCCCAATTCGTTCAATTCCAATTGCTTGAACTACAGCAAGGACAATCTGCATCAAGAGTCTGCATCGATTTTCTATGGACCCGCCGTACTGGTCTGTCCTATCATTGATTCCATCTTTCAAGAATTGGTCAATGAGGAAACCATAGGCTGCGTGAAGCTCAACCCCATCAAAACCTGCTCTAATGGAATTAATGGCCGCTTGACTGTACTGATCAATTATCTCTGGTATCTCAGAAGAAGATAAAGCCCTGGGATTTGAAAAATCAGATTGTGATCCATCCGGCAATATTGCTTTCCACCTGCTTGATATAGGCTTGTTTGTTGAAGATATTGGTGCGACTCCTCCAGGTTGGTATGCTACACCACAAGAAACAAAGAAATAGTAAGTAAACTCATTTTATTAACTTGTAGATAACCACGTTTGTTGCATCGAAAGTACACATGTTTCATTCTCTAAGGTGTTTCATCAAGCATAAAAAGAACTGTTGATTGAACTTTCTAGAAATTCAATCGTTAGAACTAATTTATTTTCTAACCGATGAAAACGAAATTAGATGGAGAGTGGTAAAAGTTAAAATACCAAGGTGCGAGGCACGCCCCACATGCCACAATTGACAGAAAATGTAAGCCCCTTTAGCGTGAACAGCATCAGTAATTTTCTTCCACATTTCCACTTGTCCCTCGAGGTAAATCCCTGGGCAGTGAGGATACCTGCATAAACGAGTTTTTTCTATTTATTTATTTTCATCTGTGTTAAAAACTTCCTAAATATGGTGCAACCATATATTAAAAGACGAGATTATTTGGTTGGAGTATTCCATGTAAGTCCTTGTTGATATCTTGGAAGACAAAAAGATATGCTTTGAGCATATACAATTAAGGAGAAGAATGCATTTATCCCGGGCAAGGGCGGAGAGGGGGCTGGTGAGGGCACAAGGTCAATTTTTTATTAATGTAATATGATATCACTAAATAGACTTGGCTTAGTTGGTTCTTAATCACAAATAGAGTAAACAACTCATAGAATACGAGTTCATATCTCCATATCAATATCTTTTTATTTTTCAAATTGTTAATTCTCGCCCCCTCATCCAAAAATTCCTAGTTCCGCCATTGATCCCGATAATACTTATGGGTATTATTTCTTAGTAGCTACAAGTGTCTTCATTCTATCAATTTGATAGAGAATCAAGTGGGAGCTCAAAGGTGGAGCTCCCACCTCCTAGCCATTATCGAGAGGCTTAATTTTGTCGTGGTTTTTTCCTGCTGAGAAAATTTCCAATGTATGGCCTTGGATTCCTTTCAGGTTGATATTCCCTCATCACCTCCCCTCTACACAGAGTAGATGTGCCTTTCAGGTTAGTAAATCTCCAAATTAGATAATAGAAGAAATTCAACAACAAAAAGAAAGCATAAATGTTTATAGAGCTTTTTGGTTTTTCCAACACAATGAATTGCAGCTTCTTCAGTGTGTCACTAATGTCCATAAAGTTCCAAAAGCCAGTGTCGAATTCAAGCTGAAGTGTGGTGCACGTCAACCATTTGTCTTTTTTTGATTGTTTTTTTTTTTTGGTTATCTGCTTATATTTCTTGAAGGTTCAAAGCGACCCTCAATTCAGTCTTCATTTCAATTATTCTCAATTTTTTCTGTCAGAAATCAGAAAGATTTGACTTTGAAAGTCATTTGTTAAGCTCAGTCCAAACTCTTCACCAAAATTACAGAAGCCCTTACAAAAATCACAAATGTGGCTAGGAAAAAGAATTTTAATGTCTTAGGCTGACCTGTAGAGTTGCAAGGATCGTATCGATCATTGATGATATACCAGAGAATGGTTTTGTGGAATTCATTACATCTTTCTCAACTAGCTGGGTATAGCTTCTAATTGCATTATGGATGCATTCTCGTCACCTTATTTTCTAGCACTTATCTGAACTTATTGGAAGTTAGTTATTGAAATTTATTGGAACTAATTAGAAACTTATTGAATTATACTATAAGGTGTTACAGATGGGTTAGTCACACCTCATAACATAACCATCAAACCAATTTCGAGGGCTGTAAATCAGCCATTGAATGCTTTGGACAGAATTCCCTTCCTTTCACATGAAAGGCGTCTTAAATCAGGTTATGCTTGTCTTGCTGCTAAGAGATCTGTAAATCTTTAGGTTGAGAGCTTTCTAAGAATGTGGAAGAGTGTGGGTTTTGGATCTTGTAGAGGTTAATGAAGAATATTCCTCTCATTGCTAACAGCGAGCGATACTTGTTTAAGAAGTCAATAACATATGTACTCATGTAATTAATTTTCTGATGAAGATGGTGCCCTGGCTTCATATTTCCGAAAACTTGTGCTCCTAATCTTAACGAAATGCAAGAAAAAGGGTTCTTCATGTTGTGCTCCCCCTTCCTCATTCCGGAAATAGTAGTACACTTTCCCTTTCTGAAGAAATAATGACATTTGCTATTTTAAGATGTCTGCACACGATCATCTATCCTACTCTTTAGCACTGTAGTAATTGTTCATGATTGGGTCTTTTCAGATGTGATCATTGAATAAAAGAAGATGGGAAGCGGATATAATGACCGTTTCCCCCTAAGCTAACATCTTACATAGTATTAGTTTCATGTTTCTTCCTCTCTCTCAAACTCTCCTCCTTGTATGATTTTCGGAAGGGTTTTCACCAGTTTTATTGATGATAAACTGATAAGCCCCTGTTTTTGTTATTTTTTGTTTCCTTGAATTCGGTAGTTTTATAGTTCATGCTTCAATGATTTGAAGAGTCACATGTTTACTAGCCAATTTCTTTTTCCCTCCTACTTTGCTATATGAGTTTTGGGGATTTCCCTTGGAAAATGATTTGCCATTGATAATAATCGTCGAGAATCGAGATTAGGCCATGGTAAGGGAGCCAAGCTGAATGGCTAAAGTGAGGCCACTTATAGAATTGATGTGTATTAAGGATTTAGATCACATTTCTACTATTTGCGGCAGATTGTTATTAAGTAATGTTTGGCATATTATCTAGGAAAAATTGTCGGGAATTAGTCAACCTTTTCGCGGTATTCTTTTAATAAGTTAAACTTTAGATAATCCTGAAATAAGTTAACTTTGTAAGGGTATCCACTTTTAACAAGTCAAAACCGGTTACAACTTGGTATTGTAGGTCACCGAGCCACGTGTCATATTTTGATTGGTTTGATTTTTAATTTCAATTTTCTTTTAACTCTAAATAATAATTAAACTAAAAAATAAAAAATAAAAAAACTACCCCTTCCCCACCCCTGCTAACACCACGCCCCCCCTCCACCCCAACCCCCTCCCCACCTCTTCCCTATCCCTGCTAACACCACGCCCCCCCCAACCCCCTCACCACCTCTTCCCTACCCCCTGCTAACACCACGCCCCCCCAACCCCCTCCCCACCCCCTGCTAACACCACGCCCCCCCAACCCCCTCCCCACCCCTGCTAACACCACGCCCCCCCAACCCCCTCCCCACCTCTTCCCTACCCCTGTTAACACCACACTAGCCCTCCCACCCAAACCCCTTCCCCACCTCTACTAACGCCAACTCCACCGCTCCCTCTACACTGCTAACACCCTCACTCTGCGACAACCACGCAGCCCAGGCCACCGAAATCCCTGGCGTGCAAGTCTCGAGCCACCACAATTCACCTTCCCCCCTCCTCTTCGTGGCCGGAAAAGGGAAATCAAGCGTAATGGGGCTGCGTGGTGTTCACTTCTGTGCTTCGTGGCCAAAAAAGGGAAAGCAGGGAAAGGGAAGGTTAGTAGGGGGAATGGATCTGGTGGCCGGAAAAGAGAAAGAGAATGAGGAAATGGTGGCCGGAAAAGGAAAACGGAGCAGGGGAAGAGGGTGGTGGTCGGATAAGAGGAAGGGAAATGGGGAAATGGTGGCCGGAAAAGGAAAACGGAGCAGGTTGTAGGGTGGTGGCCGGAAAAGGGGAAGGGAAATGAGGAACTGGTGGCCGGAAAAGGGTAGGAGTGAAAAGAAAAAATAAAAATATAAAAAATTACCTATTCTTCAGGTCACCGATCATCTGAACTCGTTAGAAGCGGATACCGCCACAAGGTTAACTTATTCCAGGATTATCTAAAATTTAACTAAAAGAAGACCGCTAAAAGATTGGCTTATTCTCGACAATTTTTCCTATTATCTAATAGTAATCTTCCTTTTTTCTCTTAGAAATGAAAATAAAGTTAACATCCTCCAATCAATTTGATTTTTTGTTTAGCACATCCTTGTTAATTTTATATTCACCGAGTTGCTCGTGTATTGAATATTTGAAGCTTATCACTATACGTTAAGACAAAAGTATCGCCATTAATAATCAAACTATATATTGAGGGAATTTCGATGATCGTGATACTTTGGTTTCAACATATTGTAGATTTGATCTAGTATAATGTAGACTGTTTAAAAGACAATTGTGACTATTAAGACAGACGAAGTAGTTTTTAAGTTCTTAATATTCAATGTATTGAGCATTGTCAATAAAAAGAAAAAAGGAGTAAATAAGCAAGGTTACCCATGAGCAGTAGGGGAGATGAAAGTGCCTTCAGCTATGAGAAGACCACCAGGAGTAGCGCGTTGAGAGTAGTATTCAATCATAGCTTCATTAGGGATGCCATTTAATGCCCGACAACGAGTCATGGACGCCATAACAACTCGGTGAGATAGGCGTTGCTCCACCACCTTCCCTATCTTGTATGAACTTAGCAGATCATCCTTCTTCTCTACCTTTTCTCCTATTGTTTCTTCTTTGGCTTTCATTTTCACTGAACCTTAGGTCCCAAAGCTTCCCGTAGATGGGAAATGTGCATCATGAACATTTAAAGGTAATAAAACTAATTTTTTAAGCTGTCTTTGACTTTAACATGTAATGTTAAACAAAGGATATGATTATTTTACTGTCAATCATACTTATGAAATCTTTTTTCCAGAGCTTAATGCTACTATAATAATAGTACTATGTCATTCGTGGTGCTTTATCATTGGTACTTATGGTTATCATGTCATTATCTATATGTCATACTCCTATATCATATGATTCATATCTCATTCGTATAAGTGTTGAAAGGTCCCTTAAATTTAGTGGTCAATTATAATATTCAAAGAGAAGACCTTGACTCATGAACCAAGTTTATTGTAGCAATTCCTGTGTATATAATTTGATAATGTTTGGCGATTATGCAATGTCATGCCAACCTCGTCAGCTAAAGGACTATTAGCTGGTGAAGTTTCGGGAGTGGTATATAACGAGAATCAAATCTCATCTATATTAGCGCGCTTTGTCTTGAGAATTAAACAGAGGCATTTCAAGTAAAATAATTGAAATGTAATTTCTGAGATGCCACTTGCATTTTTATTTCTTCAATTTGGTCCTTATTATTGTCTGTAAAACTTTCATTAAACCATAAGGACAGAAGAGATGGGTAACGATAATGGAATCCCAGAAGCAATCACAAATTAGCTTCTTGTTGCCTTGTGTAGTCAATTTCCCCCACTTCTACCATGTGTTCTGGATCCCAAATTAAAACTTTATATCTCTCTTCCCAATTTGTTTTTATTGTTTATTATACATTATCTACCTGCTCTTTCTGACTAATACAGTAATACTTAATATGTTTGACAAAATTTGAGTGGACGTTTATTTATAGACGGAGGGAGTAGAACTTTTAGAATTTTAGTCAATAATCGCCTCTTATCAATCCCTAAAACCACCCGTAACTAAAAATAGTAAGAAATAATCCTCCTGTAAAGACTATTCCATCCATTCAAAGTGCACTTCTGATTTATCCTTTGTGGTTGTAACTCAAGAATTTAATGGAAGAAACAGAATCATATGTATTCTTATTTGCATCTTTGATCCACTAGATTTACTCTATTACACTTTGTCTTTCCATTAGGGCTCACTCTTTTCGTCCAAGAAGGGGTAATCAGTGTAACCCACTACAGGATCATGTGTATAGAACGTAGCAGCGTCGTACACATTTAATGATGCATCAATTTCAAACCTGCGAACCAAGTCAGGGTTCGAGAGAAACCACCGGGCATAAGCAATGAGATCAGCGTCATCTTCAGCAACAGCCTTCATCCCGAGCTCTTTGTTGAAGCCTCCACTAATCATGAAGGTTCCTTGGTATGCTCTTCTGAGTTTTCTCAGCAGCTCTGCTTCTTCCTCTGAAATTCCATGTGTAAATGTTCCTGCTTGAATGTGCAGGTAAGAGAGTTTAAGCCCTTGCTGATCTTCCTGCAGCTTGTTAAGTCTCTCTACGATTGCTAAGCCTAAGGCAAGCGGGTCAGAATCATGGGCGTCTTGGTGGTACAATGTCGGGGATATTTTCAACCCGACTCTTTCTATTCCAATGGCTTCAATCACAGCATTGAGAATCTGCATCAGGAACCTACATTGGTTCTCAATGGATCCGCCATACTCGTCTGTCCTATCATTGACCCTGTTCTTTAAGAACTGGTCAATGAGGTATCCATAGGCTCCGTGAATATCAACCCCATCAAAACCTGCTCGAATTGAATTTATGGCTGCTTGGCGGTAATGGTCAATGATTTGTGGGATCTCTGACGAAGCTAAAGCTCGGGGACTTGAATAATCTGATTGTGATCCGTCAGGTAACAATATTTTCCACCTGCTTGATATAGACTTGTTTGTGGAAGATATGGGTGCTGCACCTCCTGGTTGGTATGCTGTATCACAAGAGAACATAAGAAAGGTACTCTCATTTTATTAGGGGAGTAGTCCCTTCAGCTTATTTTGACTTCTTTTAGAAAAACTAAGTTCAAGTAAATTTAGATAAAATAAAACTAGTTTCAATTAGTACATGCACCCTTATATGTACTCCCTCCATCTTGAAACAATAATCACATATCTTAGTGGAAAGTCCAACACATACAACTTCCATACTGGACTTATGTCTAAATCATAGTGTATACTTACTATGGCCGGAGTTGAGACAATGTGACTATTATTTTCGGAAAAGAGATTATCTATTGTTCAATTTAATCATTATTCTAATGGCGTGAAATGGAATTCAAACTAGTGTATTTTAAATAGTAAGATATGGACAATTTTTTTGCACCAGCCAACATCACAGAGGCTTTTCTTTTCTAAGATGCTTCATGAAGGAAAGAAACTATAGAAGGGTTATAAATTTCCTAGATTGGACGAGTGATGGAATATAATCAGATTGGTGCACTTACCATGGTGTGAGGCACGGCCTACATGCCATAATTGGCAGAAAATATATGCCCCTTTGGCATGAACAGCATCAGTGATTTTCTTCCAGGCCTCAACTTGTTCGTCCAGATAAATCCCTGGGCAGTGAGGATACCTGCAGATATTAACTCTTAAACCTTTTGGATACGTTGCCCCCGCCAAAAAGGCAACACGTTTATCGTAAATTGGGGTATATTGTGTGGAATTCAGTTCATTGGAGGATTTTTAATGAGCAAGAAAATAGCTTTTGGTGTAGTACGTGCATGTGTGTAACAGAAAATGGTATCAAGTGCAGAATTTCATCACATATGTTGTACTGAAAATAGAAAAAAGTTTGTCAAGAAAAGATGACTATATTAGGTGAACTGACAGGGTTACCCGTGAGCAGTGGGAGAGATAAAAGTGCCTTCAGCAATGAGAAGGCCACCATGAGTAGCACGCTGAGTGTAGTATTTAGTCATGGCTTCATTAGGGATGCTGTCCAATGCTCGGCAGCGAGTCATAGACGCCATAACGACTCGGTGAGAAAGGCGCAGCTCCACCACCTTCCCCATCTTGTATGCACCCAGCAGATTATCCTTCCCCTGCAGTTCTTCCCTTACAGTTTCTTCCTTGGTCATCATGATCAGTTTTTTTGGTGGTATCAATAGGCACAATTTACAGTATGGCTCACAGAACTGTCAACAAGGATATTTAAGGCTTTAAGCCACTCCCAATATGTGGATTGAGAAGTTACACATTGACAGTAAGTCCAAAACAGGCCATACAATTATTTCTGACATAAATATAGCTTTTTTTTTAAATAAATTGTCAAATGACCGTTGTGCCCTTGTGTGTGGATTGTTGATCCATGCACTGTACCACTATTTATGAGATGGAAACTAATTTTTGTAGGCGTTTTCCCTTGGGATGAAAACCAGTCTAACGACATGGAGGTTTAGTCAGAGAAGATGGTTTGGACCTTCAGTGCTTTATTGCTTCCTCATCATTTCGGTCCTTAGAAGTTCATTTTTACTCCTTGCCCCGTTGAGGATATAACAGTAGCATAGTAGCAAGTAGGAACAAGGATGGAGATTGAGGGATAATTAGGTTAGAGCATCCCTTCCGCTTTCCAATAGGTATTGCGACCTATTCTCATCCCACCTTCCGACTCCTTATACACCAAAAAAACAGTAGGAGCAAGGACAACTCGTGGCAACTAGATCTATGAGTATGAGGTGCTAATTTTACAAGGTTTTTATGCTAGGTGGTGACTTAGTGTTTGTGAAAACTATTTACTGTGTTTAAATGGACACCTAGTTACTTCTTCTATTCAAGCAGATTGGCTATTACATAAATTTGTGAACCAAAAGATAAGTAGAAGATCTTACGAGCTTCACATCACATTTCTCTTGGAGAAATCTGTAATGATGCAAGTTACGTTTAGGAAAGTGGGTTTTATCTTGTGTCCATTACCCTCACTTATCGAATTATCGCATCTACCAAACGGACTTATAATTAAAACTAATTTTGCGCAATCATAAAAGTCGAATCATAGAGATTGAAATGTAAATAGGGGTTGTATATGAGGGGGAAAAACTTCGGATAGAAAAAACATATGTACAAACCAGATAATCCAATAGCCACGACGAACGATTCCAGACATGATCAATATTGCACCATTATGTACTACAATACTAATCAATCTCAATCTCAATCTCAATCTCAATCTCAATCTGAGTGTCAAAGTGAAGGTAAATTCACATGCTTCACCTTCATCATAAAGCAGTCACAGAAAAGAAATAATCATGAGTTGGACTCAAACCAAAACATTTACAATCAGATTCTAAAATCATACTCTGCAATTTAGAGGACCAATTTATTCTAAAACATCGTCAAACACATGTGTGGAGCATTGAGAGAATTATTTTCATGATGAACAGAACCTCCACCACTTGAAGGATTCATAGTTTCCCGTAGATACATAAATCTCCCTGTGAAAACAAAGCGGGAAAGAAGACATAATATAAAAAATATATTTAGATATTTCATATTTGCTCCGTCTCTATATAATAGGCTACATTTTTATGTTGGGACGTCCCAATTATACGACTGCTTTCTTACTTTTTGAGTTAAATTTAAGGAACGTTTTCAATTGTAATTCTGTATCTTGGTGTCTTACATCTGGTAGCCCTATGCTTATATGTACATGTATTGTTACTTTGCCTTGTTTTTATGTTGTTTCCCAAACATGACCATAATGATGCTTTATAGTTCAATATCCGTTGATGATTCTAACTCTGGATGCTTTGTTGTAAATTTTAAGCTAACTATTTATGACATTAATGATACCTTATGATCTAGGTTAAATACTTCTGAAGTTAATCTATATTTACAAAGATTATAGCCATAAAACATCATTATGTTATGTTTGGGAAACAACTCGACTAGCTACATGCATTCCAATGATACTGAAATAAAGTAGGGTTACCAAACGTACAACACCAAAATGTAGGGTTACCAATGATATATTTCGACTATATACCGTAATATATAAAAGACTATTGCGGTAGGGTAAGAATGTAGCAACTTACACTGACAAGAATATATATGTTGTATCTATTTAATTTGTCAAAAACGGTGCGTCTTCGATCAAATGTAGCCTAATATGTAGGGACGGAGGAAGTAGTTTTATTAGTGTGTTAGGATTTGCTATTTACGCCAGTCTTGGATGAGAAAACGGAGGTTGTTGTTAGGGACGAGATGCTTGTGCTTTAACTTCTGGTTGGTTAATGGAGAAGTATTGTGTCCCGCCCGCAACCACTCTTCGATAGCTTTTAACTCGTACGAGTGTCCATCTGCTGCTATATGTGGATTGTCCATTACTACCTGAAATGATTCCAAGTACATTACACAATCCTTTCATAATACATTAGCATTAAAACAATGTTGACAACTTTAATATACGTCCCTACTACCAGCCGAAGGCATCTGTCTCTTCACCTTTGTCTTTACTCATTTTCCGACTATGTTCTTATGAGTTATGAAAAAAGTATATAAATTGAAGAATTGAGCAAACACAACATTTGTATCGTTGGCGAATTCAAACTAACCGGTGCAAGGTTAACAACTAAAAAGATACTCCCTGTCGTCCGAAATAATAGTCACATAATTTAATTTTGGATGTTTGGTAAAAACAAACAAAATTATGATTGGAAGGTGGAGAAAGGAAGGAGTAAAATCGTGATATTAGTCATATTAAGGCATGAAAAAAGGGGTTGAGATGATGTGACTAATTATTTTTCATACGGAAATAGGAGTGTACCCTCAAAAAATAAAGAGCTGATTAGCTAGTGCAAGCATGGTCCAAGTTGGCCGAGATGTTCCTGTGCGGCTCTCCCCTTGGCCTACCCGCAACTGAACGCATGGTTCAACGGTGATCATATTAGATAGGACGACGAAAACTAGCTGTCCATGATTGTGGACTTATATTTTCAAATTCTAAAACCATTCTTAACCACTAGATGTTCCAGGATCCTATCAAATGCAAGCACCAATTAACACAACTAGAGGGAAATTCAAAATTTTCTGCATGGTACCATATCAAAATATAGAAAGCATGTATGTGAGAGAGGCATGGTCACAAACCTGAAGTATGGGGCAGAGGAAATTGCTAGGAACATCACTGCACTCGTCGCCAGAAGATGTACCATCTTCAGTTCCCATACGATAATCTCTCCTTGTAATTACATCATCAGCCGCCTTCTTCAATCGATGCAACTCATTTGTCACTGAAGACATAATAACTCCTACACCAGTCTCCGAGCTTACAGACCTACATTCTGTAGCTAGCTCCACCACCTCCTCTACCAAATCCATTGGCCATTCACCTGCATTTTTATCCAAGGCTTCGAGGATGGCCTGTTTGTCGATCACCATTGCCTCGTGATCAAGCCCAGCCCAGTTCCTCCCTGTAAGAAGCTGAAGCAGCAAATCACCAAAAGCACCTATATTGGCTTGTACATCAGCCTCATCACAGTTTGATGTGAGCCCAAAGAATGGAGCTTCGCCACAAAATTCCGGTCAAGGAAGATGGTAGATGGTTTAAGCTCACTACAGACTATGGGCCTGGGCTTCGCAAGGTTAATAAATCTCAGCCCCAAGCTGACTTGAGATGCAATTTGTATCCGTTGGTGCCATTGGAGTGTCCTTGCTTTTGTTCTTGAGAACAAGATGTCTCTTAAGCAACCGTTGTGCATGAATTCAAACACTAAGCACTTAAGCTCCGAGCAGAAGCCAATGAGTGATGTAATGTGGGGATGCCGGATGTTCGCCAGGAGATTGATCTGCTTCAAAGTTTAAATCAATGTTTATGATTAGATTTCCATTTATCCAACTACTTAATCTATACAGGTCATTTTTGTAAAGTCGTATCATTTTTATAACAATGTGGGTGTTTACCTTTGCTTGGAAAGTCTCTTGGGAGTTGTCAACAATGGAATCGAACATCTTGACTGCAACAGTCAGACGATTGATGTGACCTTTGTACACAGTATTATTTCCTTCTTGTCCACTTGTCAATCTCCTATAAGTAGCAAAGTTATTGGTAGCCAATCTGATCTCGTCCGCACTGAACTCCCTGTAACTGCAGCTCACTTGATCACTCATCCTAGTAGCCAACCCAATAGCATCCATTTCTTTGCAGAAATCAATCCTTCGTTGAAATACATCTCTCTGCCCCCTTAGTTCCTCAATTTCTCTCACGAGTTCACTTCTTGCGTGTGCTGCATTCTCTAGCTGTGTCTCGGCTCCCAACTTTGCAATCGAGGAGACTTGAAGTTTACTTGACAGCTCAGACTGGAGCTCAAGCAATGAGTTTAACCTGTCCTTGCTCTCTTGCACATCAGCTAGGCTTTCTTGTATATGCTCTTTTGTGTTGTCTATTTCATTGTTTAGCTCATTTCGTGATGAGATTTCTTCTGCTATATGAGCTTGGAGTTGCTCGGCCTGCACAAATTATAAGTTCTTGCTATCAGAGAAGTACGGAAACTTCCTCCATCCACATAAAATGTGATGTTTGACCTTTTGGTTCAGACTTATGAATCTTTCATCATAATTTTCACACTATTATTTAATAAAAAAAACTATGAAGTAGCTTTTCCTACATTACCCTATGATTGCACAAGCAAATCGCCCATGAAGCTTTGGCCTGTCTGTCAACTTCAACCTTGGCTGCATTTTTCTTTGATTCGATCGTTGTCTGTGCTGCTTGTATCTCGTTTCTCAGAGCTTCTAATCTGTCATCAGCACCCTGAAATTTCAGAACAATGTACAGATTTAAGCTTATTGAGATGACGAGCAAGTACCCCAAAACTTCACTCCAAAGTGTCTTTACAGTTCAGTCATATGAAATTTTGCTACTACTGTTGCATATTGTCTACGGTCTGTAGTATTTCTGCTTGTATAAGATCAATAGTATATCAGTTTCTAATACATGCTCTCTAAAAGAGGATTCCTTAATATATGCTCTCTGAAGTTCCTATGGTACCAAATAAAGTGTTTATCATGAAATTTCTGCATAATTATGGTGCTAAATGAAGTGTTTTAGTGCCGTGCAAATGTTCGACTGTCAAATATCCAATCATCGGTGCTTGTGGTGAGATGAAAAGTTATAGTAACATAGATTGAGGGTCAAGTATCGCGGTATCGGATATGGACATTTGAAGTGAGATGAAAAGTTGAAGTAATATAGTCTGAAACAATTTTTTTGATACATTCTCTATCATCTAGGTTATGTCAACTCTAATTTGCAAAGCCAAAACTCTACTAGTATGTAAGAAGACAACTTTTCCCTTTGTTAATTCATAAGCCCGGAGGGCACAACTCCTATGAATTTGGTTGGATAGGAGGAGATCCCGATTTCGGACCCACTAGAAATCACATTTTACCTTAAGGAAACCACAATGGCACCTAATCATGAGGTTAGGAGAGGTGCAAATTGAACCTTGTTCTTGATCTCTCACTTGATTCTCGTGCAAACTAAGGGGATGAAATGGTGTCGGGTCCACAAGATTTGAATATAATAAAATATCCCATCTTCACATGTTCGGTGGAGAACAGTTCTCAAATAGTCTCATCCTCACGAAAACATATGAAATTCTCCACAAAGATAGGACTTTTTGCTTCAATAAATACAATTTCATAATCATCACCAATATTCTAATGCTTCAAAGTCAAAGAAAGAGAAAAGGCAAAAATGGATCCAGAAAAAAAAAATACTATTGGTGGTTACAAAAAAAAGACAACTAAACCCAGCTATCATCCTTTGCAACTACTCCTAAGCTCTACAACTAATATGCTAACAATATTGGAGTTGGTGGCTAAAAACATACCTGTATATTATCAGCAAGAATGTTCTGCTCATTTGGACTATTCATGTTCATACTATGTGATTCATTTTCCTCCCCATTTTCTTCATTCTCCATTGCATTTGACCCTAATAACAACTCCAACTCCTGGTAATACTCCTCAATATCTTGTTCATAGATTTCCCACTGATCATTACTATTCCTCGAAAACGGGGAATCCGAAGCACTCGAACAGCGTGGCGAGGGATAAATTGGGGATTTCACTTGTCCATGAGATAATATTTTCCCTAACCAATCCTTAAGACTAGCTTTCTGCTTCAATTTTGCCACAATCACCCCATCCTCATCCTCCATACACCCTTCATCATTTTCCTCCTTTACCATTACCAACTTCCCTTTGCATATTATAAATAATTCACAGAATTCCGGCTTCGCTCTATGCACGTAAAACGATCCACTAATCGCGTTCTTCGATCTCCTAAATGATATGATTAAGCATTTGAACAAAAACCAGTATTTAGCAATTTGATTAGTAAACCAAAAAAAACAAAGAATAAGTTCATGTACAACATGATTACATTAACATACCCTGATGATGATCTCATAAATGCCATTCCCATGACCAATTTAGTAATTCTCCTCTCTTTGATCAAGTCAACCACAGTCTTTTGAAATGGTTCATCATACTTAATAATATTATGCACCTCTGTTTTTACCTGATTAACTTCATGAATTAGTAAAAGGGTAAATCATTACTAATCAATACTCTCAAATTCCATTATAAATTCCCCTAAAAAAGGAGCTTACTTTTCCACAAAAGGCAATGTATTTGGCTAGGAGCTTATCAATTTTCTCCTGTTCACACTTCCTCAATATCTGCAATTTATCATCACTCACAGAACTTGCAGGCAGCTTTCCAACTATAATTTAAAATAATAGGATTAAATTTATGATCATACTTTCGCCGATAAATGCAACACCTTGACTTTCCCATTTGTCAGCACAACACGATCATTAAAAAAAAGATAAAAAGTTGATATCTTGAATATAGTGAAACATGTGAATAGCTTTAAAAGTCAAACTGTTGCAGTATATAATAATAGAGGGAAGAAATGCTTACATGGGGTTTCAACAATTTGGAAGGAAGAAGAAGAATTGATGAAAAGAATGACAATTGAGATAGGATTATGTGAAGCCCATTTATTAATCACCCAATTCAAAGTCAAACGACTTTCTTCTTCTTGCATTTCATTGCTCAAAGCAACATGTACCTTCTCATGAAGCTGTATCATCTTCATATCCATATTTTTTTTTTTGCCAAATTCGAAGTTTTAACAACTTTATAATCTCAATTTGAGATTAAAAGACTTCCATTTTGATGAAAAATTCATGGCTTAAAATGTTGAAAACAAAGTTGCAGTGTGAATACTACGTGGTTGTACGATAGAGGGTGAGAGTTGGATTGCTGGGTTTCGTGATTTTGAAGGTTGAAATATCTAGGAAGATACCAAGTGTTCGTTATATTGGGTTGTCTCTGAAAGATCCATCAAAGTTCAAAGACTTTTTTTTGTCATTTTATTAAGTAGTAGTTACTCCCCCCACAAAATTATTCCCAATTCTTGAATATAGGTAAGATATAAAATAATGAGGTGGGAAGAACTTTTGTGGGACGAAGGGAGTAGTACTTTAGTAGTTTAGGTCTTAAGAGGTGAACAAGGCCGGTGATTCAATTCCCGTCACGACCAAAGAGGGCAAAGACCATTTTGGTCTAATGATAATAAATGATGTCTACAGGAGACTAGAAATCGACTCGCGGAGGTGGCACTTTGTGGAGGATGGAAAGAGGAAGGTCGTCTTTCGTTCTGGATACGTGTTAAGGGGTTTATTCATATGTAAGTTTGTTAAGAACTGAGAAAATGAAGTAAATATGATTCTTGTATAAGTATGATGGACTACTTCACATATATCTTACTGATTGTAAGATAAAAATTCATATGAGTTTGTGTGTGGTCAAACACGAGCAGCAATTTTGCAAATAAATGATATTGATGAGGGCCCAAGGGGAACACGTGATGTGGAGGCCCGTGGGATTTTGCCACGTGTTTGTGAGGAGATGAGAGAAGTCGTGGCAGGCGAAGGTGTGGTAGCGAAAGTTGTTTTGATGATGGTATCCTCGTCGGATGTGATAGAGATTGCAGTTGAGTTGAGACGTGGAAAAGGAGCATGGGTGTCGTGAATAAATTTGAAAGATTATGCTTTTAAGGAGGAGAGAGAAAGAGCCCATTTACAAAGTCAAAGGATGTTCTACCTTAAAACCATATGAAAATAAGGGGAGTAGCTCCTACCTTTATTAGTTGAACACCTCTCTCAGCTCAAAGTTTTATCAATGTGGAACTCTCACATGTGATGTTTCATATAGTCAAATCATCAACACCCTTTAAGGATTGAAGAAAGCACCTTATTGTTCTCTGAATTAGAATGGCAGTAGTCATACTCGCACTATTCTCTCTCTACTCTACGTCAAGGCCTTGATCATATTGTGCTTGACTATATCGATGATCCGACTATTACCGATAATATTTTTGTTGTTGTTGTTGCTTTTAAGAATTATTTGAGCTTTTTTCTTTCATATAGAAGATCTCGTTCTTATAACGTATTTTTTATGTATTGAATTGGACCGGGACCTAGTTAGGACGATATTTTTCTATTTTCAACTTAGGATCGTTGTCATTTTCCCAATGGAATAGCATGTTTCTCGAGCCTTTCATTTGAGAATGTGTCTACTTTCATTTGTCCTGATTAATTCAGTGCACATTTAATGTTTTTCCATGAGTAACGTCGTGATCGATGGAACATAGTTTTATTTGTTACATGTTATTTAAAGCAGTTTTGTGGTCATTGTGACTTTTTTTTATTTTTTACAATTGGCATAAAACATATATGTTAGATTACATAGTAATGCTAAATGAAATCACTGTCCTAAGGCGTCCTTTGCAGTAGTGTCTTTGTGATTTGAATTTGTCTATTTGGTGTAATTTTGATTGGGTGGCAAAGAATAAGTAAAAATAATATAATAGAATGTTAAGTATATTATCGAAGAATTAAAAACAAATTCATTAATAAATGCCTTAGGCCCTTAATTAGCTATTAGCCACGGAGGAAGAAGTCGTTGCTGACTAGTGTTGAGAATGATGTTGGTGGGTCATTTTACAAGATTAGTCGTTGTCCAAATGACCAAAGCCCAAGTTTACGCACAAACTAACTCTTTATATCTTTAAATAAAGGGACAGAACCACATAAAGCAACAAGGGGGTGTAGCTCATATGGTAGAGCGCTCGCTTCGCATGCGAGAGGCACGGGGTTCGATTCCCCGCACCTCCAACAACTTTTAGTTTTTTTCCGTGTATTTTTGCTAATATATCCAGTTATTACATATCTGGGCTGGGTTTCGTGAAACTGAAGTGTATGTCTTTCTTGGGTTACTTTAGATTTAAAGGTCTCTGATTATTTTCATATGGGTATGTGAAGCTTAGTTACTGGGCCTTGTACAATGTCACACGCTTGATACTATGGGCTTTCAGAAGATCTAATTTAAGTCTAGTTAAGTTAGCCCGAGATTGATATATTTCTAGTGTCATCAGCCCAAGTTTTTATTGATCATTTAAGTCCAACTAAAATCATCTCAGCCTAAGGCTAGCATGCATCATACCTCTTTCAATATCCATGGAACATGCAAGCTTGCTCAATACTGCTATGATAATGGCCCATTTGGTAGATAATGGTGATAATGTATAGCAATAGTAAAAATGCTTTATACTTATAATTTTGTCACAAAATTCTTCTGAAATATTGTCAAATTGTCAATATCCATGATAATAAGAGTATACGACTCATTCCTCGAATATGTTACCTATTACCAATACCACCTTTTAACAAGGTAATAGATGGTATGAAAAGTGACCCAAAAAATATACTTCTAAGAATGAAAAAATATTACCGCAAATATAACTTCATACGTAGTTATCATCTCACCAGAGCTAAGACTTGGCCTAGTGGTAAAATATTTTTTTTCATGACTTAAAGGTTATGGGATCATATCCCCACTACGGGCATTTTGAGGTGGGAATTCCCCTTATCTTTCCTCCATACTTTCATGTGTTGAGCCTATAAATCGTAGACTAAGAAATTGAGATAATTGAAATCTGGTTAGGATCATTCTTCTTACGAATCTAAAAAAACTTATCATCTCCATTTTTTACCATAGAAGGAAATGCAAATGTACAATACTCATCAAAGACAATAACTTTACTTCTTTTTTGAGGCGTAAGAAGTCATGAATGCAGGATGAGATTCAATTAGCGTAATCTCTTACAAATGAGAAGAATTCTGAGTTATCCCTCACTGAGCTACCCAACTCTCAAAAAGAAATTTACTTTTTAAGTTTTTTTTTTTGAATTAGAGAAATTTACTTTAAGTTGATTGTGCAAATCTGATATCCAGAAGATAATGATTAATGGATCGGAGTATCTAGGTTCATATGAATAAGGAATTAAGGATACAACAATATTATTTGAATAAGGATCAAACCTGCATGCACACGTTTATTCCTTTCTATACACCAAAAGGTCATAGTTCGAAACACCAAAACAAAATACTCAAGAAAAAAAATTGTTGACATCACCAACTTAACCAACTGAACCTTCTGGCTCAAACACTAAGAAAATCATAAAACCTTTTAATATTACAAATATTGAGCTCCAATATTAACCAAGAGTACCTTGGTCAAAGACTTAAAAGATATAAGTAAATTATTTAAGTGGCCCTAATCAAAAGAAGTTGTAATAAAAGATACCATACTTAGTATTACATCAAAATAACTCTTAGTTGGAATATTGCGAGTAAATGACAAAAAAATGTAAAAGAAGTTGGTATTTCTTATTTGACGAACAAAAAATTGATATTTTAAATGTACAAATTAAACAATTGTAGCAATACTTTGAAGGATATTATATTATTTATATATATTGGTGAATATTTATAGTCAAAGTTTGCAACTATTAAAAAACAAATGAAAAGCTTATTTAAGATGGAGGGAGCATTTTGTTACTGCTAATAATGCTTGTAATGTGTTACTATGAGTACGTGTGTGCAGCAGACCGATCTAAACTGGAATTTGAACTGACATGGATCAAACCGTCCAAAAACATCTAGCTCGGTCTTCGGTCCTTAAAATTGATGATTCCACGTTTTCGATCTGGTTCATCTGGACGAGAAACCTATAATTTTATGCATTTTTTGGTTAAAAATCAGTTGTGTGATGTGTACAACTATTACTTATTCATGTATATGATCAGTTTTAGATATTTTGAAATGAAAACAGAGTTAAAAGTAAACTTCAAATAAATGAATATGTTCAAAAAAATTGAAAAAAGTCTTGTAAAAAATCATATAACCCAGTCTAAAATCGAAACAGGCTCGAATTTTCAAGTCCGGTCCGGAATTATTTTGGTTTTGGTTTTGGTCTTCACTCCATAAAAATGTATTGATTCTCGTTTTGGTCCCAATCAGTTCCAATCTGGTTCGATTTTGGACCGGTGGGACACTCGTAACTATCAGTCTATGAGAGGTGAGACTACATTTACAAGTAAATTCAAAAGTACTAAAGTCATAGATCAGATCACAAATTCTATGAACTCCTTCAAAAAATCAAATATACTCTATAAATTAAAAGAAAAAGAAAGAGAAAAGAAAAGTTATTAGTAATTTAATTTTGGGGAAGAAGCGAGAGAAAAGAGGCTTTAAATGAAATGGGAACAAGAGTGAATGAAATAACGGCATGGTCTCGGCTAAACTAAATCCATTGGATTCGTCCCTTTCTTAGTATTATTTTTCGAAACTATCAATCAACCCTCTTCCTAATAAGAATCCAAAGAATTAATAACACTTTTTATAGAGTATAGTAGGAGTAACTTTATGTACATTTATTTTTAACCTAAGATTAGAATAATAAATATTTACATAAAGCCAAGGGTTAATAATTAATGACAGTGGTTCGGGGGGATGGTATTAATGTGTCGGGAGGTGGTGCACGTGCGTCCACCGGAATCCTCTCAAAGAAGAGATAGAGATTAGAAGAGAGATATTTGGGGGTGAGAGTTAGTCAAAAGATGCCGCGCACGTGCCCCCCTTCAGTCAAAGGTCAAAGATGGAAAAGCAAAGCAAAGTGGCCCAAATTGAGGATGTGTCTTTTGTGTATAATGTGTATGTGTATGTGTGTGTGTGTGATTATTACAAATAATTAGTACACGAGTCCTCCGTAAATAAAGCATTCTCTCCCACCTCTGCTTCAACTCAATCATCACTGTCCACATTATCATTTTTCTATACTTCCCATTGTTGCCGCCCTTTTTTCCTTTTTTTATTTAAATACTTCATCAACAATCTGGTTTTTTCAACTGTATTGAATCGAAATAAAATTAAGTTAAATAGAAGTGAACCGAATAAAAGTATGAAATGTGTAAGTAAAAGCATTACTTTGTGACTGGTTGTTTTGAAAGAATATATGACGTTTTATATGAAGTGTGGAGATTCAATCCTAAACTATAATACAACTTCTTAAAGCTTCACTTACTAAGCTAATTTGTATGCAAATCACTCGAGATCGGCCATCCGAAGGTTGAATGTTTATATAAATCCAATGTTTTATGTTAACGAGTTTGGCCGTACTAATTAATGATCAAAAGTCTGGATCAGTTACAAATATAAGGTCATATCTTCAAATAAATTATCAAGAGAAGAAGGAGTAAGAATTTATTCATTTGAATATAATTTATGTCAAATGAATTGAACTGAATTAAATTTAAATTAACTCAGTTTAACTAAAATCAAAGTAGACTCAAATAAATTGAATTGAACTGACATTAAATATAAACTAACTCAACTAAACATGGGTTGTGACGATAAGTTGAACTAAACTTGTAAACGGAGTAGTATAAGACTAATTGAACTGGACTTAATTATAAGTATAAGCCATTTGATCGAATTAGAAACTTAACTGAACTTAGGAATATAAACAGATTGAACTAAAAAATAAGCTTAAATGTATAAGACTATAGTCTTCAAGATTATAAAATAGCTGTTTATCTCTTCTTCTTTTTTAATGTGTGGCAATTCATGCGGTTTATGATGAGATTTCAATAAATCTAAATCCATAATTTTACATTATCAAATATTTATCAGAAGATTTGAATGGAATCATACTCCTTTTGGTTTGTTCTTATCGGATTTTCACACGAACAGAATTAAAGCGGATTTGGTTGAGGTAATGAGATTAAACAATTGGTTTTGGGTGATTATTGTAAGGGTGATATAAACTGATAATCATGATCATGATACAAAAATATACAATAAAAAAAGTCCTAAAAAGATCAGATATGCATACGTGTACGTATGACTAACGACTGTCTGTATGCAAGGTGGCAATCAAGTTGATCAACGTATACCAGTACCTTATTTTATGATTAATGATCATGTGATTTGGCCTCATTATTCTTTTTGTTCTGTTCATTTTCTGCTAAACTCCAAAGTTAATAGATTCTTGTTGAGGTGCACTTTGTTTTGCATCCCTAAAAGAGACTCCTTTTCTAGATTTACATGCACATAATTCTTAACGCGATCTTCCCCCAACAGAGAAGTGTCTTAACGCGATCAAGCTACTCTCATAACCAATTATGTGTATATATAGTATATTCTTATGTCTTCCCGCGATCAAGCTACTCTCATAACCAATTATGTGTATATATAGTATATTCTTATGTCTTCCCGCGATCAAGCTACTCTCATAACCAATTATGTGTATATATAGTATATTCTTATGTCTTCCCGCGATCAAGCTACTTTCATAACCAAATGTGTATGTTGCATGTAGTAGTATCATATTGTGTTGTAAACTTAGCGCGTGTTTTTTTCACCTTTAAATATATTTAGTCCATATAAATTTATTTGATAAATTGCAATAAATTCATATAAATTCTAATAAGTTTCAACACTTTTATAAATAAAGTTCATAAGTGTAACAAGTTTTCATAAGATCAAATAAGATAACTTTACGAAAGACAAGAAGGGTGTCTGGTAATTGGTTGGTGGTTGTTCGTTGGAGGCTTTATGTGCTGGCTAGTTTTAGTGGTTTGTTTGAGCGACAATGTAATTTATTGGCTGTTAAAAAAAAGTGTTTGGTAATAGTGGTTATTACTGTTGGCTGTTTAGCACAAAAAGAAAACAGGAATAGAGGAGGGACAACCTACCATTAGATATGGAACCAAAAACCAAAAGCCAACAAAAAACTAGTAAAAGCCACTTTTGGATTTTGACTAAAAATCGATTTTTCAGCCACTGCAAATCTCATTTACACGAAACATTTTTTGGTTGTTTGACCTCAAATATAAGCTAATGAAAAAGTTATCAAATAATCATTTGCCAAACACCCCCATGGTGAAAAGAGCACAACACCCTTATTCATACCTCGTAAATATTCAAGTTACCTGATTTCATCGAATGAATGGGTATAAATATAAATCTATAATTCTTTTATATATTCTTATATGGTCATTGTATACCCTTTGAGCTCAAATGTAAGAAAATTGGAAAAATCGAAATATATCGGAGACATATGGTCCCTAATATCATGTGAAAAAATAGTTTAATAAGAGCGGAAATTATAGAAAATGAATATATAGTAATTAATAATGAACTTTCTTAAAAGAGAATTGTATAAAAGGCGAAGTAACTCAAAAGATGTGTAAATAACCTCAAAAATCTAATATCAAATTTTGAAAAAAAAATGTAGCATATAACTAGATTCTCTTATCTCTAAATCAAAACAATTTTATTCAAAACAAACTAAAACTTATGTTTGAAATTGAACTTTGTTTCAATTGCTACCTTCGTAGGAATAGAAATGGAGAGAGTATATAACTAGATCCTTTTGTGCTTTTAAAGTAAACGTCAATTGAGTATATATTGAGTAGGGGAGGAGGGGAGATATACCAAATTAAAACTTAATAAGTAAAAATGAAAAGAATTTTAAGAAACGGATAAAAATAGAAGAGTAACGAAAAGAGTACATCATAAGGTTTCCAACTTAGGAACATTTATATATTTTTTGATTTCTTTTCTAATAACCCTATGATGGCTAGACAAGTTTCTAATATGCTGAAATAGGATTCATATAATTTGGCCAATAATAACATGGTTGTTTTCCTTAGCAATTATTATTATCTCCTCCTTTTGCTAATAAGACCACGTGTAGGGTCATATTGGGTTGCAAAAGACATAAATACTCCGCAACTAAAAACAAAGAGTCCGGCATCCCCAAAATAATTAGAGATAATTGGAGACATGCATGCATGCATGTATTATGACAAAAGTTAGGTTTTTGATACGAAACTTAAACCAATAATAGTGCACCAGTCACGATTGGATTCGTAACAATAATTCCACTCCCAAGGAAGATAAATAGTTACTACTTTTGTAGATCGTGATGATTTGGATTTGGAAAACCTAACTTTCGATCCACATTATTATTATCCATTCTTAAGTTACAAATAAATGGACATGAGTTACTGATGAGTTTATTAGGCCACGTGAGTTGTGAGTTATCTGCAACATTCGCCGGTTGGCTGTGTTGCTGCAGATTAATTCTTTGGATTCCATCTCTCATACAATGCTATGCAATTTGCTTGCAACTTGAAGCGGAGGTCACAACATATCTTACCTCTTCATATTTCATACTTGTTGCCTTGTTGGTTGTTACAAAGTCGATTACCGGTGTAAATGAGTCGAGTTTCGTCTAGTATACTTATATTAATATTCAAATTTGTTTAATTTTAAAATTTTTGAGCTCGAGCTCGAGTTTTGTCCTAAGCTTAAAAATTTGTTCAAACTCGCTTCATTTAAGATACCATGTTCAAACTTGGTTCAGTTACTAATCAAGCCAAGCTCATAAGCGAGCTTATGTTTGTAAATAAAGTTTTGTGAGCGACCATAAAAATCTAATTGACCTTCTGCTCATAAATGTTCATATATTTTAAAACGTGCTTATCTTCATAATAAACTTGTAACGAACTTTCACCAACACGGGCTTTTGAATGAAAGTAGATGAACCTTTAGTTGAACATTAAACGAGCATGTTTATAAACATAAATTAAACGAGCTTTTTAGGGAAAATATAAGAACTTGTTCATGAACATGCAGAAACGAGCTGAGTTGTTCATGAGCATATAAATGAGTATTATTATGTTCATCTTCAAGCTCGTTTATGAACCGAGCTCCAAAATTTGTTCAAACTTGATTCATTTATTGCATAAATGAACAAAAGGAGCTCTAGTCGAGTTTGAGTCAGAGTTATGTCGTTGGAAGTATTCGGTAATCAAATGCATTTTTGTTAGTAATTAATTTAAAGAAAAATTGGCGCCAACAGCACCAACTGTTGATTTGGTGCACAAAACAACACAAACTAAAGAAGGTTTGCTAATAGTAATGCTTTGCTAGATAACGTTTATTATTATGGGCTTTGCTGAATCCCAAACATAATATTATTGAAATTTGAAACCTATTGGTTCAAACATAAAGCAACAATATGGATTATAAGATTATTGGATTTTAATTGGATTAAAACTTACAAAAACTCTTGGGTGGACCTGGTCCACACTAAAAATAGTATATACCCACTCTCTCTCCTAACTACCAACCACAGTTACACATCCGCCTCCCACTCCGACCACCATTCCAGCCACCACTCTCCTTCCTGCTATCTGCAATCACCACCCTCTCCTCCATTCCTCCACCACTGATCATCGATTTCAACCCTCCTCCACTCTTAAAATCGACTCACCACTCCCAAAATCAACCCTCCACTCTTAAAATCGAGGGTGGCGTAGTGGTGTTGTGGGTCGCTGCTTCGAACCACAGGCAGGGGGAAAGAAAGGGGAGAAGAAGGAGGAGGAACGGTGGTTGTAGGAAGAGCAGGGGCGGCTGGTGGTGGTGTTTTTGTTGGCGGTTGTTCCGGCGTGGTTGTAGATAGAGGACGAAGTCAGAGGGAAAAATTGATTGAACCAAAATGATTTTTGGCTTGAAGTTTAATGAAAATTGCTCATCTATTTATATAGTCATTTCCAAGCTTTGGGAGCTTGGTTTCCATGGCTATAATTTTACTTGAAATTAATTTTGTAGACTTTCATTAATGGAGAAAGATATGGAGATGTTTGATTTCATTTGTCAGGTTGAAAGATGACGGGGATGGTGTTGCTGGTATGGGGGAGTGGTTTGAGTGTTACTCTTCCCTTTTTAATTTCATTTTAACTTCATGCTTTACTAAACCTTCATTTTTAATTGCTAAATTTTAATTAACTTTTAGTTATAAAATCTTAACTTTTGTTAAAAAAATCTTAACTTTTCATTCTTAACACTTAACTTTTATTTATAAAATCTTAACTTTTGCTAAAGAAACCTTAACTTTTCATTCATAACACTTAACTTTTGATTACAAAACCTTAACTTTTAATTATAAAAGCTTAACTTTTGCTAAAAAAAACCTAACTTTTCATTCATAACACGTAACTTTTGACTATAAAAACTTAACTTTTAATTAAAAAATCTTAACTTTTGGTAAAGAAACCTTAACTTTTGGTGAGCAAAAATTTTACTTTTGCTAAAAAACGTTAACTTTTGAGACCTAGCCCTGGTCTATAATAAGTTTAGTGTAGACCGGGTCCATATTAGACTTTCTATAAAACTTAAGTGGGAGTTCAAGTTAGACTTGACTAGGAAAGGTAAGATAAGATCACGTGACTAGTCCTTTTTAGACTAGAAAAGGAGAAATAATCTCTTTACAAAAAAAGTACACTTGGCCGAGATTTTATCAATTTATGTGATAAGTTTCAACCATCTTGAGTATTTTCTCCCATTCAATTTTCCTGTTCAATCTACCTAATTCCATAGTGGGTCTGAGTGTAAATACAATTCATCTGCTTTGGGTGATCAAGAAGGCGTTCTTGGCAATCATTCGAGCAGATGAATATCCATCTCGATTGTTGCTAGTGGATACTGGTAGAGGGAATTCATCATGATCTCATCAAGATCATACGCTTAGCGCTCATCTAGTGGAATTCACACTTAAAAGGCATAAACTTTATTATATTAATATATGGATCTTGGGACTAATATGATTGTTTATTATATTCCGCACTATTAAAAGTTAGCAAATTAAAAAACTAACAAGCTGCTCGCTCAAAGTCTCAACTCGTTTATACACTATGGTTAATATTATTTAATCTCCCCTTACCATAATAAGACTGTACTTTTAGATTGAACAAAAATAAAATTTAGGGAAATACCTGATACGAATACACATGAACTGAAATTAATTTCGATTAATTCAGTGCAAAGAAGAAAACCCTAAGTGTGACACTTTTTATTTTTGGAGATTTCAAAATAAATGTAAGATATGCTTATTTGGTTAATGAATTCTTTTTATCTCTCGGGCCACACAATATGAATCCCCTTTTATCTCACTCTATCATCCATGGACACCTAAAATATTGTGTCTTTCCACATGTTGCATTCGTTAGAATTGAGGAAATAACAAATAGTGATAAAACATTATAGGACGGATGGGAGACCAACTCCCTGTTTCAGTTTTTACAATTAAAATTTAGAGATTTTTTTGTCTGTGATGAACTTAAATTCATTTTCCTTCAGTTATTTAAATTCAACTCAGTTAATTTCATTTCAGTTTAATTCATGCCAAAAGAACAGAGCCTAAAGAGGCAGATTTTTTTAAAAGATTAACTAGGTGATTATTCTGAAATGATCAACAATACCGCAACAAGGTTGCTATCATAGTCCACAGTTACAATTTCTATATATAAAATTAAGCGAGGGAATTCAAAACGATAATTGTTATGTATTGCACATTTTAGTATAAGGCATGTTTTCTTCGGTTGAAAACAATTGAACGAACTGAACTGGACGGAAAGGAATAATGTATGTGAGAATAAAAGTATTGTCTAAAACTTAACTGAAGTGAAAATAAGTTGGGAGAAGAAGAGGCCCTAAATTGACTACCATTTTATGTAGACTTTTTTGTCAGAAACAACCTTTTATAATCACTTTTTTGCGAAAAACAACCTTTTAAATTTTTTTTGCAACTTACAACCTAAAACCTAATTCTTTTTGCGAAATGAAACCTTTTTCTAAACTAAATTTGGGATTTTGTGCTGCTGATGTTGTCGTGCTGCTGCTGATGTTGTGCTGGTGCTGCTGCCGTGCTGGTGCTGGTGCTGCTTCTACTGTTGCTGTCTTGCTACAGCTGCTGCCGTGGGTTGACTTGGCAAAAATAGACCTTCAAAATGGCGGCTTATGGTTATTGATACGCTCAACAACCCGATGCTCAGATTTCAACAAGATCCGCTTGCAAAGATACGCCTTGAAACATGAGAATGAGTTAATGCCAGATTTAACTATGAAGAATGCTCCGTATATATAGGGCCTACCGTTTTTTTTTGTAATAAGCTAGTTTAGATTTTTTTTAAAAGATTGGAATTCCTTTGAGGACTGATTCCTCTAAGTGCCTCTCGAAACAACTTATGCTATGTTTGGTGTTCTTTTCTAGATAACGTTGTTGTATTGTATAACTTTTTGGGAACATTGATATATAACACAAATTTTTTTTATTATGAGATTGATTTCGTCATTCTATAATATAAAGCTTTTATTTTGGCATAGTTTGTGTGTCGGTCTATGGATCATGCGTTCATTGTTGAGTTTCAAATATTTTTCCCCGTATCCTTTGTTTTACATATTGGAGGTGTTTGGACGGATCAAGGGGATTTGAGCCATTTTTGTCGTTTTGCCTAAGTTATGGTAGTTTCCTATTGCTGTCACCTTGTTTTCTACAGAAATCACCCGTATCTGTCACTTTCAATCAAATTAGACCCATATACCCCCTTCAACTTTACATATTAGAGGTGTTTTGGGAGGAATAAGGGATTTAAGCCATTTTTTGTCGTTTTGCGTAAGTTATGGTTGTTTTCTATTGCTGTCACCTTGTTTTCTACATAAATCACCCGTATCTGTCACTTTCAATCAAATTAGACCCCTATACCCCCTTCAACTTTACATATTGGAGGTGTTTTGGGAGGAATAAGGGATTTAAGCCATTTTTTGTCGTTTTGCGTAAGTTATGGTTGTTCCCTATTGCTGTCACCTTGTTTTTTTACATAAATCCCCCGTATCTGTCACTTTCAATCAACTTAGACCCCATACCCCCTCAAATTTACATATTTGAGGTGTGTTGTGTGGAACAAGGGGGATTTGAGCCATTTTTTGTCGTTTTGCGTAAGTTATGGTTGTTTCCTATTGCTGACACCTTGTTTTCTACAGAAATCACCCGTATCTGTCACTTTCAAGCAACTTACACCCCTATACCCCCTTCAACGTTACATATTGGAGGTGTTTTGGTAGGAATAAGGGATTTAAGCCATTTTTTGTCGTTTTGCGTAAGTTATGATTGTTTCCTATTGCTGTCACCTTGTATTTTTTTACAGAAATCCCCCGTATCTGTCACTTTCAATCAACTTAGACCCCATACCCCCTCAACTTTACATATTTGAGGTGTGTTGTGTGGAACAAGGGGGATTTGAGCCATTTTTTGTCGTTTTGCGTAAGTTATGGTTGTTTCCTATTGTTGTCACCTTGTTTTCTATAGAAATCACCCGTATCTGTCACTTTCAACCAACTTACACCCCTATACCCCCTTCAACGTTACATATTGGAGGTGTTTTGGGAGGAATAAGGGATTTAAGCAATTTTTTGTCGTTTTGCGTAAGTTATGATTGTTTCCTATTGCTGTCACCTTGTTTTTTACAGAAATCCCCCGTATCTGTCACTTTCAATCAACTTAGACCCCATACCCCCTTAACTTTACATATTTGAGGTGCGTTGTGAGGAACAAGGGGGATTTGAGCCATTTTTGTCGTTTTGCCTAAGTTATGGTTGTTTCCTATTGCTGTCACCTTGTTTTCTACAGAAATCACTCGCATCTGTCACTTTCAACCAACTTACACCCCTATACCCCCTCAACGTTACATATTTGAGGTGTTTTGGGAGGAATAAGGGATTTAAGCCATTTTTTGTCGTTTTGCGTAAGTTATGGTTGTTTCCTATTGCTGTCACCTTGTTTTCTACAGAAATCACCCGTATCTGTCACTTTCAATCAACTTAGACCCCGCCCATACCCCCTCAAATTCACATATTTGAGGTGTTTTGGGAGGATCAAGGGGATTTGAGTCGTGATTTATACTTTTGTGTAGGGTATGGTTGTTTTCTGTCCTTGTGACCCCTTTTTTCCATTGAAATGACCCGTATATGTTACTTTTAATAAACTTACACCCTATACTCCCTCAAATTAACATTTTGAGAGGTGTTTTGGAAGGACCAAAGGGATTTGAGTCGTTTTTTGTCCTTTTATGTAAGCTATGGCTGTTTTCTGTGATTGTGACCTTGTTTTATACCGAAATCACCCGTATCTTTTAGTTTTAACCAACATACTCCCTATACTCCCTGATATCACGTATTTATATAGAGTTTTCTCCCTTATTTACAAGCTAATTTGTGCGTCATTGGAGCTCTTGGGAGCTATTTTGTGCTAACTATCGTATGTAGTTGTGGTTTCGTGTTTTAGTATTGAATTGCAGGTTTTATGGAGTTTTCTCCTTATTCCCGAGCCTTTTGGAAGCAACCACGGCTTTACGAGATGTTACGAGGCACGTAGGATGGCTCACGAGCTTTATGGATAGTTTAGGAGGTCCCAAGACCCCTAAACGTGAAGATTAGAGAGCCAAAGAGTCAAATGAGGTTTCCGTGCACTGATCGGGCAGAAATGGCCCGATCGGGCGAAATATTATGATCGGGTACGAAAGTTGCGGACCCGATCGGGCAAGGCGTGCCCGATCAGATCGGGCGAGAACACATGTGCCCAGACCCGATCGGGCATCTACCGCCCGACCCCATCGGGTCTAGTGCTGCTAGGTCTTATTGGGACGCTGCGGAGGAGGCGAGCTTGCTGGCACTTTTTGTCGCCAGACCCGATCGGGTGACTACCGCCCGACCCGATCGGGTGGGCCGCTTTTCTCGCCTTATTGCTGCACTGCTGCTGCCAGAGCCCAGAAGTGAAGTTGAGGGAATTTGTATGTGGACCCGATCGGGTACTGTGCTCGGGCCCGATCGGGTCTGGTGCTTTAATCGCGCTTTTTCACTTTTTTGTTTCCGTTTTTAGTGAACTTGAGGGGTATTATAAATACCTTTTTCCTCATTATCTTTCATTCATCTTTTATTCATCTTTCATTAGGTTTTAGACTAGTTTTATTCTACATTGCTCTTAGTTTAATTCAAACACTTTAGATTAATTTAGAGGTGATCAAACCTATTTCGATTTCAATAAAAGTTCCTGCTTTCCGTCAATTGGTACTCTTCTCTACTCTTTATCTCTTTAATTACTTTGATTGCTTAGTTTATTTACTTAATCGTTCATGATGCAATTGTTAGGGTTTCATATTAGTTTTATCGTTATTAATTCAATTATGAGTGAGTAGTTCTCTTTCTAGGGTGTTAGATAGGAAAGCCATGTTTATACCATGATTGTGATTTAGCTTTCTTTCAATTTCTAGGGCTTGATTAGGGTGATTGTGATGTGGTTTGTTCTTATTGAGTAATTAATGTCAGTGTACAATTTCATTGATTGCTTGTGGTTAATAGTTGTTTGCACAGATCCGTCTTACGACTAGAGGCCTAGGACACGTCAGTAGTTCTGATTACGTTAGTGAACATGCGGCGTATGTTGAACTATGAGCGTTGAGTCTTAACCATAGCTCAACATAGGCTCTAATCACCCGACTCTTGACTTAGGTTTTGGTAGTAGTTGACCCTATTTGATTGGTATAAGCATGGTGGACCGACCTAATACCTAGGTTTTTATTCCATAGTTAAATCCTCGATTTATTCCGTCTTCTGTAGTCTATTCATTAGTTTAATTAATTTCTTCCCTGATTTCATCTGGAGTAGCTGAATTGGTTGAATATTGATTTAGAAACTCTGTCTCCCTGTGGATTCGACCCTGCTTCCACTGACTACCTAGTTAGAGGTCCGTAGGTTTATTTTTTATTAGGTGACACGACTAAAACCTATCACTCCTACAATTAATATAATTTAATTTGAAGTGAACTAAACAATCTATAAGTTATAGCTGTTTTCTGTTGTTGTGAGATATCATGTAATTAAATTGATATAAACTTAAATCGATATAATTTCCTTTTTATAATCACCTAGTTATAAAATAAGAGATATCAGGTACTTGAAGCGATATAAAATTAACAAAAGTTATTAAAAGAGGCGGTCTAATTTATAAGTAAATTAGACTAACTTTGTGGCATCACTAGCTTTATTCAAAAAGCTCATCACTTTATTCATAAAGGTGTTTTATTTTCTTGTTTCTATTAGGCTTAGGATGTTGCCTGATTTTAAATTATATTTAGGCGATCTCGTATAATACCAATTCTAAAATAAGAGAGGTTATATTGCATTGCTAATTGGAATCTATATCATTAAAAATAAAAAAGGAAAACCTATCTATTGTTACCCGCTAAAGGGGTGGAGGGAGATTAGGAAAAAAAGAAATTTTTTAGCTCCAAAATTTCCCACTACCTGAACAGGTTCTCCATGTCTTCCCACGCCTCTTATGGTGTGCGTCCAATTCACAGTTGCCAACGATTTCTAGTATACAAGAATCCATGTGTTGAAGTTTGCCGTTGCCCCTGCTTCTCTGTCTCGCAATTTCTGGTATCCCTACTCAGTACTCACTTCTCCATTAAATTCCATTTTCAAGCTTTTTCTTTGTATTGTTTAGGTTGGTTTTCTAAATTAAAATTGAGTTAGATTTATGCGGTAAATTGAGTTAGATCGACATAGACCATGCTAGTATGAATTGCTTATGGTTTGGGCTAGAATTTTGAATTTCTCTTCTATTTGATTGGAATAGCAGATTACTTATCTTGGTTGTCCGTTTGCAATTGACTTGAACAATAACAGAACCATGGCTAATTGGCTATTAACAATAGAAGGAACACGAAGTTAAGCACTTTCTAGTTTATACGATACGACACCATCCGTGATTATAGTTTCATTAAGAAAGAGATGGATCAGAGCTTTGGCTTGAATTCTCAAACAGAATATAAAAATAGCTCAGTTTAATAAGCTTCGATCATCTGGGGAAATATTCATCACTTCCATCTCTCTATTATTCTTCACCTTAATCACCTCTTTTTTATCAAATTAACCCAGAAAGCTTGAATTTTTTTATTAAAAGAAACCAAATATGGGGAAGATGATTGTTGAAAAAATCAATGAAAGAGTGAAACACAACTGCCCATCTTCCCCTGAAATTTTATATTGTAGGGAACTCTTTCGACTAATTGGTGCATTGTATGCGCCAAGTCGATACACACAATCCCTGCTTTCTTAATTTTCACAACAAATAAACACAATCAGATTTCAACATAATTGACAGAAAGAAAATAAAAAAAACATATAGAAGAAAAATGGCGACTACAGTTTACAAATGATTTGGTGAGGCGGAGGATGCAACTAGAAGGATCTGGGGGTTGTGCACGTGTATACAACACAGGTATTCTCAGTACATTTGGACGTATCATCCGTTCATAAGGATTGAAAGGACTGTACAGGGGGATTCCTCCAGAATACTACAAGGTTGTGCCTAGTGTGAGCATTGTTTTCTTGACATACGAGACAATGAAGAAGTTATTGTCAAATTATCCTGTAGATCAGTAGCATTCCTGGATATAAATAATCTTGAATAATGTATTCACATTGACATAGAAGAAGCTCTCTCACTACACTGCTCCATTAATGTGATTTGATGAAGAAGTTATTGTCAAATTATCCTGTAGATCAACTAGGCTCAGAATCAACTGGCAGAGTTAAATAGATGCTGGTGCAATTTGTAATATTAATCGACAAGCTACCATGTTTATATATAATACTTCAAAGTATTTGATTAGATAATGCATCTTCTGTGTACTGAACAAGCTAAGTCAAAAATTCTGAAATAGCGTAGAAAGGTATATGATCTTGATATTGATCTTTTTACTCTTATGTTAGAACTTACCATTTTGTATCTTTTAGGTGATATTTTCACAATGACAAAAGGTGGAGGTAAGGAAAAAGCAAAGCAAAAGCAAGTAGAACCAGAAAATGAGTACGAAAAACAAAGGCTTATGACAATTGAAGCGAACAAGTCGATGTTGAAATCCTTAGGCGTTAAAAAGATTGCATCCTCTTTGACAAGCTTGGTAGAAAGTACGAAAGAGAAGAGAAGAAAAACGAAGCAGAAAGCTAATATTGAGGATGATGACGAGTATATTCCTGATGATGACCTTCTCGAAAATGAAAGTGAGAAAGAAGTTGAACAAATGAAAAAGGTATTGTTTACTTAAATTGGTTTTTGATAAATTTTGTATGAATGATATATGGTACTGTTACATAATTTACTTTACCTTTGTAATGTTTATATAGCGCAAGATGAATGAAATAACAACAAGGAACAAAAAAAGTACCTTCATTCCACCGAACTCATTGAGTAAGTTTTTGAGAATGAACAAGCAAAAACAAAAAGCAATGGTCGGAAATGAAGCTTTAGAATCACTTTCAACGGCCATCGAGCTTGTACAGTGATATCACGTATTTATATAGAGTTTTCTCCCTTATTTACAAGCTAATTTGTGCGTCATTGGAGCTCTTGGGAGCTATTTTGTGCGTCATTGGAGCTCTTGGGAGCTATTTTGTGCTAACTATCGTAAATAGTTGTGGTTTCGTGTTTTAGTGTTGAATTGCAGGTTTTAGGGAGTTTTCTCCCTATTCCCGAGCCAATTGAAAGCAACCACGGCTTCACGAGATGTTACGGGGCACGTAGGAAGGCTCACGAGTTTTATGGATAGTTTAGGAGGTCCCAAGACCCCTAAACGTGAAGATTAGAGAGCTAAAGAGTCAAAAAGGAAGTCTCCGTACACTGATCGGGCAGAAATGGCCCGATCGGGCCAAGTATTTATGATCGGGTATGAAAGTCACGGACCCGATCAGGCAAGGCGTGCCCGATCAGATCGGGCGAGCATCAATGCACCAGACCCGATCGGGCATAGTGTGCCCGACCCGATCGGGCCGGATGCTGCTAGGTGCCATTGTGATGCTGCGTGTCAAGAGAGCACGCTAGTGGAATTTGTGTGAGGACCCGATCACAGACCCGATCGGGTTCTGGATCGGGTGGACCTCGTTTTGCGTTGAATGTTACGCTGCTGCTAACGAAGGCGCCAGAAGACCAAAAATGCTAAAGCTGCTGGGCACCCGATCGGGTACTGTGCTCGGGCCCGATCGGGTCTGGCGTCTTCCGTCGCGAAATTCGTCATTTATTTCGTATTTTGTTTAGACTTGAGGGGCAATATAAATACCCTTTTTCTCATTTTTAGAGACATATTTTATTCATCTTTTTACTGCTTTAGACTCTAGTTTATTTCTCATTGTTCTTAGTTTAATTCAAACACTTAGATTAATTTAAAGGTGATCAAACCTATTTCGATTTCAATAAAGTTTCCTGCTTTCCGTCAATTGGTACTCTTTCCTACCCTAATCTCTTTTGTTATTCTTGATTGCTTAATTTATTTATTTAATCGTTCATGATGCTATTGTTAGGGTTTCATATTAGTTTTGTCGTTGTTAATTCGATCATGTCTGAGTAGTCTCTTTCTAGGGTGTTAGATACGAAAGCCATGTTTATACCATGATTGTGATTTAGATTTCTATCAATTTCTAGGGCTTGATTAGGGTGATTGTGATGTGGTTTGTTCTTTATTGAGTAATTAATGTTATTGCGCAATTTCATTGGTTGCTTGTGGTTAATAGTTGTTTGCACAGATCCGTCTTACGACTAGAGGCCTAAGACACATCAGTAGTTCTGATTACGTTAGTGACCATGCGGCGTATGTTGAACTATGGGCATTGATCTTAACCATAGCTCAACTCGTGCTCTAATCCCCCGACTCTTGATTTAGGTTTTGATAGTAGTTGCCCTTGTTTGATTGGTATAAGCATGGTGGACCGACCTAATACCCTAGGTTTTAGTCCATAGTTAAATCCTCGATTTTTCCCGTCTTTCTTAGCTTAATCATTAGTTTCATTAATTCTTCTCTGATTTACTCTGGAGTAGCAGAATTGGTTGAATATTGATTTAGAAACTCTGTCTCCCTGTGGATTCGACCCTGCTTCCACTGACTACCTTAGTTAGAGGACTGTAGGAATTATCTTTGAATAGGTGATACGACTTTAGCCTATCATACAGAAAGGTTCAACTATTTACTATTTCCTTTAATAGGTTTCCTATTTACTACTTAAATTTTATTTAAATTATTTTACGTACGTATACTAACGAGAGTTAATTCACTAATGCAGCCATTAGTAGCCAACAAATGGATGAAGACGACGAAGATGTAGATCTCCTTGGAGATACTGGTCAAAATTTTTCCCTTAGATACTTATAGTTGATATTGAAAAAGAAGGAGCACCTCATTGTTCCCTTTTTTTTAAATTTGTAGATGATCAACTTCCATATGCGACCAAAGTTGGTGAAAACCATGAGAATATTGTTGTGGATAAAGGTATGATAACTTATGTGAAATGAGTTTATATTATTTATGTTTGACGATGAGTTTATGAAATAGTATAGGCGTGTTTCTATTGTTCTTATATGCCCTGATCAAATTAAAGACAAAATTTGTTTGTTAACCATTTGTTTTTTTTTCTTTCCATATAAAACTTGAAGATAATGGAGTCAACATAAGAAACTATGATGATAGTGATGGGCCGATTGGAAAAGAAGATGGACTAGAAGATGAATGTCTTGGTGATATTGATGTGGAATCCCGAAGGAGAAAATTCTCTACAAATATTGAAGGGGAAAAACTATTCGCGGTATGAGTTTCTTTGTATTACTTGATGAAATGCGATTTAAAATTGTTAGTTACAAAAACAGGGTTAGTTTTCTGCGTACTATGTGCTTCATTGTTTCTTTCCTTTTAATTCTTGTTTGGATTGATCATAGGTTTGCTCTCAAAGTAGTAGTATTTCATTATTAATGTTCCAGTGATAAATATGCCTGTTGTTGGTTAAAACTGGATTACTCGTCACTGCTTCGTTTAAGAACTTAAGGTCAGATGTTTCTGCTGCTGTCGTTGCTGCTGTTGTTGCATTATTAGTTTGTCTCTCGTTGGTTGCTCTGCTAGTATTAGCATGAGGACTTGTTTCCATGTTCATGACAGCATTGCTCTATTTCCTCGGAAATAACTTGTTGCATGCTGCTGTCAGAACCTGTTCAACCATGTAACATTGATCATAACAGTTAATCATTGGGAGGCATGGTCTTTAGACTACCGACTAAGAAAATGACATTCGGAAATCAGTTTTAATCAGTAAAGATCAATAACTTATCAGTTTTAATCCCTCAGATTTCAGTCTTAAGCCTCAATAAAAATCAGTTTGTACCTTGTAGGCGTAAAAGTAACACAACAACAACAACAACTAAACCTTGGTTTCTTTTTCAAAAAAATGACTACCGACTAATAAAATGACATTCGGAAATCATTTAACTCACTTTCAACCACACTTTGGTTTCTATTTTAAAAAATAGCATAACTGATCAGCCTAACTGTCCTAGGAGTGCTTATAATTCAGAGGCGAATTCGGATCTATGCATCATCACTCACTAAGATTAGAGTATTGTACAGTCATCAAGCTCTCTGTTCTGTTGTTGTGCTTATGGAATGAAGTCATATAGTTTGTTTGGTGTTAGTTTTCTTACTTGTGGTGTTTCTACTATCACTTATTTGTCTATGTAGTATTGTCAAATGAGACGGTCTTGTACTCATTAGGTACATAGTTTTACGACTTTCGGTGCATAACTTGAGACATTTTTTCTAATAACTGCCAATAACCTTTAAAATAAGGAAAAATTGCCTAGAATAATGCAACCATTTGGTGATTCGCAAATAATAATGCAACCTAAAGATTATTCTGGAATAATGCAACCTTTATACCCCATTTATTTTAAACAGGATAAATGACCGGTAACCTGAAACATTGGTAATTTTTTATTTAAAACTTTAAATTTTAATTAAAATATTAATATATAAAATAAAAAAAGTTGACCCCCCCCAAACCCCCAACCCCAGCCCACCCTCCCCACCGCCAACTCCACCCCAGCCCCAATCCCACCCTAGCCCCAACCTCCCCCACGAAACTCCCCCACCCCAGCCCCATCTCCCCTACCTCCCCACACCGGACGAACTCCCCTCTCTGAAACGCCGCACCTCTTCGCTTCCCCGGATGAACCGCCTTCGCTTCCCCTGACTAAACCCCCTCCCCGCCTTCGCTTCCCCTCTTCTCCTCATGGCTGCGCCACCACGAACGTTGTCTTCTCTCCTCCTCGGTGCTCAGACCAGCCTCGCCGGCGAAAATGGGGTGGGGTGAGGTTGGCGGCGGCTGGTGATTTGTGGCTGGGAAAATGAAGTGGTGGGATGGGTGGGGGGAGAGAGAGTGGCTGGCGGTGGGGGAAAGGGGTGGGTTTGATTTTTTTTTGTTATTTTTTATTTATTTTACTTTTTAAAATTGTTTATGAGAGCCAATTATTATGCGACAAGTGTCCATTTTACCTATTCTTTAAGTCATAACCGATTTTTTCCTGTTTAAAATAAATGGGGTATTAAGGTTGCATTATTCCAGAATAATCTTTAGGTTGCATTATTATTTGCGAATCGCCAAAAGGTTGCATTATTCTAGGCAATTTTTCCTTAAAATAACAGTAATGGTACCTTCTTACGAATTAACACTTTGTGGGGTGAAATTAAGCGAGTTAAATTTCTAGAATCTAGGTACTTTTAAAAAAAAAGAGGTCCGGTATATTTTAGAAAGCTTGTAGCATTACCACCGAGGGAGAAGATACATGTAGATTATGATGAAGATGGTATTGCCATTGGTCCTAATGCCTCGTTATATGCTCACTTCTTGGGCGAACAAGTGAGAAATCGTTCTATTTGTCCAGTTCAAGTCAAAGGTTGGAAGGAATTTACAGCCGAGACACTTGATCATTTGTGGAGCTGTGTTCTGGTAATATCATCCTCTAATATATATAATATATACATATATTATTCAAATTGTTTTCGAGTTTCTAAAATTTACATGATATTATGGTAATTATTTAAGAGAAATGCTCATTTGATGACCCTGAATTAAGGAAGGAATTTTTCATGAAATATGCGAGAAAGTTACATAGAGACAATAGGCACAAACTCAAGAGTCAATATTTTGATGATCCAACGCTACTAACTAAGGAGCAACGCTTTAAGAATAAGCCAGATAACATGATTAAAGAGGATTGGATTTACTTAGTTGAGCATTGGAGTGATGAAAAGTTCCAGGTATAAATATCTATGATATAATTAATACTATGATATTATTATTATTAATCAGAAATAGTTTTAATTGTGTTTTGTTTTGTTTAGGAAAAAAGTCGTAAATCAAGTGAAAATAGGGGTCATCAAAAGATGCCTCACTATAGTGGTTCAAAAGGTTTTGCTCGCCTCAGACAAGAAATTGTAAGTCAATCACCTTTATTTTGTTTTGCAAAGTAAATCATTTTATAGACCATCAACTTCAACACGTTCTTATGTTTGCCTAATGTATTGTGTTTGAGTGTATAATTAAAATGACTATTGTATCGCACTTGAAACTGTAGATGCACAAAAATGAAGGGAAGTGTTCGCGAGTTGATGTGATGATTGAATCTCGTAAGAGAAACTCAAAGAAATGTGTAAATGAGGTTATCTAGCTACAAACAAGGATGTCGTAGTAAGTACAAGATTTTTATGAACTATTTGTGTTATCTTTGTTAACATGGTATCTAACTTGTTTTTGCTTGACCCATGATAAATTGCAAAAATTGACTGAGGAAAGAGAACAAGGGCTAAATGAGAAGACAGATGAAGAAATATTTCAAGATGTTCTTGGCAAAGATAATCATGGATATCTACGGGGTTATGGACCTGGAAAAAGTCACAAATTATCATCGAGTTAAGCCTTAAAAGCTGGATCTGGCTCAAGAGGTTGTTGAAGTTAGAAAGTCAGCCGAGGAAGCAGTTGCTGAAGCTAAGAAAGAAGCAGAGAATGCTAAAGTAGAAGCCGAGTCTGCCAAGAAAGAAGCTCAAGCCGTAAGAAATGAAGTAAAGCAAATTGCTGCAAAAAATGAAGTTTGGGAAAAATTGCTCAAGAAACTATTAGACCTTGGTCATCCAGATTCTCCTTCAGAAAGTGACAGTGCATCATCATCTTCCAAGTAAGTATACACACATTATCTTCATCTCTTCGAGTTTGTTGGAATTTTGGTGGCTATTATATGGATTGGGTCTACATTTTTTGTGATGCTGCTGCTGCTGTATGTGTCGTGTGGATGTTGTATATGTGTCTTGTGGCCGTTATATGAAATTATGCAAGTTAGATTATGCGTTTTTAAGTTGTTTATGCTGCTGCTGTATGTGTCCTTGCAACTGTGTAAATATTGATGATTCTGTAGACATGAACAACTTGGTTCAGTTCATGAAAACAGCATGACTAGTTAATTTACCGAGTCTGCCAGTTTTTCTTGTTCTTCTCTGTCGCCTGTTAAGAAATCTGCAGATTTCGAGCCCTCTGATTTCGACCCTGAAAATGTTATATCTGCTAATTTATTGAGTCTGTAGGTTCTGTTATGCCTTCCCTGCCTGCCATACATTACTCCTTCACCTTCAGATTCATTTCTAATGGAATTTCTAACGACACTACCCCCTTGCCCTCCTCTATCTCTCTCTCTCTCATTATAGAGTTAACGGAGTTAGTAATCGTCCAATAAGTGGTGGTTTTTTTTTTAAATAAGTGTTGTAATAGGTGATTTTTTTTTAATAAAACATTTATTAGGTGGTTGTCTAAAAAAAATGTCTTCATTAGCTGGTTTGTGACAATTTTTTCGAAGTTAAAAAATTAATTTTTCTTATGAATGAAGTCTTACCGGAACTAGTCAAATTTGCTTCATCTTTTGGAAATCGGATCTATATAACTCCTCAGATATGAGAAAATGAAAGGGATTATTAAGACGGTATTTTTTCAATCCTTAATTTTGGTCATTATATTAGCCTTTTTAGAATTTTGCCATTGCCACGGAGGGGCGAAAGAAAATTCTTGTTGATCTTGTAGGATTCGCCCTGTGTTGTTTGATATCTTCTAGAAGGTAACGATTAACAGGTTTCCCAAACTTGATTTGCCAACTGATCATTTGATATGTGAATAAATTATATTTCTGAAGCCCAATGGGGTCTGCTGGGTTGAAAACTTGAAATCTTAATACTCATAGAGAGGGGACGAAGACAGGAGAAGGGGAAAGAAGAAAAAGGAGAATTAAAAAGGGGGGGGGTCTGCTGGATTGAAAACTTGAAATCTTAATACTCGTAGAAAGGGGTCCAAGACAGGGGAAGGGGAAAGATGAAAAAGGAGAAAGAAAGAAAAAAGGATCTGCTGACAGAAGTGTTTTTAATTCATAATCTGATTTATAAATCCGCAACTTTTCTGAACAGTGTTAGAACTTCCATCTAGCTTCAAGTTCTTGAAGATCAATTTTGAACTGTTTAATACTCCATGTTAATGCTCCTGAACTCAGGTGATTGAGTTAGCTCACAATTTTGTGTCGCTATGTTGGAAAAATGGAGTGTGGCATGAATTAAAATATCAAATTTTTCTTAGTGTTGTCGTCCATGTAAATTGTTTGGAGAACACACTTTAAGTGACATCATTCCATGCCCTTTGTGCACATTTGACAGGTTTTTGGTTCATTGTGCTGTATACCATCAATTACATGTAACATAACAACCACTAGAGATCATGAGTTCAAAGAATGGAGCAAGCTTAGGTTTCTTTTCACATGTATTGATGTTCACCACTAGTTTATTTTACATAAAAGAAGTACTAATCGAGGCTTTAAATTGGTAGAAATGATCAAGCAATACTCCCACAAATTCTGATCCAGGCTATGCTCCTATCTACCGATTGAGTGAGTGACTATTGGAGCAAAACAAATATATATTATGGACATACGTTGAACTGAAGTAGTTCTATGCAGTGAATTTTAGTCGCTTGTGGTACATGTGTCTGTTGCTTAACTGCCAATCTGGAGGTCTAATAAAATAGGGAACCTTGTGTTTTACTCGTATAAACCGCTTCTTGTAATTAGCAACTAAAGAATCATGGGCTCAATGGAACTTCGGGAACTCTGGGCCTATTCGGCTACTGTATTTGAGTAGTTTAGTGAATAAAGCTCATCAATGTGAGGCTATTCATTGCAGCTTTTAGGTAGAATCCTAGTGTAAGCTGACTCCTTGGAGTTTAAAAAGTAAATCCAAGTATTACACTATTGTCCAACCAATTAATGCAATTTTTTCACGTTTGTGCAGGTAAACGGAAGGTGAATGAATTACAATGGAGTGCGAGATATATGCTATCCATACTATTAACATTAGCTAGTTTATTACAAGACAATGTAACTAGTTGTTTTTTCCTTTTTTTGTTAGTTCATCGTATGAGACATGATTTTCGTGGTATATGTAAAGACAATTTATGTAAACACATTTGTGTTTTTCTGAAACTTTTGAAATGGAATGTTGTTGGTGATTTCAACTTGGCAGGTACTGGAAGGCACAAGGTTGAGACATATATTTTGTCATGGATATTGATATAGAATATTTACCTCCCATGGTATGAGATTATAATGTAACGAAAAGCGACTTCAATGTTCTCGTGCATCTACTGTCCTCGCGAACAACTTGTATTAGATAACTTGCTTGCCACAGGTATTTTTGTTTAGCCACGGGAAAACTAGTGGCGCTATAATGACATTAGCCACGAAGTTTTTACTATTGGATAGCTGGCTTGCCACATATATTTTGTTTAGCCACGGGAATTCTAGTGGCGATATGATGACATTAGCCACGAAGTATTTAGTATTGGATAGCTTGCTTGCCACAGGTTTTTTTGTTTAGCCACGGAAATACTAGTGGCGATATGATGACATTAGGCACAAAATTTTTAGTGGCGAACAATGAGATCTCGCCACGTTTTTTGTTTTTCCCGTGGCAAATTTCTAGCCACGCTCACTTACGCCACGACATTCTCTAGCTTGAATTCCCGTGGCTAAATAGTGGCGCCACGGAAATCTTACACTTACGCCACGTTTTTAATCGTGGCATAAGTGGTGTTTTGTAGTAGTGTTATTTTCCATTTAGTTTCCTCTAATTTTTATGTAAGGAATAAAATAAAGAAAAGTTAATTTACAATTGATTTTTCCTTAAAAAATGGTTTTCTTAAAAAATACTTTTCGTCAAAAAAGATCTTTCGTTCAACCAAACCAAGCTTAAGTCTATAACTGTCTATTATAGGTTAATATTTAATGGAGTAACATTTAATAATAGCACTTATTGCAGCAAATCATAACAAAAAGAAGAGGGAATGAAACATAGTTAACTATCTTAATAAACCCATCGAGTTGCCACGTCGCTTCACCCCTGTGTCTGGTCAAGTGGCCTCAAACCATCAACGATAAATTACTAGTAGAATACTAGAATCGAACTACTTCTCTACTTCAAGTTGACGTGAGTGTATAGTGCACCAAATTTGAGTTGAATAAGAGAAGAAACCATGTGCATGCATACGTGTGTTAATGTACATCCAAATCTATCTCTCTAGTCTCTACTTTGAGTATTATCTTCTGCGTCACTCTTACTTTAGCCAAGCATGTGAATTCTCCATATAGCTCATCATATCGTCTTTTACAATTAGATAAATCAATGTATAACATTTTAATCTATAAATATTTCAGCATGGCAGGAGGACTTAATCTTCAGTTTAATTTTATTGGCTTCTTCAGTAATTTGATTGCCTTTTATTTTTCCTATTTGGTTTTCACTTATCTTCAATCATACATTCATACTCCCTTCGTTCCTCATATCTTTTTATCTTCCATTTTCATCTTTTTCTTAAAGTTTTGTCAAGAGTTTCTAGTCTTTCTACTTTATCTTTATCCCTACTTTGGCATATACTTTTTTTCTAATATCATATATTGCCTCATTTGCTAGTCTATTCCACTTTATTTCACCATTTTTTACAACTACGTTCCCTATTTGATTTTGAAGACAAAAGGATCCGCTTTTATTATTTATATCCTCTTTGCCTTGGTTTCATTTGCTTCAATAAATAGGAAGATTGAATCTGAAACTGATATTTTCTTCTGATTCGACAATTGATGTGCAAATAAAAATCTCCTCGAATATCTTAATCTAGAATCCAATGATATTGATAATATCAATTTAAAAGTCAGTGCAATAATTGATCCAAATTTGACTTGGAACGTGGATCTATTACGATTATTATTTTTTCTTCCTTCTAAGCCTCAGAAAGATATTCCATGTTGGAGCACAACATCTTCAAGTCATTTCTCAGACAAATCTACATTGGTTGCGCATAATTTTGACTCCTTTCAAAATTCAAAATGACGTTTCCATGGATTTGAAAGTTTGACATCCAACCTAAGATTCAAATATTTATTTGACAACTTTTACAAGATGGTCTCCCTACCAGAAAAACCTAGATATCAGGAACATTCATGTAAATGGTTTGTCCTCTATGTCACAATAATCCTCAAAATACTCATCAACTCTTTCTATCATGCCCTATTTCGCAAATCTTTTGGACAAATAATTTGGTTTCCAACTTCCTTGACACTACCATAAAACCGCATCAGATCTTATCAACTATTCAGAATTTAAAAACTGGTTGAAGTCAGACTCAAACTAGATTTGTCGTTCTCTTGTGGAGCTTATGGAAAGAGAGAAAGTTGATAATTTTTCAAGATGAGACTTTCAACCCGTCATGAGCCTTTTACAAAGCCAAACATACATACTCAGAATAAAACTTGTGCAATTTAGTTGATATACCAACACTTCTAACTATACCCCCTACCACATGCAGGTAAGGGTGTTCATTTTGGATTATTCGATCCAAAATTTCGGAGAAGTATGATCCGACTCTGATCCAAAATTTTCGGATCAGATACCCGGATTATCCGATCAGGTTTTTGGAGGAAAAATTTTATAATCGATTTTATTTAATGAAAAAATAACGGATTTTTCGGATCGGATTTTCGGATATCCAAAAAACAACCGATTTTTTAAACATATTTCGGATTTTTTCAGATATCCGAGGGGCCAAAAGGGTGATCCGAATTCGATTCGGATTATCCAAAATACTATATTTCGGATCGGATATTTATGAACACTCATACCTGCAGGTCCCCTCACATGTCCGATGGAAGGCCACACCAAAAAATCTCATCAAACTCAACTTTGGTAAGTGATAGGCTAAAGTCGTATCACTTATTCAAAGATAAATCCTAAAGTCCTCTAACAATAATAGTCAAGGGAAGTAGGGTCGAGTCCACAGGGAGACAGAGTTTCTATGTTAATATTCAATCAAATAACTACTTCAAATAGAATCAGATAAGAGAAACTGAACTACTAACTAAACTATAGAAAATAGGAATTAAACTGAGATCTAATTATGGAATAAAATCTCAGAGTATTAGTTCGGTCCACCATGATTATACCAATCAAAGAGGTTCAACTACTACCAAAATATAGGTCAAGAGTCGATGGATTAGAGCATGTGCTTAGCTATGGTTAAGTCTCAACGCTCATAGTTCAACATACGTCGCTTGTTCACTAACGTAATTAGAAATACTGGTGTGTCCTAGGCCTCTAATCGTAAGACGGGTCTGTACGAACAATTATTAACCACAAGCAATCAAAGAAATTGACCACTAACATTAATTACTAATCAAGAACAAACCACACCACAATCGCTCAAATCAAGCCCTAGAAATAATCAATAGAGATATAATCAACAATCATAATATAAACATGGCTTCCCTATCTAATACCCTAGAAAGGAATCTACCAAGACATGATTAAACTAACAAAAATAATTATAATACGAAACCCTAAAAATTGCATCATGAAATAATCAATAACTAAACTAGAACAATTAAGTAATATTAATAAAGCAATAAAAGAGAAAAGATTACCAATTGACTGAAAGCAATAACTTTTATTGAAATGAACCAAGGTTTGATCTCCTCTACAATGAAAAACTAAGTAAAACGCTCTAAAAGCTTTCTCAAAGTGTTTAAGATAATGAAAGATAGTTGCAGAAATAAACTACAGAGTATTTATATTAACCTAAAAAAGAAAGTAAAATAAGACGGAAAAAAAACGAAAATCGCCCCTCCGTGTCTTCTGCCCAATCGGGCAAAGGGCCGCCCAATCAGATCTGGGGATCTCAGCTTCAACAACACAAATCAATACGTCCACCCGATGGGATCGGGTGAAGCCACCCGATCGGGGCCGCAACCCTGATACCCGATCGGGCGAGGCTGCCCGATGCCATCGGGCCAAGTTTCCTCTAGAGTGCCTTCAAAACTTCGTATTTGGCTAAGTGTATCTCCGCCCGATGGGATCGAGCCAGAAATCTACTAAAAATGGTTGAGATCGAAGATCGACACGCAATCGGGCGTCTGTTGCCCGATACCATCGAGTCAAGCCTAATCTGGGCTGCTTCTTAGCTTGGCTTCAGAAGCCAAGTTATTCGAGAATTCTTCTTCTTAAGAGGCTCAAATACGATCTCGAGACCTCCTATATGCCTCATAACTTCTCCGCTACAATGTGGTGGTCAAAATGACAGAAAATAAGGAGTTTTTCCCTAAAACATGCTAACTTTATAAAACAACCAAGCCACAACTATATCGAAATAATTAGCATCAATGGCTCCTAAGAGCGTCAATATCACACATTTTAGCTTGTAAATCAAGGGAAACACTCTATATGAAATCTTTATATCAGTAAATCATCCACATTGTCTTCATTAGTGGCTGACATTGTTCTTCCGAAAATGACAGAGGTCAAATATTCAAAGTCATCGCTTACGATTTGGGACGCTCTTCTCCACTCATCGTCGAAGCTACAGTACTATGCAATTGGCTCTTTCAAGCGATGAATATGGGAATTTCAGATCTACTGATTGAATGTGATAACCTAGTAATAGTCAACATCATCAAAGACATCTTTAATACTCCTGGTGCATCTAGACGCTTATAAATGATATCCGAGATTTATTGTCGCAATTTTGAACTACCTTCATTGTCCATGTTTTTTCGTGAAGCCAATCGTGTAGCAGATATCTCTCAAAATAAGGACATCATCTTTCAATAAAATCTCATTCATATGATATCTTGATGACCAACAATTGTGTATTTGTTCCCTTTTAGATAGTTTGGGATACGCCTTTAACAGAAGGGTTAAAGTTTACTTGTATCTTTCAAACAAAAAACTCCTAATTCCCAAAACATATATAAGGGGAAGGTCCACTAAAAGCAAAGATCACGAAGGCCATGCCACTATACTATGTAAAGTATCAATAGGGACCATATTTTCTATCTAATGCTCTATTTTCGTCAACTCATTTTAATAAGTTTAGTAAAATTAAGTTCAATTAAGCGAAATAAGTTTAGTTCAGTACTATAAGTTCAGTTTAGTATAAATAAGTTAAGTTCAGTAATAATCAGTTACAATCCTTAATAAATTGTTAAGGAATTCATAAAAATAAGTTCAATTTAATAAAATAAGGTCCAGTTCACCTTAAAATAATAATATTCAGTAAAAATAAGTTCACTTCAGTAAAATAAGTTCGGTTAGTAAAAATAAGTTCAGTTTGATAAAAATAGTCCAGTTCAGTAAAAATCAGTAGTGCGAAGAAGGAAAAAAACAAGATTAATCAGTAAAAATAAGTTCAGTTCGACAAAAATAAGTTCAATTCAGTAAAAATAAGGTGAATTGAACAAGACCTAAGTTTAGTTTACTACCTATAAATTCTATTCAATAAAAATATATTCAATTCATCAAAATTAAGTTGACAAAATAAATTATTTGGACCTGGAATACAACCTTAATAAAAGTAGTTGAAGCTTCTTCACGCAAAGTAGATAACTTAAAAATATTTTGCTCATAATTCGAGTACATAAAAATAAATTGAATCATCCTTTTTCCAAAAGAGAAATGCTTCTACTTCTCTTTGATATCTTTTGTTTGTTTGTTGTGGAGGTCTATTCGAAGGGGCACATAAGTATATAATGTGTTTTACTCTTTTGTTTGAATCTTACAAATTCCTTTTTGGTGAGGTAAAATTCAGTATCCCTTTCGCAAGCACCGAAAAGCTAGAGTTGAAAATTTTCCGGATGAACAAACGAACCATTACAATACAAACTAGATGGTCCAAATCTAAGCGTTCCAATTCCAATGTAAGTAGAAAATTAGCAAAATTTGAAAATGAAAAGTTAGTTGGCAACTTTAAAGGTTAAACGATAGGTAAAATGTATTGGCACAAGAACAAAATTATGAAAAAATAGGAAATTTTGGTAACTTTTAAACATTAATAACATCAATTTACATATGATTGTGACATAAATCTCTAATGCATTTATATTTTAGACAATGTACTTAATGTTTATATACAATCTTTAAAATTGGGATTCTATATTATATCCTTATCTTATTTATTTTTACATGGTACCCTAACTTTGAATTTAACTAGTCTTATATACACGCTATGCATGCAAAATAGTAACATATAAAGATTCTGGAGAAGTGAAATAATATCGCTAAAAGATTAACATTTTAAAAAAACTAAAAATTTACTTTTGTTGATTATAGCAGTTTAACCGCTTTAACTTCCTTGATTTATTTAATTTTTTTCTTCTTTCTTCTATTTTTGGTGTTCACCTCACTTACAGCTTGTTTAGATAGCCAAAATAGTAGGGAAGGGGAGGGGAGGGGAGGGGAAGAGAGATGACAAAGATCCATTGTTTGGATACCAAGTGAGAGGTGAGGGATTTGGAAGGGAGGAAATGGAATGATCAATTTGTGAGAAATTCATCACTCCAACATTATAGAGATTTGAAATGAAACTCATTTTTATGTCCTCTCCTCCCTTTCTCTTCCCTCCCCTTCCCCTTCCCTCTATAGGTGTCAATCAAGTCATTCGGGTCGGGTCAAGTCAATTCGGGTCGGGTCAATTTTGAGGAGATGTAGCAATGTCCCTCACTAAGGATCTATTCAGTTCACCTTTTTTTACTGAAGTGATCTTATTTTTACTGAACTGAACTTATTTTTGCTGAATTGAACTTATTTTTACTGAACTGAACGTATTTTTACTAATTCATGTTGTTTTTTCGTATTTGCACTACTGATTTTTACTGAATTGAACCTATTTTTATTGAACTAAACTTATTTTTGCGGATTTGAACTTCTTTTTACTGAATTGAACTTATTTTAACTGATGCATGTTGTTTTTTTTTTTGCGCAACTGATTTTTTACTGGACTGAACTTATTTTTAATGAACTAAACTTATTTTTACTGAACTAAACTTATTTTTACTGAACTGAAGTTATTTTTACTAAATATTATTATTTTAAGGTAAATTAAACAATGAATAACTCAATGTCATTAATTTCATGAATTTTATGTAGTATATAGGAATTAATATCCAAATTACAATGTCTAGCTAACCACGAGAGTATTGTGTGTTAACAAGAAAAGGAAACTTCAAGGGTAATGGATAGAACTTTTAAAAAGATTGGGTCTAATGTAGAGATAATTGAAAAACATACTTCATGTTTTAACATAAAAAATCCCAAAAATAAATTTAAAAACGAAATAGATTTAAAATGTTTAAAAAGGGGTTCTGCATGAATTAGATTTTGCAATCAGTGGCCCTAAAAGTGGGAGTTTATTTTCATTAAAAAGGTGATGTGAAGAAATCTAAGCCTCTGGGCTCTGAGCTACACTATGCTGCTATATGCCCTCATGCTGATGACCAGGCTCCTTGTTTCCCCGGGTTTTTCGGTCACTGTTCCTCTTAAGGTATAGTTGGTACTTTTGCAATTGAGTGGGTACGTATGCTTATGAAAAACTCTAATACATAAAAAATTTAATCCTACCTCGTTAAAGACTTCTATGAGATTGAATTGAGGTGGCTAATGGGTTTACAAATAGGCCCCCTCAAGAATTATGGCCTTTTTTTTTTTTAAGAATGTGGTGGACCCTGGTCAGATCTGAACTAGCACAATTTTTTGATCTGGTGTTTGGGGGCCCGACATTTGAGAGCAGGGAGAATGGTAAGGGGATCCCCACCCCCAAATGCCCATAGTGGATTTGATCCCATAACCTTCAAGTCATGAGATCAAACCTTTACCACTAGACCAAGCCTTGCTTGGTAGAATGATGGCCTTTATGGGTGAAAATTTAGACAACTAATAAAAAATACCGAAAAGGTTATGGGTCAACGCCAGAAAAATACAAGTCAACGGCTGAAATTGAAGAAAGGTTTCTTCTTGCAAAAATAAAACTGAGTTTAAAGTTTTTTTATTGCAAAAAATGCTTTTTTTCCAACATTTAAAAGGTTTTTTTGGCAAATTTTCCTAAGTTCTAATAAATTTTAACACCTTATAAAATGACTTTCGATAAGTTTTCCATAAATTCTAATAAGTATCAATAAGTTTGTTGTCAAAAAAAAGTATCGATAAGTTTGATAAGTTCAGATCAACTAAGTGCGGGAAAATAAAGTGATGAGAATGCGCCCGAAGTTTGCAACAAGTTTATCATCTTTTGACTTACCATCATTTTTTCTCCTTTTTTTGACTCCAAAATCTCGCATGCAATGTGTCATTTTATAAGATAATGGTTACAAATTTTGTATGCCTTAACGTTTTTACTACCATTAAAAACCAAATTTTATATGCCATAACGTTCTTACTTCTTACTACCATTGAACGGGCCTTAGATTTAGCAATCAAATGATAAATCTCTTTGAGTTAAGGCATCTCTACCATTGTCGGAATTCTAATCGTCTCTACTGTACAACATGGTTTCACAAAAATACATAAACGAATGCGGTAAGAACTATACAGCCTAATATACGTATCCTACTATCAGAAATTCACGACGTCATTCTGCAAATGCATGATAGTAGAAATGAACTCATCTAAATGAGACTCTAACGGAATACCTTCTTTCAAAAGAAGGTCTTGAAGCCAACTTTAAGTAGTAAATCCAATTTAAACCATAAAGGCATTGCTGAACTCTCTTTAGCAACTTCACTAAAAATTAAATTTCATTAAAGAAACAAATTTTAATAACAGATACAACCTTCAAACCAATCTTCCCGCTTCTCCACAAACACAATCACGATGACTCGCCGTTAAGAGACTTGTGACATCTAGATTACACTAATATGCCATTCATTTTCAACTGCTAAAGGACAAAATTCACATGCTTATCAAATTTCTCAGTATTGAATTTCATCCGACATAATCAAGAAAAAAACAATCTCTAAACGCCAAAACATCTTAACATAGACAAGACCTATAATGTGGCTCTTTTACTAATTATTATGAATTAGGCGGTGAATATATATGATTAGTGCGGTATGAGAAAATGCAATAAAGACATTATGTGTTCAATGTGACCTAGTCGCAAAATGGGAGGTTGTGAGGTTCTACTTAGCCTTAAGGCGCTTCAATAAGAAAAACAAATAGGATTACAACAAGTCTCTGCAATGGTGTGATATATAGGATTATCTGATAGTTTCTTCTATGAGCTAAGAGAACTCTGAAATTAACGCAATAACCACGTAACGAGAAATTATAAGAAGGTAGAGAAAATTGAAAACAATATTTTAGCTGAGGTTTAAAACTAAAAGCTGACGAAAAAGAAGTTGCATGCCCTAGCCAAAAGATTGTCCGCATCAGTATTGGGTTGACCATCTGGATTCTAGAACAACTTTGCCTGAACACTTCTTCGAATAAGGCTTTAAGGCATAACTAAGACTCTGTTCTTTCAACTTTAATTTTGTTGATCCGAGCTCATCTAAACTTATTTGAACTTGTGGTAACTAATCCAATTTTTTTTCGTTTCTTATTAGACCCTATTTGAGTCTATTAGACTCTATTCGATCTTATTTTATCTTATTTTATCTTATTTGAGTAAACTTTATCCGACCTTCTTCGACCTTACCTGAACCTATTTGAACTTATTTGAACTTATTTTTTCCGATAAAGGCTGAAAACAGGTTGAAAAAAACGGACCCAGCTAAAATTATTCACTTAAAATGGAACTATATAAAACCATTTGGTCAATGTCATGTAAAATTGTGAGAGCATATGTAATTTGAGAGCGTGGCTTCTTAAAATACAAGCTTTCATATACTAACATTGACTCTTTAGCACTAAAGAACAGAGATCGCTCTAATTTGTCATCTTTATAATCTCATGGCTTTTGCAGAGCTGGAGAAAAAGAAAAATATAAAGGTGTGATACGCATGGATTAACAACTTTAGAAATTTAGTACTTACCAAGTAGAAAAGCGAAAAAAGGGTTAACCCAAAAGGCTAAAGTACTTAGTACTATTTTAATTACTTTGACTGGTCTCCAATGCTTATAATAGTTAGATTTTTTACAAACTCCATTGTTTCTTTGCTTGTCCTTTTTCCCACCACAATTAATTTAATTACAGGATTTTTTAGGTCGGTGGTCCAGATTATTAATAACAAGTAACGAATATTAACTAGATAGAGTATTATTTAGATTAATCTGGTTTTATTTTTCAGCAATACTGTGATTGGTTTCTCAAAATCCTTAAAAATGATTTCTTTTCTGCAATAATTCTTATTTGCCTCCCATGTTTACTAGGGGTGAGCAGAAAAGTTGGGTACCCGGTTCCTGGCCCAGAACCGGTTGGAACCAGTGGTTTCGGGTAATTGAAACTGGGAACTATCGGGACTGGGTCTAGGGATTCAAATATTGGAACCGGTTGGAAGTGGGTCCAATTCCGGGTAGTAAAATTATAGACCCGGTACCCACTGGGTACCCGGTTCAACCGCCGTTTCCAAGACCGATTTTTTTTGACATTAATGCATATGTAATGTATGCTTAAGACTTCAAGGGTTTTAAGACTAATTTGTCAATGAAAATATCAAATTATGATATGTATGATGCTTATATTTAGCTAAACAAGAAAAATATAATTTTTGAATACAACTGGATGGCGGGAAACCAGATTGAAACCGGTCAAATAGACCAAATAATAATCACTTTTGTGGGACTGGGTACCCGGTCAAGGAACCGACCGTCCCGGTTGGACTACGGTTCCAATTCCAAAAATTAAGGAACCGGTCCAACCGGTTCCTGTTCTGGTTCCAAGTTCTGGGTACCCGGTCCAACCGGTTCCGAGCAATATGATCGGGTACCCGGTTGTGCTCACCCCTAATGTTTGCGTTATTTTGTCACTTTTCCGCAGCTACTTTCCCCTTTATACACATGCTACTCCCTATTTGTTTTAAATTGTTATACTTCATCCGTTACTTTTTAATTGCAACAATTGCCAAAAAAGCAAATATCAAATTAATTGCAACAAATGTTTTCTACCGTTTTTGCATGACATTTGTTTCTATCTCTTTCTTTATCACATGCCCCCACTTTCTCCCCATCTCTTTCACACTCACACCCAAATTTTGCCCTAGGTGTCCACCCATTTGAGTTTGTTGCAATTAAAAAGAAACGGAGGTAAGTAGTTCACTTTGGGGATAATCAGAAAATTTGTGAAATCTATGCAATGATTATTGGGGGAATAAATAAAGTTGGATGAGGAATAGATAAAGAGGAGTGTTTGGCAATTGACTGGTGGTTGTTGGCTGTTGGCTTTATATGCTGGCTGGTTTGACCGGCTGTTTTTATTGGTTTGTTTGACCGGCTGTATAATTATTAGCTATTAAAAAAATTATTTGGTAAAATTGGCTGTTATTACTGGCTGTTTAGTTCAAATATGTAAGCAAAACCAAAAAGCCAACCATAAAGCTGGTAAAAGCAGCTTCTGGCTTATCAAACACTTTTTTTTGCTGTTTGACCATAAATAAAAGCCATGTGCCAAAAGTCAATAAAAAAGCCAGCCAAAAGTCATTTGCCAAACATCCCCAAAGTATGAGAGATAATGTTATATAAGTAAAAAGCATAGGGGTGGTTGAATGTTTAATATAAAAACAAAACAACAAGTGGGCCCAAAAGTATGGGAAAATGGAATATAGAGATGTGAAAATTTACCAAATATAGTAAAAGTGAAAGTGTAATAATTAAAAAGAAATGTTCTAAAAAGGAAGGTGTAAAAATAAAAAACAAAGGAGGGAGCATATTGTAAGACGTAAAATTTTATATGTTATCATTAAAAATAAAAATGGGAGAGTATAAGGCAAGACCATTGACATATATTATAACCAGTCAATATGCACGCGATGATGCCTCGTGCGAAAAATTAATATGTAAGAATTCGGAAGAATCTACATTGTAATTTTTCCAGTAGGAAGTGTATACATAATTTTCATACTTTTACAAATAATCGTTAAGTTTTTTTTTTTTGATGGTGTAATTGTAATCTCAAAAGAGTTTAAATAGTGAAATAACTAACATACAACAAAAAGAGTAATAAATATTAAAGAATAGATTAGCAATAGTGATTTAAATACAAAACGCAGAAAACAAAAACAAAAAAAATTACAAAAGATTAGATGAAAAATGTCTTGTAGCATCATCACTCAAGATTTTGATGGCATTAATATCTCCGTGATTTTTGATGTTATATGTGGCCAACCATGAATGTCAGATTTGATTCATTCACTACTTATCTATTAAGATATAAAGGAAAATTAAGAAATTTTTTGGTTTAACTTTGCGAAAGAATATGTAATTGATAATTATGGGTAGTTATTAAATAAAAATAGGAATAAATCATGGAGATAATAAGTTTAATTGTTTTAGTAATCACATTTACTTGATAGAGAATAATGTCATTATTAGGCCTACAACTAAAAAAAATTAATCATATGAGATCACCCATAGTAACACTGATTAAAGAATAAATAAAAGCCTATAAAGAGGCCCTAGGATGGCCGGTGATAAGGTGGATTTAGATACAGCCTGAGTCTCCACTGATATGTGTATTTATATATAGGGTTTTAGCTCATAATTTTTTATGCAATTTGAAGTCTTTATACTTGTGAGCTTTGATGTGTTTGGACTTGGTTCCTGTTTTGAGCTTTTATTGTGCAACTAGGCGTCGAGACTTTTATCTAGCCATGAAAGGCAAGTCCAAGATCACGAATGGCATAAGGGCCGTTTAGTAGCACTTGTGAAGCCCCGAGCTTGAAAATTGGGAAATAAGTAAAATAGGCTTCTCTGGTAGTCCATGGGGAACAACTCGGTCTGGACAATGTATTTTTGTGGGCTTATGCAGTAAGTTATTACTGCTTGATTGATAGGGCAGATTGACCCAATCCGGCACGTGACAATTCGGTCGAGCAGGAGACAACCCGATCTGGCAAAGTCGCTCAAGTGACCGGCGAGGGATTTAGGCATTGCAAGAAAACTTATCGTCCTCCGACCCGAGCGGTCTTCTCACTCGGTTGACCGGCTTCTCAGGAATGCTATTATTTGGATGGTTTTTCATTTTTTTCGCCTAAAACTCTAAATACCAAAGTATAATTTCGTTTTAGATATCTTTCATTATTCCATATTTTTGAATTCTACTTTTTAGCTTTTCGTAGTTTTATCCCAAAACCTAACTTTAGAATATTGGATACTTTGTATATAGAAAGACATTTATTACTCTGCTCATCATTGGGTGAGTAATTTATCTTTATTGTTTATTTCTTAGCTTTAATTTCAATCCTTTGATTGTTAATCATGAATGCTAGAGTATAATTGCTTCTTATTTCTTTAGTCAAAGAGCGAGTAGTTTAATTATAGGGATAAGTGAGGGAAGATGTTTATGACATGTTTTTTTTTTCAAATTCTATTTGGCATTTGAGTTCTCACTAGAGTGATTCCATTTCATTTGAAATCATTGTTTAATTTATGTAATTATGCAATATCATGAGTTATTATCTAGCTATTGAATAAATTGAAAGATCATATACTTTTAAAGGTTAAAAAACCTGGTGAGTCGGATTATATTAGTGGTCATACTACGTTTGTTATTGATTCAAGATTTTTAAGACCCCACCAGAGGATTCACCCTTTTCGCTAATTGCTCGAACTATACATAGCCACCAACTGGAATAAATCAAGAGTACAACATCCCTAGGAAGGGGCTTACCTTCTAGGAAGGGCCTCCCCAATGCCTAGGGACTCTAAGATAACAAAAAATAAAATAATCAAATCATGACAATCAAAACATCTCAGCATAGTGTCCTAAATGTTTATAAACTGATTTATTCCATGTTTTAATTGTGCTCTATTTAGTCTAGTTAAGTTAATCAAATTCCCTTTTCATCTTGCATATCTATATACTTAAACATTCACTATTGAAAATCTTTCTCCCTGTTGGACCATAGTCGCAAAGTTTGATCTTTGCTAACAACAGACTTCCCGTAATATCTCTCATTGAAATATAACATTCATCTAAAAACCCTTTATATGAGAGAAGTGTGTGAACATTACAAATCGAGTTAGTGTATACAATGAGCACTCCGGGTGCTTCAAATAACGTTTTATGCTCAGTGGATTCAAAAAAATACCACGACACACCAAATTCTAAAGGCCTTCTCATTTCTTTCATGTTTCGTTTTTGTAGTCTTGAAACACACAATGTATTTTCAACACAAGCCCATTAATTAAAGATTTTAAGGGAAGCTCCCATTCATTTCTCTCACTTGTATACATTATAGGGTAAGCTCACCCATCCTTTCCCCTTATGCCCAAATTCAATACTTCAATGTTCAATTACAAGTCTTGTAAAACAATCGACCGGGTCAAAGACGACTCGTTTATTCCAAATTTTTATCGTTCGTATTTAATTAGGATTTGTGTGATCTCTCTTATTTTATGGACTTTATATATATATATATATATATCATTTTTCATTTTTGATCTCAAGGTTTGACTATTTTGAAGTCAAAGATTATAAATACTTGATTTATATTTGAAAGAGTCAAGTTATTCAAAAGTTTGGCTTTTAAAGTTTTTAAATGACTAGTCGTCAAAAGAGTTGCGAAGCTCGTTCTTAATGTTTAGTGTTGGTCCAAGCCCGATCTTTTCTACAATCTCAACCAATTTGACCTCAAGCCCTTGCTTAATGAAACTTTTGAAATAACCCTACTAGGTTTCTTAGTAGTAGCAAACCCAATTTTTTTTCTCTTTTTTCAATATATACCATGACCTTGTGTAGTGAGAGATGCGTAAAGAATAAACAATAGGAGTGTTGACATGCGAAACTATATTTCTATTTATAATATTATTTTCGTGCAATTCTTACCATAATTTATAACAATTTATCTTGTAAAGAACCGCCTAATTTTAAATTAAACAACAATTCAAATCCGATATTATAAATAGTGTTAAGATAAAGTTAAATGGAATGAGTTGTTAACAGAATATGGGTTTAAGTTGGTCTAATTTTTAAGTAAAAGTAGATTGTCTCTTTCAATAATTTGTGAATCTATAATCGGGTGCGAACTGCTAATGAAATTAAGAATAACCATCGCACAACTGATATGTTTCTCCGTTCTATTTCAGAATCATCTATCATATGTTAAAAAGTGTGGCAAGAGTTGTAATGCACCACGACCACGTCATCATCTTTCTTTCAATAGCATTAATAAATATCTAAAATTATATCAGAAAAGGGAAATCAAGATTTGGCAAACAAAATCAATTAGTTGCGTTTAATCCATGATCAATAATCAATTTCTAATATGCTTTATAATTTATTCAAAAAATGGCATATTTTAATCCCCAAATTTAAGTACATAATTTTCAAAGCTATAATGTCGACATAGTTAGAAAATAACTTATTATACAATTTAGGAAAGGTTTGAAAATAGAATACCAATGAATTGAGAAAACGTTTTATAAAAAGAATTCCTATTATATCTAATAAAATAATGAAATGTTTTATAAACTCAACATGGAAGCTGATAATTTAATAAATTTCCATAGCCCAAGAAGATGGGCGCTTTTTAAAAGAAAAGTAAAAAAATTTAAATATAATTTCAAAATTATTCAAAAAATCCATTTCATAAACCCACTAACTAATTAAATTACCAATCATATTTTTGACATAATTATGAAATAACTTATTAATAACTTTGAGTGTTTTTTCTACAATTAATATACAGTGACCTATAATTGAAAGGTATAATTTTTATCACAAATTAGATAAAAAACAAGATAAGATTAATTAGATAAATGTAAAATAATAAATTATATTCTACAATTTATAAGAGGTAATTAAGAAATGACAAAATGGATTGATAATTATTAAAAGACATTGTATTCAAAGAAATCAAAGAAAAAGAAACAAATATTATACAAAAATTAAAATTTCTTTTAGAAAAATTGATTACATGAACATAGGAATAAGTATGAGATTGCATAAAGAAATGACGAAAATTATATTAAAAAAATTGAATTTACATAAAGAGATGACAAAATAATAAAATAAAATGATATTATTATTATTATTATTATTATTATTCAATAAGGATTACATTTCATGAACATAAAAAAAATACAAAACAATCTCATTCTCCTTGAAGTGTTATTTTCATTAAGAAATTTTGATTAGATGAACATATTGAATAAGTATGAGATTGAATAAAGAAAATGATAAAATGATATATTAAGATTACGTGTTGTATGCGTAGCGTATTACAACTTTTTATGGTGTTGCAACGCTCTCACGTCCAACTCCACAACATACCATCTCGGCACAACTAGAGACACATGAGGAAATGACAAATGAATAAATAAAAGAAAATTCACATTTGGAGAATTCAATAATTACATATTACTATATGCAGATAAAAAGAAAATATAAAACCAATATGGAGAATTCATCCAATCTTCTTCGAATTTGGAGAGACAAACAACTTACCAACCTTTTTTCAATCGAATTTGGACAATCCCATCCAATTTTCTTCTTGGAAATGAATGAATGGCACGTACAAAAATTTGAGAGAGGAAGAGATTAGAATGAAAGAGAGGCTAGATTTAATTTTTAGGGTTAAATGAAAATGAGATTACCAAGGGAGATAATATATAGATAGGAGATTAGACATATTAGCTTAATGACACCTGATACTAATAGGATTCCCATTGTGACACGGGTCATGAATTAATGCCATGTCTCCATGTCATAATGAATTTTCTCGTAGTATATAGTATGATGATTAATAAAACTTGTCGTTTGAATGATAATTTCTGATGGGTTAGGCGGGAATGAGATGGGTATGGGCATATCCAATTGAGTGGTAGGAACTAGAATGAGGATGGTTCTAAGGACATACTCGCGGGTGCAGGTATAAGTATGAGATTTGCATCTGCCTTGAATGGTGACTGGTAAGTAGGTAGTAGTATTAAAATTTTAAGTGGGTATGAGCATGAGGGGCGGAGACAGAGGGGGCTGCGTGGGGCGGTCGCCCTAAAAGGTCCAAAAAATTTAACGATATGTAGAATCTAATGTAATATAATATCACTAAATAGATTTGGTGTTTAGTTGGTTTATATAACAAAGATAGAATAAACAACTCATAAAATCCGGTTCAAATCTCTCTATACCAATATTTTTTTCCTTTTCATCCAATATCATATTTCAAGTTGTTGATTCTAGCCCTTATTTGAAAATTTCGTCTCTACCATTGAGCATGAAGGAGGGGGATCTCCTTAGCCGTCCAGCCCATTTTGCCATATCTAAATTGGACTATTAGTATGTACTTTTTCTTAAGTGACAATTATTGAGCAAACCTACTACTCATCCCAAAAACTATTAAGGGGGATAAAGGAAAGAAAAAAGGAGAAAGCAAACAAACTCTCCGATTACCGCCTGAGCCCGGATCTTCCGCGACGTTGTTTGTTTCAGACAAATTTTCTGCTTGCCTCTCTTCCTCACTAGCTAAAAAGCACCCCTATCCCCACCTCTTTTGTTTTTAATCTCACTCTCTGTCTCACAAACTTACAACTCACACTAATTAACTAATTGGTAAATATTTGTTTCGTTAAAATAAGTTTGTAAAAGAAAAATAATAGAGAAATGGTTCAGATAGGTATGTTACTTTCAACTGATTTAGGCATTAGAGTTTATTTCCAAATTCTATTTATGCGAAGGTTAAATCTTATTTTTGCTTATTTTTTTATCTGAATTGATATTTATAACAATTTATGTGAACTTAATGATCTGATTAAAGTCTTGTTCAGTTACCTTCCAAATAATAATATTCAGTAAAAATAAGTCAGCTCAGTAAAAATAAGTTCGCTCTAGTAAAACTCAGTAGTACAAAGAAGAAATAACAATATGAATCAGTAAAATATGTTCGGTTCTGTAAAAATAAGCTCAGTTTGGCTAAAAATAAGTTCAGTTCGGCACAAATAAGTTCTGTTCTGTAAAAATGAGTGCGGTTCAGTAGAAATAAGTTCAGTTCAGTAAAAATAAGATATACTTAAACAGGGCTGAAACCGGAAATCAGATGTAAAGGACGAGACCTAAGTCCAGTTTAACACAAATAATAAGTTTAGTGAAATAAATTATGAACAAAAGTTTTAAGTTAAATCATTAAAAATAAGCTGATGTCGACAATGACTTACCATATTTTATTGTTTTTTGCCTTTTTCGAAATAAAATTATATAATTACTTAAATTATATGACTTTGTAAGAGCAATCACAAATATCATACACATAAAGTGGCTAATCTAAGGCTCTACTCATTTGAAGTGGTATTGAGCTGAATTAAAGTAATTTTATTAGATAAAAAGAACTAAACAAAACTAAAATTAATGAAAGTAAACTAAAATATATATATTTTTTAATTAATCCACTTCAAAAGCACAAGGTCTAATTGGGGCATTATGTTTTAAAAATGTTGTTATTTAATTCTTATAGTCTTACCAAGTTACCATTGTTGGTGCTACGTATGTGGGAGTGTATCTGTCTCTCTGGTTTTACGCCGGTTGGCACCCAAGACCGCCCTTTCGTCCCCTATAATCCTCCACATCTTCCCTTTTCTTTCTTTCCTTTCTCTCTCTTCTTCTCTTCACTACATTCCATTTTCTTCATTTACACTTTCAAAACCCCCTTCTCTCCTCTACTTTTCGTTTTCACCTTCATTTCATATCATCACTTTGTGTTTAATTCCTTGCATGCATTAATCAACTATTCTCCTTCTTCATCATCCTCATTTATTGATTATAACTTCGTTCGTATCGCATGTCTTCATCTTCAAACCCATCACCATACTACTTAAACTAACCCAAACTTCTCTCTCATTCTACAACTTTAATTTATAAACCTTGTTTTTTTTACTAAAAATGGCACCAGCAGCTGCAAGTATTAACTGGCTTTCCTTCTCTCTTTCACCTATGGAAATGTTAGCTACTTCTCATCATCACCAATCTCCTCAGATTAATCTCCTTCTCCTATCTCTAACTCTTCTCATATTACTTTCTTGACTCTTTCTAGCACCTCCAATGGTATGTATCTTCTTCATTTTCATTATTTTTGTTGTTCTTACTTTTATGGGTTTTCCACTTTCCATTAATGGGTTTATCTTGTAATTCTATATTTAGTGCCAGCCACCTTGATAGTGCATAAAATCAATCATCGGCCTCCAACCATCAGCTTGACCATTTTGGTTTTTAATCAACTATCTGCTTTTGTTTGAGTTGGTTCCTTACTGTACCTAAGTTGTCGTTGAGACTTCTGATTTTCAACTATTAATTTAGACTTTTAGTTGAGTCGTTCTCCAATGTACTGTACCTACATCAGGTGAGTCGTCCATTAATCTCTAATCGTACATTGTTTGTTTCAACAGATTGGGGAACCAGAAAGCTTGAATGATGGAATGTACACCGACCCTGTAGTAGACCAACAGATAGACAACAACAACCACCAGCACCACCACCACACATCATCCACGGTGCCGAAACTAGAAGACTTCTTCGGCGGTGATCACACCAACAATAATAATAACGATAACAATAACAATACGGGATCACACAACAGCCAAGCCGAAACGACGACACAAGACTCATCATCTCAGTTAACTCACCTCTTGAGTCACACCACTACCACAACTCAGCACCTAGCTACTTCACTAACCATCAAGATCTTAAAGCAATGGGCTCAAACCACCGAGGTTTCAAGCCGCGTTCTCCGGCTAACTCGGGCTCTGAAGTGGATGACTCAACTTTCAACTCATTTAGGGTGCAGTGGGAATGGGACTGGAGTTTGTGGGTCAGTCTATTGAGTCAACTCACACCGAGTTGGTACCGAGTTTTAATAATAATAATGGTGGGAATTTGTCGCTTGCCGTTATTCCGCAGAGTGTGAAAAATCTATTGTTGCTGTTGAGTCTGATAATATGTACAAGAAAATTTCTGATACTTTTGGTCAAAGAACCTCCATTTACAGAGGCGTTACTAGGTACTTTCTTTTTAATTTAAATATTTTTTATTTGGAAAAATGGTTGCAAATGGGATAACAATTAATTAATAATATGATTACAGGCATAGATGGACTGGTAGATATGAAGCACATCTGTGGGTAATAGTTGCAGAAGAGAAGGCTAGAAAAGGGCGTCAAGGTAATTTACAATTACATCTATTTTATTGAATTCAATTTCATTACTTTATATTGCCCTCTTTCAGAGAAGTTTTAATTTCTGAAAAATGTGGATTAATTAATATATTTGTATAATTATGGTATATTTGGAAAGTGTCATAAGTCTAATGAACCCAAAAAGATATACCTTGAATTTCTATGTTAGGAAGATTATAGTGTTGATAACACATGTCTCATTATATCTATATTTTTCAGTATCAACCTTTTTATAATGTTACTTACACAGTGTTGCGAATATTAGCTGTGGAAGTTGTCTGTTCAGATGCACTAATAATTTAGTAATAGTACTACTAATAATGAGAAACTACCTTCAAGTTAATTAATTACTAGGTAGTATACACAGTTGCCCCATATGTTTATCGACACATAAGTATATTACAGTTACAAAATATCTGTATTTCGAAAAATATGACCGCCGAAGTACATTATACACTTGGGTAAAAATGTAGTATGAATAATGTAAAAAAGTATAACGTGTCTGGATTCAAAAGAAAAGGATGGGTTGCATAAGAAAGATACATGCAACAAAGAGATATAATTAAATGAGAGTACATATTCAAATCTAGTTGGATATAGAGGATATAGGGAGTAATTAATTGAGTAGTACTACAGTAATAGTATCTAAATCAATCAAAATAATAAAGGTTACTACCTTTATTTAAGTTAACAATAAATATATGATTGATTTGATGTAAGTGGTAGAGGAGGTAATGCACTATGCAGTAATGAGTATGTATGCATATGAAAATATTGTACTATTACTGCCAACGTGTCCACTTCTTACCCCCAAAAAAACTGCAATGGTCTGAAACCCTTGCTTTCATTTCTTTCAATTCACTGTTTTACTAATCAGTCAGAAATATGCCGCCATTTTTGCTTCTTTTTTTTTTATTTTTTACTCTCTTTGTAAATCTGGGGAGTTTTTGCTTTCTTTCATTTCTGTCTTCTCTCTCTTTTCTTTTGTGTTTCTTTGGTCAGGCCGAAAGCAAAAGTTGAAATATACAAGTTTTTTAATACGCGCCAGCTGCCACATTTTATGTACTTTTGTTACTGGACTGGTTACTGTGTAATGCAAAAGCTCTTTTGTTGTTCTCTTCATTTTGGGCCTTATTGAGTCTTTACTTGGGTGGGACACTAATTTATAACTTTGATCTTTGCTTGGAACTAGAAATTTTCATTCTTACCTCGAGTCTGAACTTGCACGTATTATTTTTTCAAATGTACGTAATAATGTGGGGTGCTCGGAAAGAGTTAGATTCTTTTCTTAAAATATAAGCACTGATCTAAGAGTTGGACCTCTGGAGAGATTGATTATGCCCGACTATCTCAGATAGTCTTGGACTAATATGTCAAAATTTTGGCTTGAGGATTGGAAAAATGCATCACTTGTTTTGTACTTCTTCCGTTTTTTAGTTGATTTGTTTCTTTGGACAAATTGGAAAAGACATGGTAGTAATTTGTTACCCACTCTGTTATTTATTAGCTTAACGCTTTGACAAGTTTGACTTAACATTGGCATAGCTCAACAACATTGAATTTTAAATTTTTGAATTAGTAAAAATTATAAATATTTGAGATTTGGTTGATATACATTGAGGAAAATCGGTGAATATTCAAACCGTGTCAAAGTAATAGTGTCACAACTAATAACAAATAATATTTAGTGACGATATCAAACGTGACCTTGATATGGAGCTGGAGTTGCGAACTATGATGAATGCGGCTAAATAAGTATAGGATGCTGGAAATAGACCGATTTTCTATTCCCCATCAATAAAAATTTGCAAAACTGTAGATGAAGGAAGTAACAAACGTTTGACGTGGTTTCTATTAAAAGTGAAAGTATCTTGCATCAAGATTCTTGGTGAAATGGGATGAGCCCCATCTAAAGGCGGTCAAAGATCCTCTTCAGATCACCCTTAAAGGGGCCTTTAAGTTCAAACATAGTGTCCCTATAGTTCATAGTTTAACATACTAGAGTAAATAAGTAGTCTAGTTTGTGTACTCTTATCTATTTGTAATTGTAATCAGCAGTTTAGAGAGTAAATCAGTGACTCGTGACTTAACCTGAGAGCGGTTCCACATGTAAAGAAAAGAGACAAAAAAGAATGGATGTGGTGACAAAAGGTTTTTACAAGCCAGCCTAGTCGTAAGGGCTGATTGTCATTCACTTTCTTACACCGAAGTCTGTACACATACTGCTAAAATTTCACTCTCCTTCTTTTCCTCCATTTCTTTGCTTTTGCTTTTATTCACTTTTTTAATCCTTCTGTCTCTCTTCATCCTCTTTGATAATAGTAGTCCAATCTATTTGTTTGACCAAGCCATATATTTGCCTCCATTCCTGCACTAAAGACACTAGCCCACAAATTAGGCCACACCTTTTGTATGTAGCTTATGCATTTTAAACTACATATTTTACTTAATAGTAGGAGTAACACTTTTGGTAGGGTGGTTAAGTTATTTGTGCTAATTCCCTTGTTTTCTGGACTCGGTCTATGTTGTTCGAGACAGTTTAACAGAGATTGGTATAATGTGCAACTTGTTTGTAGTTACTTCCATTAAGCAAAAGAATACGGAAAACGAATACGTAGGGTGCATTTTTTTTATCTGATTATACTTATCCGGATTTATGGGTGCCGAACTCGATGTAATTTGAGCTTTTGTTGTGAATTGAACTTGGGTCCCTACTTGTTGGCCATGAACTTAACTTACGAGGCTGTTGTGTCCGGATCCTAACTTATTTGAACTCATTATTCCTGAAATAGTTAAATTTAGTAAGTAGAACAAAAAAAAGTCTACTTCATTGTTTCCCGAACTGGGATGTAAATGCCATAGTTTAATCTTTATCTTGTAAGTTGGGTCGCACCTTGCACTTCTAATGTGTTTACTTACTGATCTTGAACTGCATGAATATTTCTTATCAATTGATGTCCATGCTTTTCATTTTGTCCATATAAACTTGTGTTATTTGCCAGAATTCTTTCTTGTCTTAACATTCTCTTTCCTCTTCCTTTTTGGCATGGTTTGCGAACTGTTCGTGGCGGACTTTCATGAATTTGCAGTCTATTTGGGTGAGTCATTTACCCTAGAACATTTGCGACTTTATTTCTGAATTATAAAGTTTATTGGGTGGAAATGTTTTAAATGACAAGATTATTACGTAAGCTAAACGAAGTGAGAAAATGTTTTCCATGTGAAAAATGACAAGATTATTATACATAAGCTTAAGGAAGTGAGAATTTCTTGTCCATTGTCTAGGTGGGTATGACAAAGAAGAAAAGGCAGCTAGGTCTTACGATTTGGCAGCTCTAAAGTACTGGGGTCCCACTGCCACCACTAATTTCCCGGTATTTTGCCTATCCTTTTTGAATTTCAAGTTATTCTAATTACACTTAATTGCTAGAGAGCTGACTTAAACTTAAACAAAATCGTTATTATTGGTTTAATTGTGTCCATACAGATATCAGATTACACTAAAGAATTAGGGGACATGAAACATGCGACAAAACAAGAATTCATCGCTTCTCTCCGAAGGTCGGCTTCTTGCCAAATTCTTACATTTTTGTACTAGTTTTTTTCCGCACTATTTCTGATTTGTTATGTCGTAATTTTGCAGGAAAAGTAGTGGTTTCTCTAGGGGTGCATCTATTTACCGGGGTGTCACGAGGTATGAATAATTCTATACTGTTGTTCGAGCTCTTCGGTCTTGATTTTTTATTATGCATAGTTACGTTCTCAACGACTTATCAAAGTATTCAAATTATCTCTTGATGTACAGGCATCATCAGCAAGGGCGTTGGCAAGCGAGGATAGGTCGTGTTGCTGGCAATAAAGATTTGTATCTTGGAACATTTGGTATGTTCATTTACCCCTTTGTTCCATCTTACAAATAATTAGATACAATTTCAGTATCTCATCCCCGATTTTCTATGTTTTTGACAGCAACCGAAGAAGAGGCTTAGCTCGAGGCCTATGACATAGCAGCAATCAAGTTCAGAGGTGTGAATGCTGTGACCAACTTCGAGATGAATCGATATGATGTAGAAGCCATCCTTAAGAGCAACCTTCCTATCGGCGGGGCTGCCAAGCGCTTGAAGCTAGCTACAGAGGCGGCTGATCAGAAGCCGACCCTCAGCCTAGACCAACAGTCTCATTCTAGCAACGGGAGCAGTGGTGGTACAAGTAGTACCATCAACTTTGCTGCTATTCAATCAGTCCCTCCCATCTCATGTGCCGTGCCATTTGATCCCGCAACTGCCATTTTCCATCAGAACCTGTTTCATCATCTGAATTCCAATGGTGGGGCACAAGCGATTGCATCCGAGTCTTATGGGTCCGGGTTGACTTCGGTGGCTCCAATGATGTCGTTGATGCCACAGACGCCTGCAGAGTTTTACATATGGCCTCATCAATCATATTAACGAGATGATAGACTGATGGGGTTTTGGCAGTTTAGAAGGGGTTTTAGTTTTTAGGTAATAGTTCAGCTTAATTAGTGCTATTGATTAAAGAAGAAGCTAATTTTGAATCCCAGAGATGTCTCTCCTATTAACAGGTAATTTTCCCTATCGCTTGTTCGCAGCTGACCGAAAATCGTCGTTTAAACTTAGCATCTGACCCATTTAGCCTCTTAGTGTAGTGATTAACCTTCGACAAGGCTGGCGATAATAGATATCTGGGGGTTTTGTTGTAAGAGTTGGTAGAGATTAGAGGCGAATACTGGAAATTTTTGTGTATGTATAGCTTTATTTCAATAGCTGGATGACTAGATTGGTGAAATGGATCGTCTTAGAGATGTCCATGGAAAAAAGAAAGTGAAAGGAAAAATATGTTTTTATCTTTATTCGTCTCTTACAATTTAGTTACTGTTACAATTTACAATATCATTTCAAGCACCATAGTCAGTCCATTGCAAAGTTGTTGTTTCAAATTTCCTCTGCACATACTTGTATAACTCATTCTCACTCTCTCGAACTCATTCATGTACTCCCTAAATATTTTCGCTGTTCACCTCCCTAGATCATCGCTTGTGCACCGGCAAATTCTCACTACTATAACCCTGGGGTTTTCTGAGTAGTTTGGGCTATACTGCGAGTCTCTGACCATTGACATCGGATTTTGGGCAATATTGACCTACAAACTGAACATGGAAGATGAGAGCACATCCTTTACTGGAAACTACAGTAGCGGGTAAATTTTGTTTTTACAATTTTTTTGAGATAAATGTATTAGGGACGGATTGTATAATCCTTCGGGAGTTGGTCATGTGATGCGCGTCGCAATTCCGGTTAGTTTGATATATCATGGTCGTCAATCGGATAACCGTAGAGAAAGTTACGGGCAAAAAACCGCCTATGGGTAAATTATTGTTTTTACAATTTTTTTTGAGATATAAGGGACTGCTTGTATAATCGTTCACGAGTTGGTCATATGATGCGCGTCGCAATTCCGGTTAGTTTGATATATTACCGACCTCAACCGGATAACCGTAGGGAAAGTTACGGGCAAAAAACAACCCATGGGTAAATTATTGTTTTTACAATTTTTTTTGAGATAAATGTATTAGGGACGGATCGTAGAATCCTTCGGGAGTTGGTCATGTGATGCGCGTCGCAATTCCGGTCAATTTGATATATCATGGACCTGAATCGGATAACCGTAGAGAAAGTTACGGGCGAAAAACCGCCCATGAGTAAATTATTATTTTTACAATTTTTTGAGATAAATGTATTAGATACGGATTGTATAATCATTCGGGAGTTGGTCATGTGATGCGCGTTGCAATTACCGACCTCAATCAGATAACCGTAGGGAAAGTTACGGGCAAAAAACCGCAAATAGGTAAATTATTGTTTTTACAATTTTTTTGAGATAAAAGTATTAGGGACGGATTTTATAATCCTTCGGGAGTTGTTCATGTGATGTGCGTCGCAATTCCGGTCAGTTTGATATATCATGGACCTCAATCGGATAACCGTAGCGAAAGTTACGGGCAAAAAACCGCCCATGGGTAAATTATTGTTTTAACAATTTTTTTTGAGATAAATGTCTTAGAGACGGATTGTATAATCCTTTGGGAGTTGTTTTTTTCACGTGATGCGCGTCGCGATTCCGGTCAGTTTGATATATCGCCGACCTCAATCGGATAACCGTAAGGAATTACGGGCAAAAAACCACCCATGGGTAAATTATTGTTTTTACAATTTTTTTGAGATAAATGTATTAGGGACGGATTGTAAAATCCTTTAGGAGTTGTTCACGTGATGCGCGTCGCAATTCTGGTCAGTTTGATATATTACCGACCTCAATAGGATAACCGTAGGGAAAGTTAGGGGCAAAAAACGCCCATTTGTAAACTATTACAATTTTTATTAGATAAATGTATTAGGGACGGATTGTAAAATCCTTCGGGAGTTGGTCATGTGATGCGCGTCGCAATTCCGGTCAGTTGGATATATCATGGACCTCAATCGGATAACCGTAGAGAAAGTTACGGGCCAAAAAAAGACCATGGGTAAATTATTGTTTTACAATTTTTTTTGGAGATAAATGTATTAGGGACGAATTGTATAATCCTTCGGGAGTCGGTCATGTGATGCGCGTCGCAATTCCGGTCAGTTTGATATATCACCGACCTCAATCGGATAACCGTAGGGAAAGTTACGAGCAAAAAAGCCCGTGGATAAATTATTGTTTTTATAATTTTTTTAAGATAAATGTATTAGGGACGGATTGTATAATCCTTCGAGAGTTGGTCATGTATTGCGCGCCGCAATTTCGGTCAGTTTGATATAGCATGGTACACAATCGGATAACCGTAGAGAAAGTTACGGGCAAAAAACCGCTCAAGGGTAAATTATTATTTTTAAATTTTTTTTTGAAATAATTGTATTAGGGACGAATCGTATAATCTTTCGGGAGTTGGTCGTGTGATGCGCGTCGCAATTCAGGTCAGTTTGATATATCATGGACCTCAATCGGACAACCGTGAGAAAGTTACGGGCAAAAAAAGCCCATGGGTAAATTATTGTTTTTACATTTTTTTGAGATAAATGTATTAAGGACGGATTGTATAATCCTTCCGGTCGGTCATGTGATGCTAGACCTGGCAAAGCTGACCCGACCAAAGGCCCGACCCGAGACCCGAAATTGACCCGAAATCGATGACCCGAAATCAATCCGAAATGATCCGATCCGAAATATTCGACCCGAGATTGACCCGATCCGAATATTCACCCGACCCGCGTTGACCCGACACGAAAATCGACCGACCCGAGGTTGACCCGACCCGAAAATTGACCTGACCCGGGGCGGCCCCGAATAATATATCTATCATAAATTTTCAATTTCGCGTAAATCATCTACACAATTTCAAGTAAAGCCAATATAAAGGTGGTTCTCTAATACCAATTCCCCCTTCGCCTCTAGTACGTCCAATTCCTCGATCAACGATCAAGAACTTTGTATTGTTGTTGGGGGCCTGGTGCACGCGACCCGAAAATTGACCCAACCCGAAAATTGACCTTATCCGAAACTGAAAGCGACATACACGAAACACGACCCGACCCGACCCGAAATTGACATACCCGAAACCCGACCCGACCCAAAATGGAAGACCCGAAGTCAAGCTGACCCGAAAGTGACCCTAACCGAATTGACCCATAACCCAGACCCGAACGGCCCGAGTGCCACTTATATACCGACCACAATCGGATAACCGTAGGGAAAGTAACGGGCAAAAAATCGCCACATGGGTAAATTATTATTTTTACAATTTTTTGAGATAAATGTATTAGAGACAGATTGTATCCTTCGAGAGTTGGTCATGTAGTGCGCGCCGCAATTACGGTCAGTTTGATATAGCATGGTACTCGATCGGATAACCGTAAGGAAAGTTACAGGCAAAAAACCGCCCAAGGTAAATTATTGTTTACAATTTTTTGAAATAAATGTATTAGGGACGAATCGTATAATCTTTCGGGAGTTGGTCATGTGATGCGCGTCGCAATTTAGGTCAGTTTGATATATCATGGACCTTAATCGGACAACGTAGAGAAAGTTACGGGCAAAAAAAGCCCATGGGTAAATTATTGTTTTTACAATTTTTTTCGAGATAAATGTATTAGGGATGGATTGTATAATCCTTCCGGAGTCAATCATGTGATGTTAGACCTGGCAAAGCTGACCAGCCAAAAACGACCCGACCCAATGACCCGACCCAAGACCCGAAATTATTTAGAAATCGATGGGCCGAAATTAACCTGAAATGACCCGACCCAGAGCCGAAATATTCGGCCCGAGATTGACCAGCCCCGAATATTGACCCCACACGAAGGTTGACCCGACACGAAAATTGACCGACCCGAGGTTCAGCCCGACCCGAGAATTGACCCGGCCCGAGGCTGACCCGAATACTATATCTATCATAAATTTTCAATTTCACGTAAATCATCTACATAATTTCAAGTAAAGGCAATATAAAGCTGGTGCTCTGATACCAATTCCCCGGTAAGCTTTAATACGTCCAATTCCTCGATCAACGATCAAAGAACTTTTGTATTGTTGTTGGGGCCTGGTGCAGCGACCCGAAAATTGACCCAACCCGAAAATTGACCTTATCCGAAACTGAAAGCGGCATACACGAAACCGACCCGACCCGAAATTGACATACCCGAAACCCGACCCGACCCAAAGGGGGAAGACCCGAAAGTGACCCTAACCGAATTGACCTAGCCCAGACCCGAACGACCTGATTGCCACCTATATATACTGACCTCAATCGGATAACCGTACGAAAAGTTTCGGAACCAAAAAATCGCCCATGGGTAAATTATTGTTTTTACAATTTTTTTTGAGATAAATGTATTAGGGACAGATCGTATAATCCTTGGGGAGTTGATCATGTGATGCGCGTCGCAATGTCGGTCAGTTTGATATATCATGGACCCTCAATCCGATAACCGTAAAGAAAATTATGGGCAAAATACCGCCCATGGGTAAATTATTGTTTTTACAATTTTTTTTGAGATAAATGTATTAGGGACGGATTGTATAATCCTTCGGGAGTTGTTCACGTGATACGCGTCGTAATCCCGGTCAGTTTGATATATCACTGACCACAATCGGATAATCGTAGGGAAAGTTACGGGCAAAAAACCGCCGATGGGTAAATTATTGTTTTTACAATTTTTTTCGAGATAAATGCATTGAGGACAGATTGTATAATCTTTCGGGAGTTGGTCATGTGATGCGCGTCGCAATTCCGGTCAGTTTTACATATCACCGACCTCAATCAGATAACCATAGAGAAAGTTACGGGCAAAAAACCGCCCATGGGTAAACTATTGTTTTTATAATTTTTTTTGAGATAAATTTATTAGGGACGGATTGTATGATCCTTCGGGAGTTGGTCATGTGATGCGAGTCGCAATTCCGGTCAGTTTGAAATATCATGGTCCTCAATCAGATAACCGTAGAGAAAGTTACAGCCAAAAAACCGCCCATGGGTAAATTATTGTTTTCACAATTTTTTTTGAGAGAAATGTATTGGACGGATTGTATAATCCTTCGGGAGTTGGTCATGTGATGCGCGTCGCATTCGGTTAGTTTGATATATCATGGTCCTCAATCGGATAACCGTAGAAAGTTACAGACAAAAACCGTCCATGGGTAAGTTATTGTTTTTACAATTTTTTTACATAAATATATTAGGGACGGATTGTATAATCCTTCGGTACACTAGTAAAAAAACATTTATTTGCTGCTCTATATTTTATGTCATTTGCTGCTCATTTTCTTTGCTGCAGCAATAAGAGAGGTAACAAATAAACATTCTTATTCTTCTTCCTTTAAAGAATAGCAGCCATAAAGATCTTTTTGCTACTATTGAATTAAAAAAGCAGCAATAAAAATGACACCACCTGCGAAAATCTCTTCTTTTTGCTGGCGTTTTTTATAAAATAAGCAGCAATTAGAACCACTTATTTTCTTTAAAAAAATAGCGATACTATCATATTTTGAATTTCACCTTAATAAACATTAGTACTTATAAATAAAATGTACTTTTATTAAGAATATATAATCAAATCTAAGGCCGATGTTCTCTCACAACCTCGTTCAGATCTAAGGCCGGCAGCGGACGAAAACAGAGAATGCAGATATGTGAGATTTGCGCCAGCCGGTGATGACTACCGCCATGTTCAGACCTTCGAAATTTGAGGAGCCAACACCACTCATTCCGGTGTGCAGTATATGTTTATATGTGTGAACAAACCACTTTTCAATACGAAGACAACAAGTAACAAGAACACTATGAAACTACAATTTCT